>LPNX010763360.1:930515-1280430 GCA_001517045.1 Pseudotsuga menziesii
TCTCTGATTCTGTCAGAAAGCTTCTGCATCATTTTTTCCATTCCTTCAAAATCTGGTGATTTCTCCTCCTTATTCTTAGTAAACAACAAAGTTTTCCTTCCCACATTTTTCTCTCCTGATCGTTCGGGATAATCTTCGATACTTTCCCTTTCAGCCTCTACTTTCTTCGCCTCCTCATAGGTTTCCGCTAGAGTAGGCTTTGCCTTCATTTTGGCAGACATGGCCAACTCGGGTCCTAAAGTCGAGGTATAGTATTCAATTAGGACTTTGTTCGAAGGTTTGTCAGCTTCAGAAAAATTCTTAAGATATGCTGCAAATATTTGGGTGAAACTATGCACCTTCTCCTTTCTTTCTTTCTTTAAGGTGCATAGTCCTTTCATGAGAGTTGCGTGAGTTTTTTGGGTCGCATACTTACTTCTAAAAATCCTCTCAAAGGTATCCCAATCAGGGATAGAATTTACAAGAAAACTAAAGTACCACGATGCTGCAGCTCCTTTGAGGGTGTGTGGGAAAAATCTGCAAACTACATCCTCATACTCCCCATCCCTTAATCCTTCTATTGCCAAATAGAAACTTCGCAAGAGGTCATCTACTAGTATCTTCTCATTCAGGTCGAATTTGGGTAGCATATTTTCAAAATATTGAGGTAAATCATGCAACGGAGGTGTTACGTTTAAAGGTGATCTGGATTTCCAGGTAGGTGGTGGAGTCAGTGGGTTGGGTGGTTGATTTGTGTTTATGCCTACCATGAGTCTGGGTGGAGAGTGAGGGGGTGAGCGAATAGGAGTGTGAATAGGAGAACTGTGAGGAGTATCTGGGTGTACTTGATTCAAAAGAAGTACAAATTCCTATAAGGCTGTTTCTACCAGTTCTTCCCAATTCCCAACCAGCACTGAGTCTTCTAATATAGGACGATCTTTCCTTTTATATCTTCTGGGCAATTCAGGGATAATCAGCAATCCTCCAATATTCTTCACGTATGCCCTGGTGTGTCTTCTTAGATCATTAACAACTTCATTGTTGACATAATACAAATGTTCTCTACCCCCTTCTTCAGGAATTGGATTATGAAACACACTGCTTTCTGAACTTTTACCGGTGGAATAGTCTCAGGAAAATGGGTTTCCTCGGCCAGCCATGCACTAGAGGCCCTCCTTCTAGTGCTAGAAACTATTGAGTCCTGGAAAATCATAGGCAACAATAGAAAGGGATTCTCTCCAGTCAACGTTCCCAATTAGCCTGTGACTGTTTGGTGTAGGGAACCGTCTGGTTTGCGTTCCGGCTACTGTAGGTCAAGTAACAAAAATAAGAGGTTTTACCAGTTGCAGCCTAATCCACCATATATATTTTTGTATTTTTGACTTAAAATATGATATGCACATTCCTACCTAACATGCAAATTGATTAAGAATGCAGGGAACGTTCACAATGTGATGCGCAGGTTCTTACCTCTCATCTTAACTTCCCCACATCCAAATCACACACCATTAGAAAACAAATACTAACCAGGATATCTCTAGAGAGCTAGATATTAATTCATGATTAATGCAATACTATTTATATGTTACAACAAATCACAGGTAGTTTTTCTTAGAACCAAACATACAAACGGCTAAAGTATACATGACAAGGAAGCTCATCAACAGTTAAAAATTCCATTACTCATAGTGGAAAAATTATAGAATATACTAGAGAACATTCAAGTAAGAACATAGTTTCAGCAAGTTAGAACACTCTCAAAGTTAATGAAACATAGTCGCAAAAAAATAGTCCCCTTTCAACATTGTTCATTTATAACATTTAAACATTCCACACAACACCTTCTCCAACAGGCCAAAATTGCAATTTCTTATTGTAAAACGAAGTAGTTCCTCTTACAAACAATGGTTCACAAGTTTTTCCTAGGGAAAAAGCCCCTGTAAGTTCTAAATTTCCTATATTTAAACCAAATCCACTAACCCCTTGGGCTGCCCCAACCATGTGACCTTTGGGTTCCCCCAAATCGTTTAATATCCCCATTTTTATCTTTTCTGTGAGTACTCATGATTTACTTTATGCGTTACATTTTAGGGTACTCAACAAAGCGAGATCCGCTTGGTAACTGACAGATCTTTCCAGGCATGGGATTTTGTAGCCATTGATTCTGCCTTGTTTTTCGCTTGCTTTCCTTGAGATCCCGTTGGTTTCGGTACGAACTCTGCCTAACACCGTCCAACCATTTTCTGCTACTTCGTCTCCGCGCTATGCCTTATCGTAGTAGTAATTTATAAAATATATTGAGTTCATATGCAATTAAATGACATGTATCATTAATCAGGACTACATTTTCAATAAAACCAAACTATATCAACAAACAACTAGTCATCAAAAGAGGCCCTATGCTATCAAGAAAACCTTAACAAGCGTCAGGACTACTGTCTCGTCCATAAGGGTTTAAAGCTGACGAAACAATGGGGAAAGAAAACTTATCGGTGCCCTAAAACACTAAAACCTCGGTCACAGTAGTATTACTCATAGCCACATCAGTGGATCTCCAACATGCAATGAGATCCGTGAGACCGTTAAGTTTATTAGAGTCAAAAAAGATAGACTCAAATTCTAGGTGAAAAAGTCCCAGTCGACGAGCGGAAGGACATCGACGTCGGACACTCAGTGTGTTACATAGCCGCAAGGGCAGAGGAGGAAAGACTATGGCCTTCGATCCAACACAAGGTGACGAAGACCCAAAAAAGCATCGGAGAGCGGAGCAGTTGTATGCTGGATACTTAGTTTGTTTGGGAGCCACAAGGGTGGAAGATAAATAGACTAACTCCTCCGATAATGTGAACAAGCCAAACAAAATGAAATGACAACAAAGAAGTTAAGGACATCATTCGATTTCTGCAATGGAGGCTCCCTAAGGAAACATGGTGCTGATAAGTTGTTTAAACGACTTCTGAAACAGTGGTTAGCACAAGAACTAAGTTCCCGAGAGGAAAATGCAGCTCGGAGGGTAACAAAACAAACTCTAAACTTCACGACCCGCAGCAGCTTCAAACATAAGCAATTTTTTACAACAAAAAGTCTGAGATTAAGGAACAACAAAAGAGTTCATGGATCCAAACGATTCAAGGAAACGTTAAAAATCATAAGGGGGTCCAAAATTTGAAAATTTGGGGAAAACAGTTGCAGCTGCAACATCATCATAATATTCTACATTTAAAAACTCTTCTTCAGTGACAAAACCTTCAGTCAACCTTTCTCTGAAATAGTTCATATCCTAATCTGTGTCTTCAAATAGTACTTCTTCATCAACAACATTGTTCTGAAGAGGTGGAGGTACCCTTTGATCCTCAGTCTCCCTCCTTTCTCGTTGAATATCATTATTTCTTCATTCTCTAGGTATGAAACAAGGAGCAAATTGTCTTCTGAATTGGTACTGATTGTTAGGGTTTCTTTCACCTTCTTGAACAAGCTTGCTGGAATTTCTTTCTAGTTCTAACTTGTTTAATTTTGTAGTCAAAATATTCACTAACTTGGCCATCTCATCAATTTTTCCTTCTGAAGAATGAGATGTTGAAACCCCAGGAGCTGCTTCCTTCTTACCCTTCCTGTCATACATCTGCTGAGATGTTTCCTTCTTCAATCTATTGGAAGCCAATATTTTATACTCCACCTCTAAAGCTGCATCCTACATATTCAGTAAAGAAATGGGTCTTCTCTCTCTTAGTAGTAAAGAAAATTCATGATCGAAAGCATTCACATATGTGAGTTTTGCAGATGTTTCTGAAGGTTTTATTTCTGTAGGAATTATGCTGCACATTTTATTGAATCTTTTTGAAAAATCTACAATGGTTTCATCCTTCTTTCTCCTAAGGGCTCCAAACTCAGATATATAATAAGTACGGTCTTTGGTGTCACCCTATTGTCTCATGAATAGGTCCTGGAGCTCTTCTATTATGGTGATTGAATTAGCGGGCAGCTCCCTAAACCATTTTTTGACATCTCCATCAAGGCTCTACACAAACATCCTCATCCATACGTCTTTAGCTTCAATGTTATGGTTATCAGCATAACTGAGGAAAACTTCCCAGTGCTCTTCAGCTATAGTTTCACCTTGTCCATTAAACCTAGGTAGGTATTTCTGATAGTCACCTCTAGGTAGTGCATTCAAAGGGTGAGGCAAAACTAATGGTGCATATCTAGCTGCAATCATTTGGTCCGTCATGTCTATAGGCTGAATTTGGGATACCATTTTAAGGCTGACTGACTTTGGTTATGGAGAGATTTGGCTGGAACTTGGCTGAAAAAGTGTTTTACCTACTTTCAAATGAAATAGATGTATTTTACCAGGAGATATTGTTTTGGCTTTTCTGAAAGATTGAGGATTAGTGAAAACTTGAAAGTTACTGACAGGAACTATAGGCTTTAACCAAGGTGAAGTTTCTTCTTCTTTTCTCAAAACAAATAAAGGTGATGAACCATCCAACTGATCAGGGTCACATAGGGCTGGTAATGACTGAGACCTTCTAATCTTCCTTGTTGTTTTCAATATCTGTTCTGGGTCTGAAACACCCAGCTGCAAAGGTGAAATAGATCTGTTTCTAGTTCCAATTCCCCTAGTAGCCACTATGACAAACTAGTGAAAAGTAGTCATAGAGATATGTTGGTTTAAGTTCCCCTCTTAAAACTAGTGAAATGATAAGTATCCTAGGGAAAAATATGTTTTCAACTTCATTCCCTGGAAACGACGCCAAAGATGTTTATGCCAGAAATTGTTTCCAGACTACAAGAAAAGAAGCCAACATAATCTCAAATATCTCAATAAAACAAAACAAGGCTTTTAGGGTTTTTTAAGGTTTTCTGGTTGTGAAGTTTGGTGACAAGAGGGAATGCATTCATAACCCAAATAAGAACTAAATCAAAAGCATAGAAAAAATGAGATGCATAACATAATAACTATGTATCCAATAGAAAATAGTACTGATGTTCATCCACAAATGGCAAGCACTACAAGCATAAAAACTTTAAACCAGCAATGAAATTACCAACTGAGTATCCAAAACAAGCTATAAATGAATCTAGAGAACAAACTTAAGGGTAAACTGGAGCATATATTTCATAATCAGTTCTTCAAATACACATAAGAGTCATTTACTTAGCTTATGAACAAGTCTAGAGACCTCCTCTAGCTAGCCAAAAATTCCAACCCTTAGTCCTCTTTGTGACATACATTAATACTATCCTTCAAAATTAAGTTAAAGACTAAACCCTAACTGCTTTTCAGCCTACTCATCGAAATGGTTTTATCAAAATAATAATTACAAAAATGAAATATCCTTCAAAACATAACAAATAACTAATTTTGTTAACAAGCCTCATAGATCTTTAGTTGCCTCTACTAACAAGGCTATCCCTTCTAAGGCTTAGGCCTTTCTCCTAGCCTTCAGTTGCTCTTCTTCCATCTTTGCCATCTTTCTAGTGAGTTCTTCATTTTTCTGCTATAGATCTTTGATGGTTTGTTTTAACATTGTAAATTGTGACTCTGTATTTCTTTTTCTTTTCAATGCCTCTTTTGAGACTACAATTAGCTCCTGATAGTGGCTATTCACCTCATCCAGATCTTCTCTGAGTCTTCTATTGGCCATAACCAAACCATCATTTGTCTCCTTCATATATTCCATCTGATGTTTATAATGCTTTATAGTTCTCTGGAAATTCTCTTTCTCTGAATCAAATGCTTTATTTCCTACTGTACTTTGCATCTCATTAGGAAGCCATGGAATGTTTAGTCTCATATAGATTTATTCATCTTCTGGCAGCAATTCTGTAGGAGTCTCATGACAACTTAGGTTTCATTTAGTCTCAGTTTCACAAGGAACATTTTCATCAACCATTAGCTTTTTTTCTAAGTGAGAGACCTCTATCTCACCTTCTTATTGTTCCTTTAACATTTGGCTTCGTATCTCTAAAAATACATCAGACAGTTTAGTCTTGGTGAGGGTAGATTCTTTTTCTAATTTCATTGGTATTTTCCCTTTGTTGTCACCCTTATCAACATCTAGTTTTTCATCGAAGGAGGAGTCATCAATCATAGTTACTCCTTCTTTATTCAATTTAGGGTTTAGTAATTTCTTCATATTTAGCCTGAGCTTGTTTTTGGGTCTAGTCTTTGGTCTCCACCCAGGAGCAAGTTCCCCTACCATTTTTAAATTTTTTCCCTAATAAGTGACTGAGGAAAATTCCATGACTTTTATCTTCTTTTTCTTTGGTACTGCTACCCTGTCTTCCTGGCTGTGAAATTCCTTTTTAGTGCCAACCTTAGTTTCATCAATAACATGAAGCTTATCCTCCTCAAACAGGTATGTTTCATCCTCTGACAAGACTGTAATTGGACTTTTCTTTTGGACTTTAGTGTCCTCTTCATCACCTGAAACCTTCTCTACAAGTACAAACTTTTCATCAACAAATGTCTCTGCTGGTGCATCATCCTAAATAGGCTGAGTCTCCTTATTAACAGACTGTAAATATTTGCTCTCAATGTCATTTAGATGTTGTTTAGATTCACAATTTTCTTTTGCATGCTCTACAACTTCCTCTAATTTGACACTGTCTTCATTTTTAACCTTTATCTTCTGTCTTAGTTTTCTGATCAAGGTATGTCCTTTATCAGCCTACTTTCTATTAGACTGTCCTTCTTGACTATTCTAAAAAACTGACCCAAAAAGGAAATATTCCCAAGTTTTTCCTTCTCTTTGCAAAACACTATTGATAATGAGTTTGATAAGTCCATGGTGAAAAATGGACTATATAGTATGGTTTTGGTGTTCTTTGATTCTTCAAGACATCTTTTGCAGGCTCTTTAGCAAGAAGAAAGGTAGGTTCATCTTTGATTCATTACTGAGGTGTTGAAGGAACCTGAAATGGTATTTAAAACTGAAGACATACCTCCCTTCACATGTAATATAACTTTGTAAAACCTTGATAGGTTCTACCCATTCAAGCCTAAAGTTATGGATGGGCACACCCTTACCCCTGTCTGGAACAATACCAGGCAGTAGGTACCTTTGTGCAATAAAGGTGAATCGCACTTTCTTAAACCAAAGTTCTCCATCATTTTTAACCCTTGTTGCCTCAGCTACCAACTCTTTGGTAAATTTGAATTTCAATGTATCAAAAGATACAATATATTTGTCATAACACTGAGCAAACTTATGGGAGAACTTAGCATTGTATCCATCAATTTTCTTGAAAGATATCAACCATCCCATATTTTCAAATAGCTCATCACATCCTATGAATTTATCTATCCAACTGAGATAAGTGGGCTCGACCCTATTCATTTTTCCACTCCTCTTCATTTTCAGTATGTTTTGTAGCACCTGTCAGTAATTTTTGGTTCTTTCTCTAGGTAGACCCAGGTTTACTGTATTATACCAACAAAACCCCTAGCTCATTGGCCCTTTCAGCAACAGACCACAGAATGGCCTGAAGTCTCACCTAAAGTGATCCTAGATGGGGTGGCTGAAGAATCAGGTTTCCTCAACCAGGTTCTATAGCATCCTAGGTCCTCTTGACTCTTGTTAACCAGTGAGGTCTCTTAGAAACTGTTGGTTCTCTCTTTCTAGCCAACTTTGCTATGGGACTGACTCTTATCACGTCGCAGCTTCTAGGGCACTGCACAAACCTTCCCTTCTGCTCAACTCTTAACCTGCGATATCTCACACCGCGGCTCCTCCGACAGTGCGATATCGCCTTTTCTACACTACGATATTTCCTACAGTAAGACTCAATATACTCATCAACTCTCAAGGTTCAGAGGCTTCCTTTCTGGGTATAATAGCTCAGTTAACCTTCATTAAGGTGTTAAACAACTTCACTTGAGCTTCTACAGTTTAACACTCTTAACATCAATTACGCTCAACTCGCTGAACTAAATATACAGAAGTCACTTAACACTGTAACTGTTAGCTGTCATGAATCAAGCACTGATAAAAAAATATACAGAATACTTGACACATTCAACTCGCATTTAACCTTCTATGTTACTGTAAAGTGAAGGATAGCATACATACATTCATTAACTGATAAGCAAAGTTCATGTAACAGATAAAAGATAGCCAATAAGTAAAGCACAATCACATGAAACAGTTGCACAACACACGGGTTTTACGTGGTTCACTTCCAGGGGGGAATCTACGTCCACGGGAACTGCGTTTATATTATATCTTAAGAGAGTAACACAGTTCTGCTGCAACCTCTTATGCAGCTTGAGATCTTCTAGGAAACTCCATGCACATAACTGGGAGCCCTTCTCTCTTAGATATCTTATCTTCTTATATTGATTTCTTCTTACAATATACTCTTTCTCTCTCTCTCTCAATCCCTCTGGATTGTTACATTCATGCTCATTTAGTCAGCTACTAGTTACAGTAAAACAACTACATAATTAACAATAGAACTAGAGCTCAACTCTTCCTCAATGTCTCACACTACTGATGACAACTAACTGACTCTCTCTCCAGCAAGCTAACTCTCTTGCTAGCTAACCCTTCATAATACAAAGTACATTCTTAAATAGATGGCTTGAAGGTCTCACCATAATACAAAACTGTGGGCCTTTCCCAACAGTAACCGAAAAACCCTAACTGTGACAGTCGGCTTATCTGTACTTTGTGCTGCCGCTTACTGGTCACACCGCAACTTTCTGTAGTATTCCACGATTTTCGACGTTGATCGTGGGTATGGGCGCCACTTCCTTGGTCGCTCCCCTTCTATCCTTTGTCTTTAATACCTCGTCCCGTTGCTCCTTCTTCCTTTATGAGGGTAGCTGAGCCCTCCTGTCTTCACCGTTGCCTTAAATGTAGTGGTTATTCTCTCTTCTCGGCCTCTTCAAGTACTATTTCCCTTTGAATTTATTTGCTTGTTCCGGCTGGAAATGCACTACGGTGTCGTTCCTTTAAATGCATCACCAAAACTGTCTTTCCTCCAAAAATTGTCCATCTTCTACCAAAAATAGCAGCTTTTCCTGTAGTTACGGGACCCTACTCCAACAGTCCCCTAACACTTACTTGTGGCTCATCCCCGAGCCACTGACATCTGATTTGTTTTGCTATAGCGTGTCCTTGGCTTCCTGCGAAGTCTTTACGAATCTCTCCTTGAGTCCTGCGACATCTTTGTCCATAGCTTTGACACAGTCTTGCACCACTTCAAGCATAACCTGAGTAATCATAGGGTCTTCTGTGCTATCAATTTCACTCTTGCTTGCAGTGTACTCCTTGACCTTCTGCTCAACCGCATCGACCAGCTCTGCGATTTGTTCCTGATACAGTTGAAGCATATTATTGAATTTTATGTCTTTTTCTCGCAACCGCTGCACTTCCTGTTGAAAACGGTTTATCTTTGTCATATTATTCATCTTTGCAAGAGCTCCTAAGCTCTTGACTTCTTCCTTTATTGCTATTATTGCATTCTCCATGTTCTGGATGCTCTGCCACAAATCCATTTTAGCTGGGAGCTCTTCTAGCTTCGACCATGTCTTCGTTGCATCAGCGAGCAATGCCTCTGCATCATCTATATGACACTTCATCTGCATTGAAGTGATTCTAAAGGCCTGCGCCCTTGCTTCCCTGTCTACCTCAGGCGTTCCTGGTGCTCGAGCCTCAAGCTCAACAATCTGCGCCTTGTGGTCTTCCTCCATCCTAACCATCAAATTTTCTCTTGTCTCCTTTGTGCTTTCTATCATCTTTGGCATCGTCTTCTGTAAACTTAGTTCATAGATATCTCTTATATTTTCTTCCCTCATTGTCATGCTCATGCTCTGGTTGCTTGCGAGACCTGCCATCCATTTCTTCATCATAAGGATTCAAATCCCTGGTATCACGAGAAATCCTAGCTCTATTAACAGCCTCCAATATTTCTCTACCATCCTTATAAGAATGAGAATCCTTAGCTTCATGGGATCTCTTAGACCTTTCCACAGGCTCAATTGATCTCTCTTTTCCATCCCTGAGCGAATATGACTCCTTACCTTCAAATGACCGCTTCACCTGGACCACCATTGAATCCCTTACACAAGATATACTCCAAAGTTGCATAAAGGTATTTTCGTGGATCAGTAGCTCCTTTAAGGATCTTAAGCTTTTGAAAATCCTTCCATAGATATCCTCTCCTCTTTATCTGGGTTAGAACTCGTATCACAATATAAATCTGTATCTTCCATCCTTCTCAAACATTTCATTCAGTCTGGATCCTTCCATACGAAAACTATACAAACCATGAATTCCATTCCGAGAACAAGCCTTTTTCTGCATGCTCAATTTGGTCCTCAAGTTCCTCTGAACCATAAGATACTGATCCGGCTGAAACTGAGGGTATGTCTTACTATCTCCAAGGTTATAGTCTATAAATTTGAGAGCGGGGACATATCCTAACAGTTCTCCATCTTCCTTTACATGAGGATCAATCGGTGGTAGCGGAATAGGAAACTTAATACCCTTGGGAATGGTTACCTTTGGTACGTCCTCGACTCGTGGCGAAATGTATACTATTGCCACATGAACTTATTCTTTCTGCTCTGGGATGGACTCTTCTACTATCTAAGATGGATTCTTCATTCTTGGTGTCTTTCTGACCTGTGGTGCGCCTAATTTCATAGTCCTGGGCGGCGTCGTGATAGGAAACTTGAGGCCACCATGCGTGAATCGTCGCACAACGTCTTCTAAAGGTTCCTTCTTGGACATAAACCACCTAGTGTGATAATCAGGATTGGTAATGGCTACGAAAATGGGGAAACTAGCACTTTGTAACTGGAGTATCTCTACACAGGGAAAACTCTACAAATTACTCTATAACTCTCAGAAATCGCAAAAGTAACCCTTCTGTCTAAATGATCTATGTATTTATAGTGAAGGTGGTAATCTCTGAAGCAAGGGTCGCTTAGGCTAGACCCATTGGCGGCATTTATTGCATGGACAACACAACACCCGGTGCCTCGATCCTCATTAATTGCTGAAAATATGATCAAATTTCCCTTGAAAATTCTATGCAAGCGTCGGTCTCGACCAAGATTTACCAAATCTAGGACAATCACTGTACTGTTTCCAAATCTAGGGCAACGTATACTTATCATATCTAGATTAATTGCTTGTCAGAGGGAGAAGTTGTAACGTCCCATTTTTGACCCCGTTTGCATGATGTATATAATGTAATTAATCATGGCGAGGAGCGAAATGCAAAATCCCCACCATCGATTTGGTTGTGTATGTTTCGGCAATATGGATGGTTGTCGATGGTATATCGTGCTATTTGGCACATTATAATTCGGCATCATGTAAGCACATCAAATAAAACTAAAACCACAACCAGCTACGGCGGTGCAATGTTGAATGAAAAGGGCATGGTTCCAAAGGATAAGGGGTGGGGGATGTCAAACCTTGGTCTATGGGGGAAAAAACCCATGTGTTCCCACCTTGTTCTATTTTTCCATCTTCCTTGTCTCATCCAACCTCTTTATTGTCTTGTTGTGTATGGTTGAGGTAGTTATTGCTGAGTGGTGGTGGTTGTGGTAGGACTATCAGTCCTTTCCCACGTTCCCACTCTACCAGCGGATTCTTCCTCCTCACGTCGCATGGGGGCAGAGGAAGCATTCACTCTCCCCACTCTTCCATGAATCTTCTCTCCCACGTTTTCCAACCTTCACGATGATGGTCTGTTCATCCTCCCGATTGCCTGTTGATCTTCCCGATTGCCTGTTGATCTTCACGCAGGATTTGGTCTGTTTATGTCTCACGTAGAGACAGGTTCAGATTCCTCCTGTGCACCATTTTTCTGATCATTCGCATGCTTAGACCATTGTCTGTTTGCCTCATGTAGAGAGACGTTCTATTCATCCTTGCACAGGCTGGGATTCTTGTTCTGTGCTCCTCAAGCACCAGTCCCGGATCTTTTCTGATTGTGCACGCAACGAGCAGGTGAAACGGCCTCAAGGGGCCCGATTTCTACTGGTATGTGAATGACTGTGGCTTTAATCCATGATTTATTCCTTGCTATTAGTTTAACCCATGATTTGGGTATGCTGTTGGTTTCACTCATGATTTGGGTTGCTGCGATTCTTCCCACGATTTCTGAGTGCATGTGTGTTTCCTTCTTCCCTGCTTTGGGACTGCGTATAGCTGGCATCGTCTTCACTGTGAGTCTGTGACTGTTGATTGCCACATCTGTTGGCTGATTTTCCCATGGTTATGCTAGGAGTTATGTTTCTTATCCACTATGGACTGTGGATTGTTGCCATCGTTTGCATTGTGAAGTTGGGTTGCTGAAGTATCCTGGTTTGGGTGTTGCTGTTGAGTTGTTTTCGCCACGCTAGGGACAAGAACAACTCTGTGTTGCCTTGTGGGCTTGAGCTATGGTTCATCTTTGGTTTGGGACTGTCCCCGGTTGTCTTGCCTTCATCACAGAGCGATGAACCTCTTGTTTTGCTGTGGGTATGCAGTGGTTGGTCTTCGGACTGTGCTGGCTTGGCCAATTGTTGAAGTCCTAGTAAACCCAGTGGTGTTGGTTTGACTGATTGTGTCCCTTGGCTATGTGTAAGCCTGCAATGACCCTTATCCTGGAGGAATCATGCCCAGCTCGGGGGTGGCAGCATTACTGAGAAATTGATAAGCATGCTGGCCTATGGTTGGGTGGAACATTGCAGCGACGTAGCTGGTTGCGGGGGTGACTTCTTCATCAAAAGATAAGTGATGCTGACTATTCTATCTCTGCCATTATATCTATTGTCTCATGAATTATGATGAACATGTTTAATGCTGGATTGTGTGTGTTGCTTCCACTGACTGTTGAGTAACTGTGCATCTTTGTATGATGAATTATGCATCTGGTTAAGTATGTTTAATGCATTTTATTATGCATTATGTAAGTTTATCATTTCAGCATTATTGTTTGTTCATGTTCATGGGGATATTTTCCCGGTAGTTGTGTGGTTTTTGTCGCGTCCTCCTCATCGGTCAGAGGGTCGGGGACGTGAAAGAAGTGACTAGCCCTCTTTCCCTTTCAAAAATTGTCTTAATTGCATGGGGAACATCACCTCGTTGTGATGTCACACCGCATCGTCCTTAACCAAAAAGTTGGCATGAAACTCTGTAACATTCAAAAAACTCCGCAATCGTCCTATGATTTGCGCAAAATAAAATTTCCTACTGCAACTCCTCCTACTTAGAACTTTTTCAGCTGGTGTAGACTAGTTATGGGTGGATGCCTCCTTTCAACTACATTGGACATTTGCACCACTTAGTTCTCTGAGTTAGGGCTGGGAGGTGGAGTGGCTATCACTATAAATATTAAGCCTACTACCATTAATCAAAGTAGGAACAAGCTCCTCGTTCAGTTTATTGAGCTGAACGACACCTCCGTCTGTGACTTGCTGAATCTAATATGGCCCCAACCTATGTGTCTTGAACTTCCATGGAAACTTAACAAACTTGCTGTCATAAAGGAGCACTAGGTCTCCTATCTGAAAAATCTTGCTCTTGATGTCCCTGTCATGCCAATATTTTTCTCGTACCTTCTGCACTTTTTGATGAAATCCTGCGATGAATCTGTCTTCTTCTAAGGCAAGCAGTTGCGCTAATCTTTCATTGATCGTATCTGTATCAGCCATCTCGGTAATTTGAGCAATTCTTAAATTGGGAATAATATATTCCATAGGCATAACAACCTCTTGTCCATACACCAAGCTGAAAGGTGTGTGTCCTGTAAGTTTCTTGCATGTAGTCCTATAAGCCCATAACACAACATTAACCCTGAGGTTCCAATCATCTCTTTGGTTGTTGCAGATCTTAGTAAGAGCATTTTCTAGAATCTTGTTAAAATCCTCCACCGTACCATTATCTTGTGGGTGGTAGGGAGTGCTCTTATGATGCTGTATCTGAAATTCCTTCGTCAAGGCCTCGATAGTGCGATTCAGAAAGTGTGTTCCTTGATCACTCATCAAAATTACTAGACATCCAAATCTACTTATGATGTTTTCAAAAATGAACTGTGCAGTTGTAGCAGCATCACAATTCCTTACTGCTTTGGCCTCTGCCCACCTGGTGAGGTATTATGTTCCTGTGATGATGTATCTCGCACCAGTTCGCTTCCCTGGTGGGTTGATAGGACCCATGAAATCTATAGCCCACTTGTCAAATTCCTGCAGCATAATCTGTGGTCATAGTGGCATTTCATCTCTTCGCGAAGGTTTTCCTACCCTCTGGCAGATATCGTAGCATCTGCAAAACTCCTTAGTTTCTTTGTGCAAAGTAGGCCACCATAATCATGCGGCTAGAATTTTCTGAGCAGTCGGCTTTCCTGTGAAATGACCTCCTGCGGTACCTGAATGTGCTTCTCTGATAATGGCCTCTTTCTTGTGTGGCATAACGCATCTGCGTAGGACTTCATCTAGACCTAACTTATATAAATGTCCTGCGATCAAAGTGAAATTTGCTGCTTTAACAACTAACTGTTTCTTTTGCTACTTAATAAACTCAACTGGTGCCCACCCTGTAGTGATAAAGTGGATAATATCTGCGTAATACTCATCTGCGATTTGAATAGAAAACAATTGCGCATCTGGCAAATTATCCTCTAGATTACTTGGTTCTTCTCCTGAGTCTATCCGCGATAGGTGAGCAGGTCTGGCATTCAATCTCCCTAGTTTTACAATAATTTCAAAATCATACTCCTAAAATAGGAGTAACCATCTGCAAATCCTTCCCCCTAACACTAGCTTATTGACCAAATACTTTAAAGCAGAATGGTTAGTGAACATCTTGAATGGGGCACCCAACAAGTAGTGCTTGAACTTCTGTAGAGAATACACCATAGCTAATCCTTCTCTTTCTGTAGTGGTGTAGTTATTTCTGTGGTAGATAACTTTTTGCTTGAGTACGCGATAGGGTGATCGATACCCCATTCTTCTGGCTATGTTAAGACAATCCCCAGTGCAATGCCAGATGCATCCACATGTACATGAAATGGCTTGTTCCAATATGGAAATACTAAGATGGGTGCTGTAACCATATTTTCTTTAAGAGTGTCTAAAATTTGTTGGCATTCCTCATTCCATAGGAATTTCACTTCTTTCTTTAACAACTTTTCCATAGGTGTTGTGATCTTTGCATAACCCTTGATGAATTTTCTATAATACCCTGTATGACCAAGCACTGTCCTCAATTGCTTGAATGAGTTAGGTGCTGGAAGATTTACAATGATGAAAATCTTTGCACGATCTACCATCAAGCCTTGTCTGCAAACAATATGACCCAACAAAATACCAAATGGTGCACAGAATATACATTTCTTCAAGTTAAGATAAATCTGATATATCCTACATTTATCTAACATGAGCCTTAAATCTCCTATATGCTTTTTGATTAATCCAAATACAGTCCAATCATTAAAATAGACTTCTAAAAATTTATGGATGTATTCCTTAAAGATATCAACTACTACTCTAGAAAAAATAGCTGGTGCATTTTTAAGACCAAAGGGCATTACTGTATACTGGAATGATCCCCATTCTATCGCAAAGGTGGTCTTATGTCGATCCTCTGGATGGATTCTTATCTGGTGATAGCCTGAAAAGCCATCAGTGAATGAGTAGATCTCCTGTCCTCCCACATTGTCTAAACCTTCATCAGTAAAAGGTGTCGAAAATGGGTCATGAAGCGATGCATCGTTGAGTTTGCGCAAATCGACACAAATCCTAATTCCTCCTTTAGTTTTCTTTTCCTGCACAACCATGGGGCTAACCCATTCGCTCTCTTCTACTTGCTCAATGATGCCTACTGCTAGCATATTATCAATCTCATCTTTAACTTTTTCTTTATAACGAAGATTTAATCTATATGGATGCTGCTTAACTGGCCTAGCATCCTCTTTAAAAGGTATCCACATGACTCCCAAGTCTCCTACTATTCCCTTCATCTCTATAAACTTAGTGGGAAATAAGTCCTGATAGTCATGTAACAAATCTGTGATGTGTCCTACCGTTTCATGATCCCAATAGTCTCCAATAGAGGAAAACTTTGGTTCTGTTTCTATGCCAATATTGATCTTTTTAATCTTAATAGGTTCTGTGACAGCTGGAATCTCTAGCTTTGGTCCATCAACTTCATGAGTCCCTTCTGACTCTGGAATGTTGATACTGCGAGGATTTTCATCCTCATCACTTGGATCTTCTACAAAGTTGTAACACTCTAGCACATGTTCTAACTGGATGGCCCAATCAGGCTGAGCATACACTGGTAGGATACAGTCATCAAATATCTTAGTCTTTATAGTCTCTAGAGCCTGATCAATGCTTGGGTACTCAGATTCAAAAGTGAAAGTGAGTAGAAAGTTGTCTATCATAACTGGCCATGTAATCGTTCCTCTGCCCAACTCTGTCTCAGTGCACCAATTCCTTGGGACTGTGTCTAAAGTGTGAATGAATAGGTTAACCCATTCATCCTCTGGAATGTCCGACCAATTCTATTCACAAATATTAATATGTGACCCGGGGTCACTTTCTCCTGTATATTTCTGCTGGAAATGCTCCTTGTCAATAGAGAATTTGATCGCCATCAATCTCTTAAAATCATCCCATGATGCGGTACTTTCTTTATGTGCATGCCACCATCTTGCAGGTGTGTCTCTTACTGCAAGGTCAATAGCTGCCATCCTCTGCTCATGAGGGATTTCCTGCTCAAACTGCTATAAAAATTCATTGACATTTTCTAAGCCATCAAACGATGGAATATCCTTAATCTCTGTTCCAATCCATCGCAGTGACTTAGTCATAAATGCACATCTGCGAGCTGAAACTTCATAAATTCTATTCTGCCAATTTTCTAAACCAACATCCGAATCCGATGCGCATGAGCTGTCGCATCGCCAACTAATATTTCCTTCTGTAGTGGGATTGATATAATCACTCTAGTTAGTAGTCATCTCATAGAGGCTCTCCATATTACACACGTCTTCCTCTACTCTTATAGGTTCGATGTATCGGGGACCCTGAAAAGGATCCAATGGTGCGATGACTCGAATCTATTTGTCCTCAAAGGTCATTTGTATTTTCTTCAAATCGATAAAAACCATGTTATCAATTGCCCAATCAATACCTAATAAATCTAGATACGGTCTGCTATCGCCAACAATTTATATGACTTCAAAATCTGCAAAGCTGCGAACTCCATCAATATCAACTAGTACATGCAGTAATCAGCCCAATGGCAATACCCTCTGTTGATTGGCTAATCACATATGGATAGGTGATATAGCTAACTTAGGGCTACCCATTTGTTCCCATGTATTCTTAGTAAGAACATTTACCTCTGATCCTAAATCTAGGATTACCTCATCCATTTCAAACTCTCCAATTTGTGCTGTGAGTCTCATTTCTCTTCCTGTTCTTGTATGGCCCATAATATTATAAACAACATGCTATGTACTGGTCATGAACGAATACTACTGATACTAATCTATGATGCATTGAAGCTCTCTGATAGCTTTCTCATTTCTTACGAGTTTCAAGCAGCTCCGCAAGAAGGATTGTACACTTCCTGTCAACTCATCCTCTTCGCACCTTCCAGATGTGGTAGCCTGCGATATCTGCACAGGACTAATGCCACAAGTTTTTTACTACGGTACACCCCTACGAGGCAATATCTGTGATCCTGATGGTGCAGGGTCAGTAAAGAAAGTTTTAGCTTGATGAAATGTTTCTTTTTTCTTTTGCAGGTCAAGTGGTGTAGATTTATCAGTGGCTTTGCACACCCTATTTGGACCTATGTTCTTTTCGGCATCCTGCGATGTCCTACTAGTATAAGCACCGCTGCGAGTCACAATATTGACTCTTGGTTCTGGTTCTTTCTGCTCAGCAGCAATAAGATGAATA
Organism: Pseudotsuga menziesii; assembly: GCA_001517045.1. Taxonomy (NCBI): domain Eukaryota; kingdom Viridiplantae; phylum Streptophyta; class Pinopsida; order Pinales; family Pinaceae; genus Pseudotsuga; species Pseudotsuga menziesii. Next base: position 948,415 of record LPNX010763360.1, read on the forward strand.
TTCTAGTTTGCTACTGGCTTAGGATCCTTAATCTTGGTTATCAAGATAGGACATTCTTCTATAGTATGATCATAGGATTTGCAATACTTACATGTTGTAGTAGGGTTCTGACAATCTCTAGCATAATGTCCTATGGCTCCACAGTTGTAACAAACAATCGGTCCATGGCCGCGTCCAAAGCCTCCACCACGGCCTCTTCCTCTGAATCCTCCACCACAGCCATCATGAGCCGGTTCATGCTGTGGACCTGTTGCTGGTCCTGATGTCTCTGACTGGACTCTGTAGAAGTCATGTTTTCTCTCTATCATGAGATCATAAGCTCTACAATTATTTTCATCATGTCCTACTGACTTACATAAGTTACAGTATAAATTCTTAGGAGTTTGTACATACTTCTGAAGTAAAGGGCATTCCTGTGGTATATGTCCTCTTGTTCTACAGATTTCACACCATGGCCCTTGAGTCTGTACTAAGCGGTTAGGAGCCCCACTTGCTAGATACTCAAAAAATACTATACATTTATCTTTGGTATGGCCATGTCCTTTACACTTTGTACACCATAGTTCTTGTTCAACCTCTTTTCCTTTCTTAATCTCATGTAGCTATAAAGTGAGATTAGCTAACTGATTCTGTAAGTTTGTCATACCTGCACTAGTCTCAGCTAGAGGTGAAGCCTCTAGTTTCATTGCCATCTCTAATGCTTCATCCTGCGTATGGAGTTTTTGTTGCATTAGTGGAATTCTGATATGAGGGAGCAGTGCTGCGATGAACCATTCCTTATGCTGCTCCGACACAAACTCAAAACTAACTTGGTCTATAAGAGCTTTAAATTTTTGATCAAAATCCCATACTGACTATGTGGGTAACTGTTTGATGTCTTTAAGTTCTGTGATACATTGTGACTCAGACTTCGGTTTCTTAAATTCCTTAATTATTGTGGTCCTGACCTCTATGAGTGTTCTAATATGCACTGATGTATGCTTCATATACCATGTTAAAGCTCTTTATCTAAGTGTAGTATCCAACTGAACAAGCTTAGTATTGTCATCCTGGATCTTTTTAATGGTCCATACAGCTTCACATATGAACCAATGTTGTTCTGGGTCTTCTGCCCCCGTACCCCTGAAGGCAGGTAATTTCATGTCATCCCCCATTTTGTTTCTACGAGGTGGATTCTGATTTGCTGTATTACTACCACTTAGCGGTATAAATGTAGATGGTGTAGAGGTAGTATGTACTGTGTGTGAACTACTAGATGGAGTTTCTGCGGGATTATTCTGAGTCCCAGTCAGTTTTTGTGGGGTATGAGGGTGGTAAGGGATACCCCTGCTATTATTTCTCTATTACTTTGACTCTGTTCTCTAGTACTGTCTGAACTGTCTTCAAAGAAGGAAGATCTGAAATCTACTTTATATTCTTACCGCTACATGTACATCCAATTTCTTCAAAATCACTCTCAAACTCTTGTGACATTACACTTACTTAACTTATTCATCTGAGAATATATCCAATACTCCTTTTTCATACAATAACATATTAAGAGACAAATTTAAAGAGTTCAAGTACTTACCGTGATATCCTTTGAAGAAGTACCTTTATGCTTCGCTAAAACTGTTTCTTTGATCAATTGCAAACTCCGTAATGAAACCTTCCAGCAAACTCGCAAGCCAGAAGTCTACTACCTGTGAAATGGGATTATCTATGCTTTTCATGGTGTGAATCAGCTCCGGTGTCCATATAATGTTCCTTTTCTTCTTGAATATATGCTTATCATTCAACTTTGACAACCAATCGTACAACTCATTTGCATAGGCCACAAAAATATCTCATGCAGGTCTGTGAAGATATGCTTCTGTAACCAGTCCTCTATACTCAGCCTAGGACTCTTGTTTTCTTTCTCAACAAATTCTTTTTTCTTAGAGTCAACCCACTAGTTAAGTTCTTCTTTAGTAGGATGCCAACAGAACATCAACTCTTCAATTTGTTCAAAATCAACATCAGAACCATTTGTTGGTTCTTTCTCTCTCTTGGCAGACCCGGGTTTACTGTATTGTAGCAACAAAACCCTTAGCTCACTGGCCCTTTTAGCGACAGACCATAGAACGTCCTGAAGTCTCACCCGAAGTGATCCTAGATGGGGTGGCTGAAGAATCACGTTTCCTCAACCAGGTTCTGTAGCATCCTAGGTCCTCTTGACTCTTCTTAACCAGCGAGGTCTCTTAGAAACTGTTGTTTCTCTCTTTCTAGCCAACTCTGTTATGGGACTGACTCTTATAGTGTCGTAGCTTCTAGGGCGTTGCACGAACCTTCCCTTCTGCTCGACTCTTAACCTACGATATCTCACACCGCAACTCCTCCGACAGTGCGATATCGCCTTTTCTACGCTATGATATTTCCTACAGTAAGACTCAAGATACTCATCAACTCTCAAGGTTCAGAGGCTTCCTTTCTAGGTATAATAGCTCAGTTAACCTTCATTAAGGTGTTAAAAAACTTCACTTAAGCTTCTACAGTTTAACACTCTTAACATCAATTATGCTCAAATTATTGAACTAAATATACAGAAGTCACTTAACATTGTAACTGTTAGCTGTCGTGAATCAAGCACTGATAAACTCATATACAGAATACTTGACACATTCAACTCGCATTTAACCTTCTATGTTACTGTAAACTGAAGGATAGCATACATACATTCATTAAATGATAAGCAAAGTTCATGTAATAGATAACAGATAGCCAATAAGTAAAGCACAATCACATGAAACAGTCGCACAACACATGGGTTTTACATGGTTCACTTCCAGGGGGGAAGCTACGTCCACGGAAACTGCATTTATATTATATCTTGAGAGAGTAACACAGTTCCACTGCAACCTCTTATGCGGCTTGAGATCTTTTGGGAAACTCCACGCACACAGCTGGGAGCCCTTCTCTCTTAGATCTCTTCTCTTCCTATATTTCTTTCTTCTTACAATATACTCTTTCTCTCTCTCTCTCTCAATCCCTGCAGATTGTTACATTCATGCTCAAGGAGTCGGCTACTAGTTATAGTAAAATAACTACAAACTTAACAACAGAACTAGAGCTCAACTCTTTCTCAATGTCTCACATTACTGATGACAACTAACTGACTCTCTCTCTAGCAAGCTAACCCTTCATAATATAAAATACATGCTTAAATAGGTGGCCCGAAGGTCTCACCGTAATTCAAAACTATGGGCCTTTCCCAACAGTAACCAAAAAACCCTAACTGTGACAGTCGGCCTATTTGTACTTTGTGCTGTCGCTTACTGGTCACACCGCAGCTTTCTGTAGTCTTCCACGATTTTCGGCGTTGATCATGGGTATGGGCGCCGCTTCCTCAGTCACTCCCCTTCTGTTCTTTATCTTTAATACCTCGTCTTGTTGCTCCTTCTTCCTTTATGAGGGTAGCTGATCCCTCCTGTCTTCGCTGCTGCCTTAAATGTAGTGGTTGAGCTCTCTTCTCGGCCACTTCAAGTACTATTTCCCTTTGAATTTCTTTGCTTGTTCCGGCTGGAAATGCGCTACGGCGTCGTTCCTTTAAATGCATCGCCAAAACTGTCTTTCCTCCAAAAATTGTCCATTTTCTACCAAAAATAGAAACTTTTCCTGTAGCTACAGAACCCTTCCCCAACAGTAATCTCACAGTCTATTTTTCTTCAAATTTACACAGTTTTGGAAGTCTATTTACCTTCAAACTCTCACAATCTACTCTATCACCAGTTTAGGAAATGTTTTGTACCAAGTTTCAGCAATTTAACCTAATCACAGATTCAGAGACCTCCAATAGTTCTACTCTGAACTTTACTAACTCAAATGATGAATATTTGGATATTTTGATTAATATATCATCATTCAAAGTCTATTGAGTGAGTAAATTCATGTCCTTCTTTAAAATTTTGACATTACAAGCTTTAACAGAAAAACCCCCAAATTTAACAAACCCTATCAAATGTCACGCTGGATACCTCATCCAAAGCTTAATATAGGCGCTAGAAGTCGATCCATTGAAAGGTTAGGTGTCAAATTGCACGTTCCAGCTGTCCTCAACCCTCCAGATCGCTTCGAGCTGTCACTGCTGGGAAGCCCTAATTCTTCCTTCAACTGTCAAAATTCTGATTTCTCAGCAATATGTCTCCACCATGATGTTCAATGCCTTTGTAATCTTTAGCTTAGGAACCTATTCCTGAAAATTCTGCCTTGTTCCACTCACTATCATCATTTTCCATGAATTTGCATACAATTTCCACGATCTCCCTCACACGATAACCAGACACTTGTTTCCATGATTAGCCTGGCAAGACACGTATCAAATATGCTAATTGATGTGATTAACACCTTAGGAATGAAACCATCAAAAAAATCGAAGTGAAAAATGACTATTTTGGCAGTCACGACTTTCTTTTAGCGCGCTAGTGCATTAATTTCACTCTTACACTACAAGAAAGTCCAAACACATAATTTCATGTCATTTAATCACTAATCCAGTTTTAAGACTTGGTTTATATGATTAATCTTTGATCTTAGTGTCATTAATGAAACCATTAATCAATATACACCTTAAAGAACCCTTCAAGAATGGAATCTAACCAAAATTTATAAAAGCAAGATTTAAAAAATAGGAAAAAATAAAAAAATGATAAAAACTTAAAGGCATAAACTCAAAATTAACCTTTACACCAAAATTTCCTAGAAGTAAAAATATTAGCAAATTTCAAAAACATAAACAAAAGCATAAAACTAAGGAAGACAAAATCATGACCTAACAACGAGCATCATCTTCTTGGACCAAGACTCCAGCAATGGCATTTTTTGAGGCCGCCACATAGAGAATGAAGTCTCAGGTGAAGTTTGTTGCAGAAGCTAGGGCTTGCTTGAGTGCATCAAACGATTCTTATGTGTACCAATCCCAAACAAAGGGGATTTTTGTGCAGTGTAGGTGAATGAATCTGTGGCCTTTTGTTGCATACTCTAGTACAAAGCGATGAAGGAAGTTGGCCTTGACTTAGAGGCTCTGTAGTTGGTGCCAAGTTTTTGGTGAAGGGAGATCAAGGATAGCTTAAAAATTGAGGGGGTCTATCATCATCCCTTTGTGAGGTACGATGAACCTGAGTAGATGGCCTGCTGGGACACAAAAAATGCACTTTAGGGGATTTAGGAAAATTTTGTACTTGCGACATCACACAAAGACTTGCCGCAATTCGTCTATATGTGGTGCTCGTTTTGGTGATCGAGCGGTAAGATCGTCCAGGTAGACCAAGATGATGTGGATTAGGTTGTGGAAACAATATGTCATGGCATGATGGAAGGTGGCTCCAACATTATTCATACCAAAGGGAATTTTGCAATAGGTGAATGTGCCCCACGAGGTTGTGAATGCAGTCTTGTAATGATCTTCTTTCCGGATTTGAATTTGGTTATATCCAAAAACTACATCCATGAAGGAAAATACCTCATGTCTAGTGCATGTATCGATAATCTGATCGATAAAGGGTGTTGAGAAGTTGTCTTTGGGACACACCCCATTTAGATCATGAAAGTATGTGCAAACGTGGATGGTACCCTATTTTTTATTCACGGGAACAGGATTATAAACCCGAGTGGTGTACGCAATGGGATAAATGAAGTCTATTGTGCACAACTTCTCTATTTCAGCTTTGACCATGTTAGATTTGGAGGGATCGATGGGTCATTTATTTTGGTGCACGGGGGCCACATCGGGCCATGTGTTGATTTGGTGTTCAACAATGGATGGATCCAACCCAGGCATTTCAGTGTAGGGCCAAGAAAATATGCCATGGAATTCTTGGAACAGGGCTTTGTAGGCAACAACTTCTTTCGGGGACCAGGATGCCCCAGCATGATTTCTTCAATAACCTCAGGATTGGTTGAGATGTTGATTTTGATGGTTGGAGATATGTTATCTATGTTCCCTTCTTCGAAGGCATCTGGTGACAGAATGGGATTTTTGAAACAGTCAAATTTCCCATAAATGAAATCTTTTGTTTCCACGGAAAATTGATCAGACTGTGACACAAGTTCTTCGGGGAGAAAGAATGAGCAATGGTGCATGTCATCCAATGGGTATTCCATGGTGGTTAAGGCTTCAAGTATCTCCTCATTATTATAGAAGCAATGAAGAGACAGGTCTAATGGACCGTTGGTGATGGTGGAGACAAGAGGGTCTGTAGAACTGGACATCATGTAAACAGATATGGTGTCCGAAGAAGGAGGTGGGGGATGGATTTCTTCAATCAGAGTTATCTCAGATTCAAGGGAATGTTGTCAAAGGTTGGCAAGATCTGTTTGAAACTCGAACAAGTCTTGGAAGTGGTGAAAATAGTTTCCATACAATCCACAAAGGTTACAAGTATGGTTTGTTCTCAATGACGTGTTTCTCACTATTGGCCCGCTTGGGAGTTCAACCACGGGGAGGTTTTTCGTTGTATCCATGAAATCCAAATGTGCATAGATTATGGGAATATCAGGGAATTTTTGAGTTGGATGGCCCTGTTCTTCACAGATGACACAAGGTGGGATCTATCGAGGTTCAACGGTAGCCTTTTCATTTTCCCCCCTGTCTCTTTTTGGGTGGGGCGCTGCGGGTGCGGGTGCGGTGGTTGGTTTTTGCGGGCTGGGTGGAGGATGAGATTCGACCGCAATGGGTTGCATGGGGGTTAATACTACCTGGGGAATTGGTGGTTGGGTTGGTGGATCAAGGCACCACAAAGGAATTCCCAATGTAAAATTGGGTAAGTTTAAGGTAGCCATTACTGGCTTACTCATGACACTAGGTGGGGGAAAGAGGAAAGGAATTGCGTGGACTGGGGAGGAGCCCAGTTAAATATTTAATGGTTTCATATGGGGATGAGGTTGTGGTGGAGGTTATGCATAATGTTGTGGCTATGGATGATGCCACAACTACTGATGATGCTGCAGCTATTGATGATGCTGCGGTTGTTGATGGTGTTGCAGATGCGAATGGTGTTGTGGTTGCGGTTGGGGATGTGGTTGCAGTTGATGTTTGGGTGCAGCAGTGTTGGATGAGAGCATGCACAATTCCATAGTCTCATTTGGTGTCAGTGGTGGTAATACTAAGGGGAAATAAGTCATCATGGTGGTATCAGCAAACAACCTAGGGCCCACATTTGACAATGGGGAGGCTGGTATGTTGTCAACCATGGTGTTGACCGTAGGAATAACATTGGTGGGTGAGGTTAGTCCTTGCAGATCAATGGTGTTGATCATATGGATAAAATTTGTGGGTGCAGTTAGCCCTTGCAGATCGTGATAAGTTAGTTGGTCAACCGTCATGATTTTACCTTCGTGAGGGAGCATCATGAGACGGAAAATAGTTGATGCTACAGCTCTCATGGCGTACATATAAATTCTTCTAAGGAGAGGGTTATAGTCCAACTAAGCATTGAAAACCTCTATGTCAATCAGTATTTTTTTCTCAGCTAATGTGATGGGGACATGGGGGAGGATTCCTTAGGATTTAGTGGGGTGTCCATCATAAGCCCGCAGAGTAGTAGAGGATGGTTGTAGAATTGGGGATCCAAGCTTCTGCCAAACTAGGGTAGATATAACGCACGTGGATAACCCCTAATCCACTATGCATTAGTGCACAACCAAATTCCAAATTGATACTGGGATTTGGAAGGCAATGGTTGATCACATCTGCAGTTCTCCGTTATGTCGAATGTGATTAACTTGGAGTCAAAAGGGTCTACAGCACCAAGGGCAGCTAGTAAGGCTTTCCGTTGTGTTGGGAAAGTTATGAGTACCTCAAGAGCAGACATGGAGGTAGGTGTTTCGGCCAAATCATCCATGATGTTGTAGCTTACAGTATCTCTAACCGTGATGTTGTTGGCAATCTGTCGTATGGGGCACGTGGAGGGAAAGGGGGTATTTGAAGAGGTGCATTGGCTGTTTTGGACATAGATGTTGCTGATGTGTCAGTGGGTTCGGTGTTGGTTTCGTAGTGATTTTGTCTAGTCTGTAAATTGACCTCTTCAGTTTTCATGGCTAGCAGGTGGTGAACACCTATTTTTGCTGTTGGAGGTGCCCACAGGGTGTCAAGATTGGGCTGCAGAGCAGGTACAATTGCTACAAGTCCTTGGAATGGTAATAGGTTTTGGAGGACGATGGGTGGAGGCCCTAGTGGTGCCAGGTTGGGTTGAGCTTAGGCTGCCATATTGGTAGCATGATGAACCTCATTGTGAATGGCTTGCTTGGCATGACCCATGAAGGGGCATTTGTGTGTATAGTGCTTATAGACCTCACACAACTTGCATGGCTGATTTGTGCACAACAGAGCATTGTGTCTAGGTGTGTTTGGTTGCTAAGGATTTCGGGCTGGTTGGTTTTCCCCAACATTGTTGTGAGGGTTTGGTTGTTGATTGCCTCCCTACGGTTGATTGTTGCCTTGGTTTTGGGATCTATTATTTATGGCTTGTCATTGTTGGTTATTGAGGGCTCGCTGGTTAGGACGGTTTTGCTGTGCAAACACCTATCCTAAAGGTGCTGGCAGAGTAGGGGTGGGGGCTTGAACGACTTACACTGATGGTGCATTGTAAACTTAGGTGGGTGCAGGTGCCACAAATGTGGGCATTTGTCCCGCATATCATTGTACCGGCCAAGCTACTTCCTGGGCCTTCTGCAGTGGTGCAGGTTGTGCATCAGAAGTTGTGGTTCCAAACTGAGACATCATTCTTGCATAGTCCATAGTTTGGTTTTGTTAGGAAACACTAGGAGTGTTGCTTGGTTGTGGTGGTATTGCAGGTGGTGTCGGAAGGTGATGTGGTTTGTGGGAGACAGAATCTATGATGCCATATGTGGTGTGGGATGCCCCTGGTGCATCCTGATAGGAGGTTGCTACGCAAGGAGCATCTGGAATGACAGTGTAAATGTATCCAGACTGTGCGTAGATCATATCAAACTATTGGGATTTCAAGATGGCCTCCTCTTAGGATTGGGGACGTTCGAATGCGACGTCCTCTGCTATAGGTGGTAGCAAAGTTTTTAGGAACCAATCCAAGAAGATCCTGTCATCAAGTTGAATCTTGCACAAACTACGACGTCATCACCACTCATGGATGTGGTCAGTTATGTGGGTCGCAGTATTTTGGCAGTAAGATAACAAGATATCCACTCCTTCATCGTATATAACAGGGAGTTGGAAATACTGTAGGAAAATGAATGCCAAGGAGTTAAAATCTGGGTACTTGTCTTGTGGTAGCTCAATGTACCACTTGGCTACAGCACCTGTGAGGGTGCGTTGGAACAGTTTGAGTCTGATGAGCACAATAGGTGAAACATCATGATATGGTTTTGGGGGAACTCCCCTTCCTTCCCGTCAAACTTGGGAATGTCTAAGGGGAGTTTGGTTGGCATGGGAGGCCAAAACATTTGATGGTATATAGGGTCATTTGTTAACCGAGCCAATTCATGAAGGTTGAGGCATGCCATGAAAGGAAGGTTTGACCCAAGGTTGATGTGAGATGGGGTAGCAATGGTGGTGGGGTTTGTAGGGACATGATGCACCTACATAACTGGGGGTACTTGTGGCATCGCCGTGGAGGGGCCACTGCCCCCAAGTGTGGTAAACAGAACTATGTGAGTGGAAGGGTCACTACCCTCATCTATGATAGGTAGGGAAGTGTAGGTGGAATGGCCATTTCCCTGAGGCATGCCAAGTGGGACAGTGTGAGTGGACGGGACACTGCCCCCAGGCATGACAGGTGGGACAGTTTGAGTGGTCAGTGTGGGTGGAGGTAGATGACTTATGATGGTTTGCTTGACTGTGTTAGGGCCACTAGCAGGGGTGTTGGTGGTGGTGTGGGGTATGGATGTGGGTCTAGTACCAATCACTAAGCCAGAAAATGGATCTGGTTTTGCACCAGCCATGGGGCTAGATGGTGTAGTATGTAGGTCTAGCTCATGTGGTATGATTTTGATTCTAAATCATAGGTTGTGTGGCCTTCTGATGGTGTAGAGGGTCATTAAGAATGGTCTCGATGGTGTTGGTTCAAGGACCAAAAATATGGTGGATCGCCTCTCAGGCGTGAGGAAAAACGTGGGGGATCAATTATGTCTGATTTGAATGTCAAGTGGTGAAATATGGTAATGAATTTTGGAACCCAGTTTTAATGGCTTCCTATTGGCTTTCAGGTGGTCACTCAACCACCAAGACTTCCAGGAGACAACTCTTGGATTTTTCCTCATGGGAGTGCTAGTCAATCAGTGGGGGTCCTTGCCCGTTTCGGTTGGCAATTCCTCTCAGCGGCCAGCTACTTTGGGGTTCTTATGGTACTCCTCATAATGAGTTTCTGGGCTGAACCCAAGTACTTCCCATGGTTAAGGAAGTCATGGAATTATGTCCTCAAATACTACAAGTGTTTGAATTAGTATAAATTATAAATTTTAATGGCTAGCTTAGCTTCATGAACTGAGTTTGGTTATTTTATATGGTATGGTTTGTGTGCATGTATTTTATATTCATGTTACACTTAGTGGATGCTTATATGGTTTATGAATAGTCTAGAGAGATTGTATTTCAAAACTTATAACATGAATACATTGTTTATGATAGCAGTAAATTGTGAACAGAAACTTGAATACATGCCATACCTGAATATGAATCTGAACCTGACGAGGTGACTGCCTTACACTGGTATTTTTCTTCAACCAAGAAAGAGTGTTGGGATCTCAACAAAATGAGACTAAGCCCATCCATATATCCTTAGGTCACTCTCCAGATGCAAGGTCGGCCAACAGGGAGGACAGGAACCCCATGAAACCCCCAACGGTCTCCACCCCCTCTACCATCCAAGTCACTCGTTTTTAGTGGTTTTAAAAAATGTTAGGTGAAGTGTCTATTACTATACAAGATTCACCCTTCGTCTTATCTTAGAATACCCCAAAGGGTTATGACTAGGTAGAGGAGGAAGGGATATGCAAGATATTAATTTCAAATTAAGAATGGAAACCTATAGTAATTGTATCCAAGCTTTAATCAGATTTTTTAACCAATAATTAACCATTTAATTTAAAAGTGATTTACACAGGGTGTAATGAAATAAACAGAGACTAAAATGAAATAAACACAGATTGATGGATAGAGGCGGTTGAATCGCACTGACAGTCCTAATAACTTTAAAAATATGAATTTGAGAGACAGATCGCTTTTTAAGGGGAAATGTGGCGAGGGGGTCACCAAATTTTCCCCAAATCAAGGGAGGGGTTCACTCAAAAACTACAGATAGAAGTGATCTTCTTTCTGGGATAAGTCACACCTTTTGGGCCTAAATGAGCAACCTGGTCGCACCTTTGATCTCGACAAGAGCGACCTGGTCCAAAAGATGAATTGTTTTTTACCTGAGCCAAGAACGACCGACAGTAACCTGCACTCTGGAGGAATGGGCTCATATTTTCCTTAAGCAAGATTAGATATGAATTGAAATGCATAAAAAGACAAATTTAATCTAGATTTGAAAGAAAACTAAACTAGGGAAAATAAAAACTAAAATGCAGAAATTAAACCTAGGGATCCTGTGGGATCGACCTGGTATGGTCGGCAAATCTATAGTGGGGATTTCTCCCTTGCTACAAGAAGGAATAGCTCCCTTCCATCTATAGGATGGAAGGGTAGGGTTCCTATGAGAATGGAAAGGATATAAAGAAAATGAAATAAAATCCTACAGACAAGGCTAGGGCCAAGCTCCAAAACCATGCACAACATTGTTAGAAAACAAAGGAGCTGCAAGACGTCAATGGAAACCTGCAACAAAGGTATGAGAAATAAACTTGCAAGAAAACTATGTTAGAAAACTATAATAAAAATGACATGAAAAAAATATTATACCTTCTCTGGCTAAAATGGGCCACCATGCCCTAGCTTGGGGGAGCACCTCTCAATGGATGGGGAGCTTTGGCTTAATGGAGGAATGGAGGAGAGGGAGGCTGAATGAATTGAGAGGAAAAGGGTCTCAAGGCACTAATATGGGAAGCATAATGATAGGGATATGACAAGTGATTTGAGAGTGACCACCACCCCTTTATTTATACTTTTTCTCAACATTTTTAGGGTTTTAAGCGCCTGGTTGAGGCTTTAACCCCTTTTTTGGGATTTTAGCCCCTTTCTCCCAATATTTAGCTCCTTTGGGGGTTTTAAGCTCCTTTGATGGGTTTTAGCCACCTTTTTGAGGTTTTAGCCCCTATGAGAGCTATTTTGGCTATTTTTAGGCATTTTTAAGCCCTTTTTCATATTTTTGAGCCTTTTTGAGGGTGTGGGGATCAAATGAGGGTTGTGTATGGATGTCCTTGGGTAGTGTAGGTCATGTAGATATTAATGAGGGATTTTTTGGGTTAAGAGGAACCTTCGGTATCTTGAAAATTTTCAAGGTGGAAGTTCTCATTATCTATCTATGTGTTTGCAAACTCGTCTGATAACTCCATAAATATCTTGATCTGCTCATCGTCCTTAAAAACCTGCCAGTGTTTCGAGTTGTCAAGTATAGAGGTCTTATTTCTGACATGTACTTTATGTTTTCTCCACCCAGCCATAGGGGTTCTGAATCTTCCAGTAGTAACCGCCAATGAATCAACAATCTTTATTTCACCCCTAGGGACTACCTTGATCACATGCTCGGTGAAATAATTGCCAAACATGTCCCATACTTTATTTATATAAGATCTCATTATGGGATGCCTGGTCTGATATATATCATTTATTTGATTTATGACCAATTCTGAGTCTCCGATGATCTGTATTTTTCGTTATTTCCTATTTTTCAAAGCATGTAACCCCATTAAAAAAGCTTCGTATTCTACTACATTGTTAGTACATTAAAAATTCAACTGGTAAGATAGGATTTCATATTCTTTTGAGGGGAGAAATGATAAAAACAACTACGTTGGATCCTACTTTAGCAACAAACCCATCGAAGTACAAGGTCTAGAGGCCTTCCTCCTTTTCTTTCATGTCTAGAGCATTTTGCTTTTTTTACGGGATTTCCCTCCCCTTCTCCGTTTGTCATCAAGATTTCGTGGTCGGAGGGAGAAACGTCATTGAATAAAATATATGACCTAAGGTCAGTGTCAACAGCATAAATGGCATGATCATCCATCCTATATGGGATACTAACCATGTATGGAGTTCTTTTCTGGCTATACAACCTTTTACTTCCCCTGACTGTAGGAATGGTGGCATAAGACATGTCTATTTGTAGGCTCCCTTTTAACTTAGAATTCTAGGATCTAGACAGCAACACGCCAAAATTGGGGGGACTATATGCCATGACCACATCCATCACCACAGTTTTGGAAGAAAATTCTATAAGAGTACAAATCTTTGTAAGGTCGAGTGACTTCTAACCCCAAACTCTCTATCACCCCTTTCGGCATTAAACTATAGGATTCCTTGAATCCAACATAGAATTACGTACCACCATATCATGCACATTTAAGCTCAGATAAAAAGGAGGAACTTCCTCTTCATCTGCATTTTCAAGCCCGGTCCTAAAACTGATAGTGGGAGCATCATCATTTACTTCTAGGATGTCAAGCTGAAAATCTCCTTATTCTTTAACCATCCAAGCTATATTATCCCTGTATTATTTATTCCTTAACAATTCATTGAAGGGAATAGATATTTTTACCTTGGAGAGTTCAGTCTGTAAGTTAAAATCATGCATGATCTTTTATACCTCTATAGGCATTGGTGGGCTAACTTCCTTCACATTTTCACTTTTATCCGTAGGTTCTTTGCATGGAACCTATTCCTTTGATTTTTTTTTATTTATATCATCATCTTGCAGACTGGTGGAGGGATGATTAGCATTTGGATTACCTCTATTGAACGTGACATCTCTACTCCTCAATTGAATCTTCCTTTTGACCTCATTTATGGCATGAATATATCCCCTTTGGTACTGCTCCAATTTTTCTTCAAGGTCTTTCGGCTCCTCTTCTTGGGCATACATATTATTCTTCGCTTCCTTGAGGTATATATCAGAGTCTAGATATTTGAAATGATGGATTTGATCTTCAATGGGTTCTACTTCATGTTTTCTGTCAACCTCATTTTCAGGAAAAGGTGGTTGTATTGGCTGATCGTTCAGGTTTTGGGGGTTTCAGGACTCCCTCTGTCTGATCTAAGGAGTTTGAGGAGGGTTGGGCCTTCTAAAATTTGGGTTATTGATTTGGGGCTCATTTTGTTTCTGCGATCCATTTTCTATGGATAATTTATCCATTAGTTTTTCTATCGTCTTCAACATCATTTCAAATTTTATGTCGTTAGCAGAAGCAATAGAGGTGGAGGGACAATCTTCTCTGACTTTCCTCATCTCCGTTTTCTGTCTGATCTTCCCATTCACCATCATGTTAGCTTCCACCTCCAAGAAATCTTGGAACATTGCAGGAAGATTTGTTGACTTTCTTTCCCTCAAGAGAAGAGAAAAATTACTGTGAAAAGCCTTGACATAATGTAACTTTGCAGCACCTAGTAGTGGTTTTATGTCAGTAAAAATAGAATTATACTTTCTCATGAACCTGCTGGAAAATTGATGTACAGACTCAATACCACCTTTCCTCAGGCTATTGTACTGGGACAAGACTTGTAGGGGGCTTATTTTATCATCCCACCTTTCCAAAAATGCATCCTGGAAAGCTGTGAACATGCAAATAGACCTATAAGGTAAATATTTGAACCACTTCTTCGCTTCCCCCGAGCGGATCAATAAAAGTAACCTCATCTTTACATCGTCTTCATCTACCAGATCCAGGTCCAAGAAGTCCTTGAACCTATCAATGTGTTGTTTGGTTGTGAAGTTTCCTTCCTTGTCGTAGAACAGGATTCTCTAGGCATAACCTTGAGGGAGGTCATGTAACGCAATAGGAATATCTAGTGGGACAAACCGACAGACCATTGGTCTAGGGAGTTTCAGGACTATAGGAGGGAATTGGAAGACAAGGTGATTTTGCACCATCGGGGAGGTTCATGGTTGAAATATTTGGAGTACATGGTTTTCTATTTCATAGAAGGTTTTTTTGGAGAGAGTCTAGAATATATGCTTCCAACATATCAGGGTTCACCGTGGTGTTTTTCAAATCTCACTCTGATTTAGATTTTGGTAGGGATATTTCAAAGCCAACTTCCTCTATGGAAGTATGGACACTACAAAATTCTTGGGTAAAGGAATTTTCAAAATGAGGGATAGTGTTGTAATCTCATAGATCACATAAGGTTACCAATAATACATACTAAAACATACATAAATATAAAACAGATACAAGAGACAAGAACAAATAGAAGTGAAACAGATTATATTATTATAGTGAGTCCATCCAATGCAGAGAACTGAACTAAATTATCCTTTGGCTTAACAGCCTAATATATACAATTTACAGATGGTTACAAAATAACTACCTGTTGGTTCGGTGAACTGACACGACTTTTCAAATAGCCGACCTAATATTTTAGTTTAGTTGGTTGACCGACTTAGTCGGCCGACCGACTTAGTCGGCTGATCGACTAAGTTGGCCCATCGACTTAGTTGGTTGATCGACTAAGTCGGTCCTTGTTCAAGTCGACTTATCGACTTGCTCCTTCTACATCTCCCCCACGAGCAAAACATTTCTTCGTCCCTGAAGAAACAAGGAGGTACAAAAAATAGTATTGTTTGGGCCTTCAAAACTTTATTGTGGCGGATTGTGAAGATGGATGGTTGGTCTTTTCTGGACACAAACCTCAACAATGGCAAGAGCTGTGATGGTGAGGTGATGTTGGAAGTCTATCCAGCTCTGCAAAGCTTTCTGGATGTCGATGGTTAATGTGGTTAAGCTTGATAGGACCGACATCTTCTCCAATATAGGGACTTCTGCTATATTTTCCATGTTCGGGCCCAGGAACTGGTTTTTCTCTTTTGCTATGTCGATGAGTTGTTTTATCTGTGGGCAGATGATGTCGACTTTCTCTAAGTTGGGAAGAGCTTGTTGTACCCATCGATGTGCTTCCCATTCTAGTTTCTGCAATTTGTTGGTTTCCAGCACTATTTGTTCTTCGATTGTCGGTCTAAGTACTGCTTCCGTGGTCTTCCTGCTCTCCAAAGCTTGAATCCCTTGCCAACTCTATCGTGTATGTTGATAAACTTTCCCATAGTGAGTAGGCCACTCTCTTAAGACTTCTTCGGTGACGACAGATTCCTCAATATGGTCCTATAGTACTTTGTAAGCTTCCGAGAACGCAGTGTGATGTGCCAATAGAAGTCTGGAAGTTTCCTCTTTCTGTTCCTCTTTGGTTTCCTAGAGGTGTGCCTGGATGGTCGACACCATGCTCTCAAATAGCTGGTATGCTCTTTCAAGTGGTTTATCTATGTCGACCTCTACGGGTCCTGGTATGACGAACTGAGCTAATGTCCTACATTTGTCGAGAAAATCTACCTGTTTTGTATTTGTGTCCGTGAGCTCTTTGGTTCTTCGCTCAGTCCTTGTTTTTTCTTCTTTGGCTAGGGTTTTGAGGAGTTGGCCCACCTCTGTGTCGATCAAGGAGCTGGCATCCTTCAAGCTAATCCAAAATCTGGGAGTCTTTCCATGATGCTCCTTCTTCTTCTTGTGCTTTTCTTCCTCTGTCTACTGTGTACCTACAACAGTTGAGGGGGGGCCTTTGGTTTGCGGGAGAGAAGTTGATGGTTTTTCAGGCTGGGGAGGTGGTATGACCACTTCCAGCTGTGTGGATGTAGTTGGTTGTGTTGGGCCTGTTTGTGACTTACGGGGGGTTGGTGGTGGTGGGGATGATGGTGGCGGTGGTGATGGAGTGGGGGAATGGTCGGGGGTGATGGGTTTGGGGGAAGTGCAGTGGGGACTCTCATCGAAAGGTATGTCTTCTTTCGGTGGTGTAGTGGTTGGTAGGTTGGTCTGGGGTTCGGGGTCGGTCAGCTCAATAGTAGATTGCACTTGTCCAATCATGTCTCCTTCTTGGCCGAATTGTCGTGTGAAGGTCGATGTGATGTGTGCAAATACTGCAGGTTGTGTCCTGCTGCTTGTGTAGAGAGGAGCCTGGGTAGAAATTTTCTGGGCTGACTGAAATAGCTCAGGAAACATCTTGAAGAAAGATTTTAGCTCGATATCTTTGTCGAATTTTGCTTTGGTTGTCTCTGATGTTGCACTTTTGTATAAGTTGAGGGGACTGACCGATTGTGGTGCTGGTGCTAGCTCTTTGACTATTTTTGTCGGTTATGGTGGTGGAGGGGTCGACACAAGATCGACGACGTCTTCAATCATCGTGGTTTTTTTTACCCTCTTTTGTCGACCTTCGAGTGCTCCTGCTTCCACGAACCGCTGGAACTGAGTTTCGATTGGTACTTTATTTGCAGCAGCATCCTCTATAATGTCAATGGCTGAGGCTGCTAGTTCTTCTTCATCATCAGACGAGTTGGCAATGATAAGTTTGCACTTACCTTTGCCTTATTGTGCTTGTTGCGCTCTAATTTTCTTTCTTGCTGCTGCTATCTCATTGGCAAGTTTCTTAATGATGCCTTTTGATACAGCATATTCAGGGTTGTCAGGCTCGACTTCGTCGATTAGTTCCTGAGTCAGGGTGACTCTTGCTGGAGCCAGAGGAGTTCTTTGCTACTGTGGTTGTGGCTTTGGTTTTGGCGGCTGTGGGTCTGCTGTCTTTGTGGTTGGAGGTTTGATTGTTATTTGTACCCAACCAGTGGGTTCGACCGGGATGTCCTCCGACACGAATGTACTGATATAGAGGTTGAGCTCGTAGTATTCCTCTTTCTCCTAGTCGGTGAGTGGCTCCTCAATGGAGAATTCGACCTGTTTCGCTGATTCAGGCACTGATATTTATGGCTTATCCTGTTGAGACAATTCTTGAAAGATTTGGTCGACAGTCGGGTAGTAGTCGAGGGCTTGGGCATTGGAGACCTCACCCTACATATACCAGACCGACGTATGGTCGAGCTCCAGCTAGATGTGGGAGTTTACAGGTAGATTTCATTGGATTTTTTGAGGCACCCTCCATCTAGTTGTGTGAACCTTTAGTTCTTGGAACCAATTCTCCAGAAACACTTTCCCTTGCTCTAGTTCATGGGGTGTTCCTTTCTGGGAAAATGGTTTGAACCTGTACATGTTGAACCTTGACGGTGCTCGGAATACTGGGCTTCCTTCCAGACAGATGTGAAACATAACGATCCATAGGATGAGGGAGGGGAGCTTGATGATTCCTCCCATCTCCTGGCATCGCTCACAGACGGTTTTGATCATGTCGGCGACATAATCCCCCCATCTGTAGATTCAACCGTCGGTGGCAATAGTGTCGACGACCTCCAACATTTCTAATTTGAGGTCGCTGCCTCGACCTGCTAATGTGAGTGTGATGGCGATGATTTTGGCCAAAATCTGTGTCGTTCGAGTTGTGATTTTCCCGATCATCAACCCTTTGGAGTTTTTCCCAGATGTCGATCCCGTAAGCTCTTTGACCAGTCCTTCCTTGATTCCGACTGGTACGGGGTCTCCATTGTTGGATAGGCTAGTTAGTTTGGATATGATATCCCCAGAAATGTCAATCGACTCGTCAAAGTAGAACCGACCGTTGTGATAGTGGTTGATAATGAATTTTACAGTAGATTCTTTTGTCCCACCAAAGCTTGCTATCAGCGGTGCATTGGCATATCCGAAGAGGGTGTTGCGTCGGACTTTTTCAGCTGCTTGAGTCATTTTCTTGTCGACAAAGGCCCACTCTTGGATCTCAGCCCATAGTTTTTTCCATGGGCCCTCCTAGACTTTGGCGTTTTTGATGTTCTTTAGTCTGCGGACCAAAGGTGTATGTACAGCCTGTATTTGTTTCACCTTGGTCGATGCTCTGGTCTGTTTGGGGGCCATTATGTCTGTTTGGTCGAGGCTTCTATAGGTTTCTTAGTTTTTGGTGGACTGAATGTTTGAATGCCTTGTGTGTAAAGGGTGCAGTGAATGAACCTTTGACGGTCCAGTATTTATAGGCGCTGGTGTGGTTGTGTGGGGGAATGGGTGTATTAATGGAGGACTTGACATTCCAGCTGTAATATGTAGGTGTGAACTAATGGTGGATTGCTTTCAATGCTCAAGGTCATAAATGTGCGATGGGACTTTCGAGGTCATCAGCTGGTGTCGATGCTGAGAATGGTCGACAGGAATGGTCGATGAAGATGGTCGAAGGTCATGATGGCGGTTGTCGAACTTGTGATTTCCTGTCATGGTGTTGTGTTTACGGGATATTTTGTTTTGGAATTTTTTTTTATCTTTTTATGGATTTTGGTTGCTAGTTATCGTCGTTATATGACTTCCTTCTTTTTTCAGTTTCTGTAACATTTTATTCGGGCTCCATTAACGAGCTTCCGAAATACTAGGCCTTGCATCGTCTGTAGTCGGACTAAACCATTGGGGTGTATCTCATCGACAATGTAAGGTCCCATCCATTCTGTGTGGAGTTTCTTAGGTTTTCCTTTGACTCGACTATTGTAGAGTAACGCAAGGTCACCGACCGCTAGGTTTTTGTTCTTGATGTTGTAGCCATGCCATGCTTTCTATTGTTGCTTCTGAATTTCTTGGTGTTGTATAGCCATGAGTCTGTTTTCTTCCAGCTTACTGAGTTGAAATAGTAGGTCCTTTCTTGCATGTTTGACATCGACATGTAGTAGTTGTGCAATAATAGGTGTCTGCTGTCAGAAATGTAGTGGGACGACTACTTCCTTCCCATAGACTTGTCAAAAGGGGGTTTGGTCGGTCGACCTTTTATAGGATATCCTATACGCCCATAAGACTGCAGGTATTTTCTCGTCCCAGTCTTCTTTGTCCGTATTGCATGTTTTGGTTAACCCTTTTGTTAATGTTTTATTGAAAGCTTCAATCGTGCCATTCGACTGAGGGTGATATGTTGTACTCTGTCGGTGGTCGATGTGGAATTGGTTGGTCAATTTTTTGATAGTTTTGTTGACAAAGTGGGTCCCCTGGTCGCTAATCAATGTTAGTGGGCAGCCGAATCTAGTGATGATTTTTTCATAGATAAATTTAGTAGCTACCTCACTTGAACATGTATCGATGGGTTCGGCTTCTTCCCATTTAGTGATGTATTCTACTGTAGTGATAATGTATCTTGCACCTGATCTTTTAGCTGGGATAGGAAATGGTCCTATGAAATCTATAGCCCAGATTTTGAATGTGAGACTAGGGTTTACTAATATCAAGGCATTTATGTGCTCGACAGAGGTCAACCAAGTCATTGACATCTGTCACACTGACTAACAAAACTTTTACAATCTCTGTGGAGCATTGGCCACCATAATCCTGACTGTTGGATTTTATTTGTAGTTGTATCTGCTTGGAAATGTCCTCCTACAGGTCCATAGTGTGCTTCATGCATGATTTGGTCATGTTCATGTTTGAGTACACACCTTCCGAGGATGTCATCTAATCCCATTTTGTATAAAAATCCATTGATGAGGTTGTAGGGTGCATCCTTCATAGCTAAGATTTGTTTTTTCTTGGTATTCATACCTTATGGTGCCTGACCAGTTTCTAAGAACTGAGCTATTTCATCTAGTTCTTCTGGCACTGCTTCTATGCGAAATAAATGTGCATCGGGTAAGTTTTCGTCGACTCCGGTCGGTTCCTCTCCTGCATCTATTCAGGATAGATGGTCGGGCCTGACATTTAGCTTTCCTAGTCGGAGAATGACTTCAAACTCAAATTCTTGGAAGAGAAGTAGCCATCGACAAATCCTCCCATTATGGAGTGGTTTATTGACAAGGTAATTCAAGGCTTGATGGTTGGTATAGAATGTGAAGGGGTTGGCTGAAAGGTAATGTCGATATTTTTGGAGGGAAAAGACCATACCTAGGGCTTCTCTTTCGGTGGTTAAGTAGTTTCTTTCAGCTTTATTTAATTTTCAACTGCTGTAAACTATCGGGTAATCCATCCCATCATCTCCTAGTTGCATTAGGATTGCTCCTATTGCTATTGCTAAGGCATCAATATGCACATGGAATTTGATCGACCAGTTTGGAAATTTTAAGATGGGGGATTCAACTAGTTTTCTTTTCAATTTTTCGAAAGAGATGTGGCATTCCTCTATCCACTTAAACTCTTGATCTTCCTTTAGTAGTTATTCCAAAGGATAGGTCATATCTGAATAGTGTCTTATGAATTTTCTATACTAGACTGTATGACCAAGTAACACCCTGACTTGTTTAGGGTTTATTGGTGGTTTCAAGTCGAGGATAATTTTAATCTTGGCAAATTTGACCTTGATACTTATTTATAGACAATATTCCCTAATAGTATGCCTATGGGAGTCATAAATATACATTTCTTAATGTTCAGGGAGAGTTGAATCTGTCGACATCTCTCCAGCATAAGTCTTAGCCATGTGGAGTGGTATTTTAAGGTGGAGTATATTGTCCAGTCATCGAAGTATACTGCCATGGTCTTATATATGTATTCTTGGAATGTCTTGACAACAATTCGAGAGAACACTGCAGGTGCATTCTTTAACCCAAAAGGAATAAATCTGTAAGCAAATGAACCAAATTCACACACAAATGTTGTTTTCTTTTGATCCTCTTTAGCTATGGGTACTTGATTATAACCTGAGAATCCATCTGTGAATGAATAGCATTCGTGTCCTGCAACTTCATTCAATATTTCATCAGCATAAGGGGTTGGGAATGGGTTTGTCAGTGCGACTTTGTTGAGTTCCCTAAAGTCGACACAAATTCTTAACCTTGTTGGGTCATGTTTCTTGGGCTGTACAACCATTGGACTTGCCCATTCTGACTGGTTGATAGCGTAAATGATCCCTACTGCTAACATGTTGTCGATTTCCTTTTTGACTATCTCCTTGTACTTATGAGCTATTTTATAAGGTATTTTATTGATAGGTCGAACATTAGGTTTAGTATCAATTTTCATTTCTCCCATTTCTTGTACCAATCCTTTGAGGTCTTTATAATCCCTGGCAAAGACATCTTGGAATTCTTTTAGTAAGTTGACTATTTATGTGGTCTGTTGTTCGTTCCAGTAGTCACCAATTTTTGCTATTTTTGGTCGGTCATCGTTTGAAATGTTGACCTCTTTAGTTTTTACTTTGGCATCTAGCCATTTTGGTGCTTTAGCCTCATTAATCGGCCAACTTCCTTCTTTGAAATGTGAGAATGTGGCAGGGAAGTCGGCTGCAGTCATTCTGTCAATGTCTGGTTTTTCGGTTGTTGTGATTTTCAGGATGGATCGGATAGGTTTTGTTGTTTAAACATGGTTGAGTTTCCTTCTGAAGCTCTTTCCTTTTGTGTTCTCATTTTCTAATGTTAAATGGGTTGACTGTGGTTTGGAGCTTATTTGTAGATTGTTACAGTCCTTTGTCTGTCGACGGTCTTGGCAGGGTTGGTTTTCGGTCGGTTGGAGAAATTGTTTAATTTGTGTTGCCGTTTCAACCAGATTTTCATTTTGAGGTAAGAAGCTAAAGTCTTTAATAAAATTTTCCTTGAGTTCGTGCCAAAAGAAGGTTTCACCTCTATCTTCTTCCATCTTATACCATTTATTTAGCAATTTAGCTAGGGTTGAGGGGAACAAATGTGGCCAGGCTCTTTCATCTTTATATCCCAATCTTCTCCACTCTGTTTCACAAGTTTTGATATGTTTTTATGGGTTTTTACCTTGGGTAAAGATAGGTATCTAGGATTGCTGGGTTAATTTCTTTCCTCCAAATCGCTCGACAAAGTAAGTTGAAGCAGTCGTCTAGGTTTGTAGTTTCATCTGATGGGTATCCCACCATCTAGCTGCTTGACCTGTAAACATTTTAACTAAGTTTTGAAGTCGGCCATGTTCACCAATATTTTTAGATACTTGTTCGATGTGTATGACTAGTGATTCTCTCTCTTTATACCTTGGTAGTTGGGTAGTGTTTAATTTGGTCGGTTGTAAGGTGGGGTGTTCCCTTATTTTCCTTTCAAATATTTTGGGATAATAGATACTATGAAGCACTGCTGGGTGGGTTTTCTCTGTACTTTTTGTATAGTCCAGCACCCTCTTGCTTGTGTTTCGTAATTCTCAATCTCCCAGTCATATAATTCAGCATCTGAGTTATAACCAATTGAGTCCCGATTACCTAAGTGAATTTCTCCATTGATGTTTGGTTCTATGTAGTCTGTATTGTTGTGGATTTGGTAAAGTTGTCTGACATCGACTTCTTCATTAATGGGTTCAGTCCAAGGCTCTCCCTGGGATGGATGAATGGGTACAATGACTTTTTGACCATTTCCTTTTAACTTGATTCATTCCTTGTCCAAATATATGGATGCTTTCAACTTCCGACCCCAAGGTCGACTGACGAGCACCAGGAAGGAGCTAGATCCTTCCTTTGGGTCAATAATTTCAAAATCAACCTTGGTCGAGATTCCTTTGATGGTCATGTCGATGTTTTTTCAAACCCCAATGGGTTCAATCAGGCCTTGGTCGGTGAGTTTTAGGTAAATTCCTGACTCATAGAGTCGAGGTCTGCCCATCTGTTCCCAAGTGTCTCGGGTCATGATATTTACCTGTGACCCGAAGTCGAACACTACTTGTTGGACGTGGTAACCTTCGATTTCCAGGTCGACAAGTGGGTTGGCATCACTTTTGTCTTTTTGGTTCAAGCTGCAGATGTTTTTGGTTTGTTTTTCAGGATTGGTGCCTTTTATTTCATGTAACAAATCTATGAACTGAGATACTGATTTATTTGTTTGAGCGAGTTGGATTAATCTATGTATTGTGTTAGGTCGATTGTTATCAAGGTCTTCTTGTCGTGCAATGTTTTGACAAACATGTGTGGCTTCTTTATACATTTGTTTTTCATGCTGTGGGGTAGGATAGAAATTTGTTTCTTTAATCTTACTAATTTGAGGGTTATCAGGTCCTGTTTTTGTGCCTTGTCGAGTGACAATATGTAGATTTTTAGTATTTATTACATCATGCTTCTGTACACAGGACAAGACATTAACATTTTTCTTGGTATTAATTTTTTCTAACATAGTAGGGCAATCCTCAAGTGAGTGATTGCCTACTTCGCAGTGGGTACAGAATTTGAGATCAGTCCTATCCTTGTATCGACAGTCTGCATACTGGTGACCTTCTTTGTAGCATATGAAGCACTGGGTGGGTCAACGTGGGTGTATGTCATGATTCCCAGGGAATCGACCTCTTCCTCCGTAACCTTGGCATCGATTGTCATACCGGTGCTCATATCGTCGGCCTTCGTATCTTTGTCTGTTATGATCATTTGGTGGATTGTTTTTCTTGTTATGTTGCGCCACTACATTTGTTTGATATACCACGTGATAGTTTTGTTAGTTCTTTAGGTCTAACTGATAGTCAGTGGTGTTGTGACTTTTGGTTTTGCAGATGGCGCACCAGGCAGCCTTGCTGTTTTTCATATTAAATGGGCAATCTGTTGTAGAGTGATCTCTGTGTTCCTGGCAAATGTTGCAAAAGGATTTGGTCTATACAAAGGGGACGTCTTGTCAGCTATATTCTTGTCGACAATTATCTTTCGAATGGCCATTAGTTGAGCATTTGGTGCACCAGATCTCCTGATTCTTGAGGTTGAGCTCTTTCAAATACTTCTGTACATTCTTGAACTGTTGTTCCAACCTGTGGTCTATGGGGTATGCAGGTATATCTTCGTCCATTTCAACTTGAAGAGCTTTTGTTAGCACATCCTCATACGTTTTGAACGTATCTAGACTAATATGTCGATGTACTTTTTACGATAGTCCTGCAAGAAACCATTGATTTAGTAATTGTTCATCAATAACGTAATCCAGTTAGCTGAGTAAATATTTCCACCGCTTGTTGTAGTCACGGATGGATTCTCTTGGATTTTGTGAAGTGGTTTTGAGTTTCTTTGCATCCAGGTGCTTAGTGTCAGGATTTTTAGAAAATGACAAGAATTGCGCCTTAATCTTGGCTTTTGTCGCTGTGGGTTGTCTCTATGAAAAGGTCATGTACCATGTCAATTCCCTTTTCCTTAAGGCTCCTGCGAACTATGCCATTTGTCAATCTTCATCTGTAACCTGGTTGGCTTCCCAGGTCGACTCGCAGACGAACCAATGTCATCAAGGGTCTTCATCTCCCTCATAAAGAGGAATGTGAGCCGATCTGTGATCCATGTCTGAATCACTTTCATTGCTCTCAGAAGTTCACGGTGGAGGAGGTGGGGGTGGTGGTGAGGGTGGTGGGGTTATTGATATAGTCTTACCTATGGAGTTATGGTCGATAGAACTGGCATTCTCGTTGGTTTTCGATTCTTCGTCGATGTGCAGTTGTTTAGTGTCAACTTCTCCTATCGGTGGTCCACTGCAACTATTGGTTCACAGGTCTGATTGTTTGATTTCTTCTAAAGTTGTATTTGGAAAGGGGGGGGGGGGAGCTCCTTCATGTGTCGGTAAGATCAAGTGGATACTTTGGAGGGAGGTTGTTGCTTGNAAATGTCACCCAGTTCCCTTCCATCGATCGACGTATAATAAGGTGTCGTCCAGGGTTCAATTCGTCGCCTAGTCGGCTCCATATAGTGAAGTCACCAGCTCATAGTCAGAGGTCGTCTTCGACAATAGTCTGTATTCTAGTACACAGATTTAATGGAGAAAGGGTTGTTCCTTCATTGGGAGCTCTTAAATGGAGAGCTTATGGCTGCTCTATCCACACTTCTTCCTCCTCAGGGGACTCCTGTTGCTCCACACCTTCTTCATGTCGGTCATGACCCGAATCTGGCGGATTCTCTTCACGGTCAGTCTCCCTAGGGTTTTTTCCTCTGTGCAGCTCTAAGGCTCTTTCATGGCTTGCTTCCCATCTCTGGTGTCTTTCGTCCCTTTCTATCTTCTAAATGTCCAACATAATTTCATAGGATACTATTCTCTTGAGGTCCTCTTTGGCCAACTTTTCATTACTGGTGACTGATATCGGATTCTAGTCGACTAGGATCCACTATGCTCTATCTTCGACACATAACCAGCTACCCCCCCATAGCCTACCCGACGCTTTCAGAAATCCCAGATGGTTCGGTCTATTTGCTCAGGAAGTATTCCCACTCCCTTTCTGCAATGAATTTTTCCCACTTCCTCTACTTCTCCACCTAGTTAGAGTTCGTTAGCTATTCGTGTAGTGACGGATGAGGTTCGACGATATGTGCTACTCCTTTCTCAATCAAGAATTTGAAAAGCAAGGTCGGTAGGGAACACAAAAATTGTTCGGTGAAATCTGTGTAAAATTTCTCTTTGAAAGTTTCCACTGAAGTTCTGTCTTCGACTGCCTGCTCCTCACAAAAGTCATCGGCAATCTTCTCAAACCACTTCGACAAATTTGTTCAGCTTCCTTGGATCAGTTTTTCTAGCAACTATTGTTCTTTAGTTGCATCTGGCTTTCTCATCCAGGATTTTCTTCAAGAGTTGGGGCACTGATTCAACAAACGTTTCATGTGTTTCTGTAAAAAAATATTTCTTTTGCTTCAGTGATTGTTAATCTATTCCTTCGTGCGTAATTCTACAGATAATTTGCAATTTTACGTTCCCACCAGTCCTTAATCTCCTGCTTTGGTATCATATGTGAGCATATATTTCAGTTATGTACTACCGACAATGAAACCAATGTTGTGATCTCACAGATCACATAAGGTTACCAATAATACATACTAAAACATACATAAATATAAAACAAAGACAAGAGACAAGAACAGATAGAAGTGAAACAGATTATATTATTATAGTGAGTCCATCCAATGCAGAGAACTGAACTGAATTCTCGTTTGGCTCAACAACCTAATATATACAATTTACAGACGGTTACAAAATAACTACCTGTCGATTCAGTGAACCGACATGACTTTTCAGATAGCCAACCTAATCTTTTAGTTTAGTCAGCCAACCGACTTAGTCAGCTGATCGACTAAGTCGGCCCATCGACTTAGTCGGTTAATCGACTAAGTCGGTCCTTGTTCAAGTCGACTTATCGACTTGCTCCTTCTACAGATAGCTAAATGATATTTTCCCTTATTCCAAAATAGTCTATTCAGGTTATCCAAACTTGGTAATATTTCGGTATTAGGATTACCTCTTGTATGCGGCTGTCGAGAAGCCAGGATGTCATTTGTACGTAGTTCAGCCATGATGTAGAGTTTCCAGGACAAATACACAACCTTATTTACTTGTAAGGGTCTTTGTTTTCCTGCGAAAACCTATTATCCATTGAGTCTTTGTCTTCCTTCCCAGGGATGATCTTCAATTTCATCCCCGGCAATGGAACCAGTTTGTTAGCACTCAGAATTGCACCCAAGGTTGTGGGAAGGAGGACCCCAAGGTAACATCAGAACCACTTTAGGAAGGGGAGTTGACTTCTCCAATTACAAAGAGGGATCTCTAACAGATGTATAACAAGTCTAGACATAATGTCACAAAATGAATATCAAATATTGGTGGGTGGAATCAAAATGAAGATATATCAGGCTATGAAGTCAAAAATCACAAGAAGACATAGCAGTTTTCATAATAAAATGCTTACAAGAGCAAGGTAGTGCCTCGATCATGGTATTTATGTTTGGGGTCTGGTGGTAAAAACAGAATGATGAGATTCTGCTAACCTAGAGCACCGCAGGGATGAATTCTATGCTAGTTTTGGAATAATTTTTTGGTGGATATTAGAGACAATGGCAGGACCATATGAGTATGAATTTCTAACCATTATACAATGAGTCTATGACATGAATAAAAACATATTTTAAAAGATAACAAGAAGCACATGCACATAAGGGAAAGAAAATCACAGACTGTAATTTAGAAACACATAGGAATTCCTTCATTCATATAACCAGCATGTGACTATATACTTGTATTATTTCAAAAAGTATTATAAACACAATAGTCTTCCAAATTAAAAACTAACCAACCCTCTCTGCTTCTGTGAGGAGCATATTTATAGTGTTTGGGCCCCTGAGACCAACCTCGAAACGGGGCCAAAATTAATTACAAAATTGGCAACAAATTGTATTATGGCATCTTCCCATGGGTGGAATGAAACAGAAAATGATGAGGGTAACATCTCTACTAGACCTCAAGAGAAAATACATATTCAAAATATCGGCTCACCTGATTTCTTCACATCTGTATCTTCAATTATGGTCGCTGCTATATCCCATCATCCTTGGTGTAACATGTGTTCATACTTGTAGTTTTCAATCACTTTCTATTGGTTAGCTATCGATATTTCCAGATCTACCATTTCTTCTACAAATACTTTGAGCTCTAGGTTCTCGAGATATGAAGGTGTTGGTAACCATGTGTAAAAAACTTTCAAATCAAATAATAATTCAAATTCACTTAACAACTTTTTTACCATGGTCTTTCCTGAAAGCGACTACTAAGCCATGTCCTCAAATTGCCTGTTTTCTTTCCTGCACTCGACCAAACTATAATAATACTCTTTATGGGACAACATTGGTCCCTTTTCTTCCCAGAAAAAAGGTATCTCTCTTTGGATGAAAGGCTTAAAAAATGAAGCAAAGTCGCCAGCCTCTTTTTGCATGAGATTTTAGTTTTCCTCGACCATCTTTAGGTGGCGGTGTTTATGAACCAACCTTTTGGCCCATGTGGTGACTGGGAACCTATATTGGATTTTTCCTCATCTAATGTCTCCATCTGTCAAATTTTTCAAGAAATTGATGGCACCTTCGACTGTGTCCAAGGGCCTCTTTTGTAGGTCTAGCTTCACTGTCTAGATGTGCTTTTTAGCTGCCAGTACATTGTTTTCCTTATCTTGGATAAAATACAAGTATGGTCGTACTTTGGTTGCTTCCACTATTATCATGTCCCAGATGAGGTTTTTCGCCCCTATAAGATGTGCCTGAACTGAAACCTATTTGGTTAATTCATTGTTCTTATCTTCCAATTCTTTCCAACACTCTTCCATCTTCTTCACTAATCCTTCTTTGGCATTGGCCATGTCCATCAAGTCTTGATTCTGTTTCATCAGGCCCATAATTTCTGGAGTTTTAGGACTTAACTAAGACATGGCCTGGGAGAGTGAGTATACACTTAATATCTCGGATGATTGGGCCACGGGTGCTAGCTGTTCCTGAGCCTTCTAATTTAATTATTTTAATTCCCTTTCCAATTCATCCTTTTTTGCTTCAAAGGCTCTTTTTTCTTCGGCCCAGAGCTCTGTATATTTCTCCCATGGTTTCTCCTTTCCTTCCTTCTTGAGAAGTCTGGCCTTGCAATCAACCAACTCGGTGTCTAGGGCCTCTTTCTCCTTGTAGTAGTGATTTCTCCCTTACTACAGAGCAGGAACAACTACCTTTCGTCTGTAGGATAGAAGGATAGGGTTCTTGGTGGTGGTGCAAGAAAAATAGACAGAAATCAAAATAAAAGAAAAACCCTCTGCACACAAGGTTATGGTTTAAGCTCCAATACTCTGCATACAATTGTTAGAAAAACCCAAAGACCTACAAGCAAACAATGAAAATATACAAGAACATGTTAAGCAATAGATCTGCAAGTAAATAATGTTAGAAAACTACAATCTACCAAAGGAAAGGGAAAACAGAAAAAAATTATACCTTTTGGTTGAAATGGGCCACCATGCCCTAGCTTGGGGGAGCACCTGTTGGGGTTTGACCTTGAAGGTCCTTAATTTTGGCAACTCCACGGTTTTGGTGCAAAGCTTGTAAGTGGATTTGCGGCCCAAAATAGTCTTAGGGGTTTCGGGGTTGGTTCGAAGCCCCTCTTTTTGTAATTAACCTATGGTTTAAACTCATGGTTTTTAAGCCCATGGTTTAAGCCCATAGTATTGTAATAGTGCACTTGTATAAATAGGCACTTATGTAGAAGAAGAAGAGGATTTTTGGTGTTATGATGATGATTTGATGTGAAGAAGCTAAGGCCTATTTTAGAGTTTAAGGTTAAGTCCCAGATCTGTGCATGGACGACCTCTACAGCTGAGTGCGCAAGGGGTTTTGTAAGAAAGGTCAAGTCCCAGCTGTGTGCATGGACGACCTCTGCAGCTGAGTGTGCAAAAGGTTTGGAAGAAAGGATCTGCATCTAAGTGCGCAGCTTTGGGTTGTTGAGCAGATCTGCAACTAAGTGCGCAGATCAGAACTGCATCATTTTGTAACTTGTTGAATATAAAACACAGTTTTGTGGACGTAGCCCCTACACTAGGGGTGAACCATGTATATCTTGTGTTGTGGTGGTTCTTGTTATGTTGTTCCTGTTATTTTTATGCATTTGATAAGTAGGTGAATGATAAAGTAAAATAAACTGTTAAGTATTAACTTCGCTGTGAATTCCCAGTTAAAGGTTAAGCAAGTAACTATATTTTTATATAGACTGCGAAACTAATTAAGTGAATGTCGAAGATCTGTATTGCATAAATATCTGTTGTTTAGACTAAAGGTACAGTAATATCCCTCTTTTTCCTGTAGAAACCTGATTCAGGTGAGACTACAACCTATTCGGGTGAGACTACAACCTGTTCGTAGGTTGTTTCCGAAAGGGCCAACACTGTGGGTATGTTTGTTGGTTGGAAGATAAAAGTATAGAACCTGGGTCTGCCCTAAGCACCAACAAATTGGTTTCATTGCCAGCTGAACCAGTATCTGCTTCAAGAGGGATCTATGTCGTACCTAGAGGGATATGTTTTGGAGGCCCTCAGTAAAAGAAATCAGTGACTGGATCAAATATACCTACCTAAAATTTGCTGAACAAGAAATTAAAGATCCTCGTCGTAGCTCAGACGACTTCCTGCAAAGGTACATTTTTACTGATATTCATGAAATTTTCTTTGGTAGTATCCACATAGAATTGTAACAGTGGTTATCCAGGTTGACAGAAGAAAATACAAACTTCAAAGAAGATCACTTTCCTGCCTGGACCCCGAAAATAATTAAGCTGTTGAAAAGAGTGAACAACGTAGTATCTAGAGCTGTTGACTTCTAGACAATGCGAACCCTTGAAGCATTTGTGACGAATTTTTCCATCGACACACATACTTCTTTTAGTGAAGCAGAAAGACAGTTTTTCAAAGGACCAAGGGGTAAGTACCTAAACTCATTTAGTCTAAAAACTAAAATACTCTTGGCTGAGAAAGGAATATTGCTTATTGAATCAGATTGCTAGATTTATTACTACTAACCTATGTTTGGAAGTGAAAGTGACTTCGACGAGCAAAGTGGTCTGCTTCGAAGTGGTAAAAGATACAAGAGAACTTTTGGATCCTATACCCTAGGCCAGAATACTGATTATACCCTGTTAAGTCTTGAAGAGTCTGAATCTAAAGAAACCCCTTTTGTTAGAAACCCTCCTATAACTCTGCAGCGCAAATCTGTTATCCTTGAGAAACCTTCGCAGTCTGAAAGTAAGCCTAGCCCTAGTAGTCGTGTCGTAGGTTAGTCTACCTCGGTAAGTTCCCCTCCCCCTATTATCAGTCCCCCTTCTCCCCCCCCTTGATCCAATATGCCCCATGTGAATGATGATATTAAACTCCCAGTCTTTAAAGGAACTGGATCAAAGGATCCAGAGAAGTTTTGGTTCTTATGCGAAGCTGTTGGACTGCTAAGAATATTACGGACCAAAATACAAGAAGAGCGCAGCTGATCACCTCTTTCAGAGACCGAGCTTTGACTTGGTTTATGAAGTTTTCCAGTACTCAAAACTATATCTTGTATGATATTAAAAAAGCAATGATCAAAGAATTCAAGAAGCCTAAATCCAAGTCACAGTGTATAACTGAGCTAAAAGAAATACAACAGAAGCGAGGTGAATCAGTTTGGGACTTTCATTAGAGGTTCAAGGTTCTGCTGGATCAAGTTAGTTTTACTATTGGACCAGAACAACATAAAGAATGGTTCATTGCAGCACTATTGCCTCGTATCAGGACTCCACTTATGCAACAGAAGGTTGCTGATCAGCAAGAGGCATTGGAAATTGCTATGAAACTTGAAACAACTACTGTTGGAGATAATTCTGGAATAGCTCAAATACAAGCACAGTTAGCAGAAATGGATTTGGAGCTTCGCAACATGAAAAAATGGAAATCCATTCGATAAGAGGTTTGGTGTACATGATGTAAGACAGAAGGTCATGACAAAGAACAATGCCCTCCATTAAGGAATTACCTAAATACTGGTGCACCAAACCCATTTAACCCTAATGTCCTATATTGTGAGATCTGTAGAACAACTGACCAGCATCGACCTGAGGATTGCTATATGCTGCAGAGATATGTTCAAGTACCTAAAAATACCTACTGCAAGTTTTGTAAGTCAGTTGGACACAACGAAGACGAATGTCGCATCTTTGACCTCATGAGAGAGCGAACCTATGATGCTTATAGGGTACAACCTGATGCACAAGGCAATGATGGATATGGTTACTGTGGTAGTGCATTAGTTCGAGGTAACTTCAGAGGTCGTGATCGTGGTGGTATTCCTAGAAGAGGTCGAGGCTAGGTTATTTTCTATAACTATAATCAGGAAGGACATGTATCTAGAGACTGTAAGAACCCAACTACGACATGTCGATATTGCAGAGCAGTCGATCATGCGATTGAGAAATGTCCAGAGTTGATAACTAAGATACAAGAAAGAAATGTTGCTCCTACTCAGAATGTTTAGATGATTTCCATAGATAAAAGACCTGTCCCACCCCTCAACATTGTTACAAGGAGTAGAGCCACGATGCAAGTGCAGAATAAGGAGAAACAGGCTGACGAGGCTTGGGTCCGCAAGACCCCAAAGAAAATTCCAACCTTCGATGTTGGACGAGAAAAAGGAACATTTATGGAAGCCAAAAAAGACTTTGCTGATCCAAGAACATCAGTAGCAACGACACAATAGCATTAAATGTAGTTACATTTACAAGAAGCTTCACCAAATCAAGTAAGTACACTAACATCAATTTTACAGAGTTGTATGAAGCTATTAAGAAGTCAGAATGCTTTGAATGAGTTACAGAAAGTTATTGCGTCTTGCGAACCTCAACGAAGCTCTGATGAGGAAAAACTGTTAATAGAGTTAGAAGGAATGGAAGAGAAATGAGATTGCATGCTTAGATAGGAGATTATGACATGACTGATATTATTTTAGACCTGGGATCAGAAGTGAATGTCCTAACTAGGCAGACATGGGAACAAATGGGAAAACCTAATCTTGAATGGTCCCCTATACAGTTGAGATTAGCCAATCAGCAGAAGATAGTGCCCTTGGGAAGATTCACGAGTGTACCCGTAGATATAGATGGAGTCAATACCTTAGCAAATTTTGAAGTCTTTGAAATAATTGATGATATCCACCCCTATCCAGCATTGCTA
This sequence comes from Pseudotsuga menziesii, assembly GCA_001517045.1. NCBI lineage: Eukaryota > Viridiplantae > Streptophyta > Pinopsida > Pinales > Pinaceae > Pseudotsuga > Pseudotsuga menziesii. The sequence continues at coordinate 981,808 of LPNX010763360.1, forward strand.
GGAATTGAATGGGCAATAGACAATGATGCAGTAATCAACCTTAAGAAGAGATAGATGACTTTTGAAGGAAAAGGCTTGAGAGTCATAGTTCTGTTGGACCCTTCTCAAGGAGAAAGGTATACAGAGCTAGTCAAAGATGGAGATCATGATTTTTTAGATCATATTTACAACATCACAGCTAAAGAAGAAGACTATGTTAACCCTACTGCTGAAGGTATAATGGATTGGCAGTGTGACAGTTCTTGCATGACTGACTCAGACGAAGGTCTAGAGAATTGGCAGAATAGACTTTATGAGCTACATGGACATCAATGTGCAAGAATTACCAAGTCTATCAGATGGATTGGCTCACAGACAATGATTTTACCTACTTTTGATGGCTCGATAGACCCAGAGAATTTTATTGTACAATTCTCATAGCAAGTACCAGACTCACAGAAGATGGAGATTCTAGATTCAGTATTCAGAGCCACAGCTGCCAGATGGTGGAATGGTCATAAAAAACATATTCATAGTTGGGGAGCTTGTCAAATTTCCTTCTTCTAAGATTCATGGACCAATCTCAGAAGGTGCGCAGCAAATTTAATGGTAATAATAGCCCTTAGGAACATTTGCAGAAGTGTTATGAAGCATGGAAGCATATACCTTGAGAAGAATGGGTACATAGGTTTGTACACTCTCTGGAACTTGTAGCAAAGAACTGGTATGCGGAGGTAGAGCTTCACCATGGTACTATAAGTTGGGATAGTCTTGTTGATAGTTTTGTGCTTACATTTTCTATTAATGAGTTTTTCCCTGCTTTGGACGCAGTTGTTAGGTTGATCCATACTACGGTGTTTGATGATAAAGAAATAGCCGAGTACCAACCTGATTGGAAGGAACAAGAATCTCATGCATTATAATGCTATAACCTCGCCATTGATGAAGACGATGAATCGCGCAACATCAATATTCCTAAGTCAGAAGGACACTACGAAGTACATGGACCCGCAATTGAAGCACCTGAAGTAACTCAGCCCCTAAGGACAAGGAAAGTAAACATTGGATCAGAATACATGCCTAAGTATGCTACCATTGGAGATTACTGGGCTGAAGATCAACCAGTCAAGAACTGTAGTGCTGCTACAGCTGCGAAGTTCATCTTTGATAATATCTTGTCAAGGTTTGGGTGTCCTAGAATTCTTATGAGTGATCAAGGATCACATTTTCTGAATAAAACTATTGAAGCATTGACCGAATAATTTCAAGTATATCATCAGAAGAGTACTGCCTACCATCCTCAAGCAAATGGAACTGTCGAATCCTTTAACAAGATTCTTGAGCACGCGCTGACGAAGGTTTGCAATGTTAAAAGAAATGATTGGGATCTTAGAATTCCAGCAGTACTATGGGATTATAGAACTACTTGCAAGAATTTGACAGGCCATACACCTTTTAGGCTGGTATATGGACAAGAAGAAATTATGCCCATGGAGTACATTGTTCCTAGCCTCAGAATATTTTCCTTCACGGAGATGGATGACCCAGCCATGACGAATGAAAGCCTGGAAAAGATACTGGAACTAGAAGAAGACAGATTCACTACAGGTTTCCAGCAGCAAGTATAGAAGGCTAGAGAAAAAGCATGACATGATAGACACATTAAGAAAAAACATTTCCAGAGTGGTGATGTTGTGCTCTTGTACGACAACAAATTCATGAAGTTCCCGGGTAAATTCAAGATGCATTGGAAAGGACCATACATAGTCCAAAAAGTTACTGATGGTGGTGCAGTTCAATTAGCTAAGTTGAATGGAGAAATCCTGCCTTCTATGGTGAATGGAAGTAGATTAAAGAAGTACAGGGACGGGCCTTTACCCCCCTGATCAAAAGTAATAGAAAGAAGAAGAGTCTAAGTACCAAGAACAGTTGAAATTGGGTACTAGACTATAATAAAGCTGTTCTCAGAGAGCTTCAATAGATTGTTGAAAAATTTATGAAGTGTCGAAGGTTGGGGAAGAAAATTCTGTCGCGGGTCGAAGTTCGAAGCTCTGTTGAAGCTTGAATCAGGATGTGTCGAAGGTCTATAATGTGTCGAAGGTCCTTATTGTGGTGAAGCTGAAGTTAGTGGTATTGCTGAAGGATAAAGGTGTGTCGAAGATATCATGCGCAGACTCAACAACCAATTTACTATCTTCGCCAACAAGATTCTCCCTCCAGAAAAGCAGCAGTGTCCCGGGACGGGACACTAGTGAGTCTTAGGGGCCTGTTGGGGTTCGACCTTGAAGGTCCTTAATTTTGGCAACTCCACAGTTTTGGTGCGAAGCTTGTAAGCATAGTTGCAGCCCAAAATAGTCTTAGGGGTTTCGGGGTTGGGTCGAAGCCCCTCTTTTTGTAATTAACCCATGGTTTAAACTCATGGTTTTTAAGCCCATATTATTGTAATAATGCACTTGTATAAATAGGCACTTATGTAGAAGAATAAGAGGCTTTTTGGTGTTATGATGATGATTTGATGCGAAGAAGCTAAGGCCTATTTTAGGGTTTAAGGTTAAGTCCCAGCTGTGTGCATGGACGACCTCTGCAGCTGAGTGCATAGAGGGTTTTGTAAGAAAGGTCAAGTCCCAGCTGTGTGCATGGACGACCTCTATAGCTGAGTGCACAGAGGGTTTGGAAGAAAGGATTTGTAGCTAAGTGCATAGCTTTGGGTTGTTGAGCAGATCTGTAGCTGAGTGCATAGATTAGAACTGCGGCGTTTTGTAACTTGTTGAATATAAAATGCAGTTCTGTGGACGTAGCCCCTACACTGGGGGTGAACCACGTATATCTTGTGTTGTGGTGGTTCTTGTTATGTTGTTCCTATTATTTTTATGCATTTGATAAGTAGGTCAATGATAAAGTAAAATAAGTTGTTAAGTATTAACTTCACTGTGAATTCCCAGTTAAGGGTTAAGCAAGTAACTGTCTTTTTATATAGATTGTGGAACTAATTAAGTGAATGTCGAAGATCTGTATTGCATAAATATCTATTGCTTAGACTAAAGGTATAGTAATATCCCTCTTTTGCCTACAGAAACCTAATTCTACGGCACCCCATAGCTGTTTCGGGTGAGACTGCAACCTGTTCGCAGGTTGTTGCCGAAAGGGCCAACACTGTGGGTCTCTTTGTTGGTTGGAAGATAAAAGTATAGAACCCGGGTCTTCCCTAAGAACCAACATCACCTCTCTTAGGAATGGGGAGCTATGGCTCAATGGGAGGATGGATGAGAGGAAGGGTGAATGGCTTGACAGGAAAATGGTCTCAAGGCACTCACTCGGGAAGCATAACAATATGGAAAGAAGGAATGTTTTTAGAGTGACCCCCACCCCTCTATTTATACTTTTTCTCAATATTTTTAGGGTTTTAAGCCCCTGGTTGGGGATTTAGCCCCTTTCACTCAATCCTTAGCTCTTTTATGGGTCTTAAGTTCCTTTGAGGGGTTTTAGCCACTTTTTTGGAGGTTTTAGCTCCTATGAGAGCTATTTTGGCTCTTTTTAGGGATTTTTAAGCCCTTTTGCACATTTTTCAGCCTTCTTGATGGTGTGCAATTCAAATGGGGTCAAATGAGGGGAGTACATAGATTCCTTTAGGTGGTGTAGGTCATGTAGAGCTCATTGTGGGATTTTTTGGGTTAATAGATTGCTCCTTGATGTGTGAGGGCAAGAACTCATCGTATGGTCGATGGACATCATAGGATTTTCTAGGGAGAGGTGGTGCTTCTTGGGTTGGGGCATGGTGGATTTTGTTTTTTGTATTAATATGGTTCCCATCAATGGGTGAGATACAAAAAATGTGTGACATGTATATGGACGAGGCAGGAATCCCCATGCTTGTAACAATGTCAAAATAATAATGCGATCTATGCTCTATAATACAAGAGCTGATCATGTACAACTAATGATACATAGTGGTTTCCTTAATGAGAGGCTGAATACAATATTGATATGATTACATTGGACCTATGGAATTCTCATGGAATGCTATATCTTCATGATTGATGGCCTGCTAGACTTGGAATGGTACATAGCTATATGGACTCACTGATGGAGAGTCAGAGTCTCTGTAGTACAAATATGCTGCATCAATCATAAATATATATAGAAGCACTATTGGGGATTCTAAACACTGTCTCCAACGCAACTCGGAAATAATAAGGGACATAAACCTATTTAGGTCCCTTGAATAGACTCATCAATGTGCTATATTTAGGTGACATCTAGGGTCTTCGACCAAATACTGCATAGACCAATACCATATATGAATCTCAACGATGCAATGATGTAGTTGGAGTCGAGCAAGTGAGAAAAAATCATCCCGAGAGGCATTAAGGAATCCTCTCAAGTGGTCCAAGTAACTCATCAATGAGGTTAATGAAACCAAGATACAGGGACCTCTAGGTCTATACTCTGGAATATGTGTGTTGTCGTCAACAGAGGGAGACTTACCCCTCGTCAAGGTAATGGTGTTTCCTAGATTAGAAGTGCGATGGATATAACCAAAAGATGTGAGACAATCTGAGGACTGGCCCACTGAATGTGGTGGGGGGGAAGGGAAAGAGTTGAACAAGGGAAAATGGAGTGTATTAGACTCAAACATCCTTTGTTCAGAGTATGACGACAGGGAAGACCAGGAAGCAAATGAAACTGACTCATGGGAATGGGATCATAACTATAATATGGGGAATGTCACTATAGATGGGAAATACTTGGCGGAGGTAGATAATTTTGGTACTGATGGGATCCAAGGAAGACACATTGCAAAGTACTTTGAATAAAGGTGACCCAAAGTGGGAATGCTGCAAAACTATTATCTGTGGGGTGGAGTATAGAGACACCGTTGTGGTACGATCTCATGGATTTTTGGTGAGCCCAAGAAAATAAATGCTTGATGGTGCTTTCAATTTTAGAGAGTCTTAAAGAATGAACAAGACTCCAATGGGGGATTTTTTTGTTGGTGTTCTCCTATTCCTAGAAAAAGGATAAAATTATACACATGAGAGCTCACTGATCCTTTAGGGGACGAGAGACTCCTTTACTGTTGGTAGTCTAGTCAGGCCGAAAAAAGGTTAAACCTATACTCATTGGACGATCATTCAGATACTTTTACGAGCATGAATGAAACCAAGTTTGCTCGGCAATATTTTCTTAATGAGAAGGCTAAAAAAGAGCTAAACAACAACCCATGGTGATATTTTTCATAAATTTATGCCCCTCTACCCGAGAAAGCATAAAAATATGTAGAGGGGAATGGTCTTAGCTTGAATATGCGAAGATGGTCCTTTTCATTTGATAGTATACATGGTCCACAAAAGGAGATAAATGAGACAATGTAGATTCCATTTCCTATACTTTAACAAGTGGAAAAGGAAATAGTTGTGATTGGCCATCTTTTCATTCTTTTAGGAGTCATGTTATCACTCCAGGAAACTCCTCTAGGTTGTATCTTGAGGATGCTTGGTAACTTAAATATTTTTAGGGTTTTATAATATGGATCAAGTTAGCTGACCTATATGACCTTCCAATATTAAGACATTCATGAAACTCAATCAGGTACAAGGCTTTTAGTTACCACTATTTAGAGGTTTACAATAAGGTGTAGGGATGGAGACCTCATCAGGATGGCATATTTACACACAAAAAGATGCATATAAATGGATAAATCATGATAAGGATGGTACTTATAATTCAAATCACATTAAAATTCCAATAGGATGAAAGTTATCATTCATTAATTAACTTGAATTTAACCTAAATACACATCGAGGCATAAACACAGTAAAGAAAGAAATGGAAGCTGAAAAAATGATAACAAAAGAGCTTATATTCAATCATGAGCAAAATGATAAGCTGACAATAGTATAGGTATATAAATCCCTGAAGTCGAACCCTTTTCATGAAGTAAGTCTTAGGATTTATAGCTTTTACAAAATATACAGATCCTGAAAACTTGGATCTGTTTTTACAAAAATAAACAAAATAATAGTTTTTTACAAATTAGGTTAAAAAACCCTAATTAACTACTTGTCTAATTTATCTGAAGAATTAGTTCACTGTATGAACCTTTAGATAACTCAGGTAACTACTGACAATTACTACTATTGGCCCTCTGCTGGTTAAGCCACTGTTTTCTCTTGACAGCTAGGTGTTGGTGGCCTTTTGTGCTATTATGTCATAGTAAAACTGAAACAGACCTTTTTCTGATGCTTTCCTCTATGCCCTTCATCTTCAGACTATGTCCTTGAGACACCTATATTCACCCAAAACTGGTCCTGCATGCCAAAATTTGATTTTAAGCCTCTGTCTTCTTTCTGTGGTGAAGAGGCCTGACCATCAAAACCGTTAACTGCCGAAAGCGGCGCTTTCGGTGGCTAATGAACTACCCCAGCGTCTAACTAAGCCACCAAAAGCCCTATTTTCAAAATTTATTAGGGTTTTCCCAAAAATGTTCTTTTATCGCTATTTGCCCAACTTTCTTCTTCAGCATGCTCTATTCCAGGAGGATTAATAGCAGCTTGGCTGGTTTCTGGAGGCTAAAGGCTAAGTGCATCCTCAACTAGGGTTTCAAAGGTGGGGTGGATGCTAGGGTTTTCCTTAGCTTCCTTTAGTTGTAGTATTTGGAGCCTAATCATCCTGCATAATCTAGTATTTTCCTTTAGGTACCTTGTATTCTGCCTCTTTAAGAAAATATATCTTTCTCTCTGCTCCAGGTAAGACTTATGTAGGAGCTTGTTTCTACTGGTCAATGCAGCATTATTCTTCTTTATTTCTCTTTCCAAAATATCCAACTCATAAATTTGCCTTAGTAATTGATTGATCTTTTGAGTTTTAGGCTTATTGGAGGAATCCCTATTTGTTGGTTCTTCTTGCTCCTTTGGTGTGGGGGAGGGTAGTGCTTCAACCACTAGTACAATTTGCAGAGCTAGGTCTGCACCTTCTTCTTGCTCCACTTCAGAATCTGAGTCAGGTAGATTTAGAATATTGTCCTTGTGTGTTTGATCCTCCTAACCCTTCTCACTGAATTCCAAGTTCCTTTTTACCTTCTTGGCCTTGGAAGAATAGGGAGGTTGTTCTACTACTGTTTTTGGGGATATGGCCCTCCTCCTTCTTCTCCCACTCCTTGGTGTGCTGGACTTCTTGGTAGGAGATTTCCCTTTCTCTTCTGGATGAAGGCCTATCTCAAATCCATTCCAAAACAGAAAATAGGGCCATTCCATATTCCTTCTTTTCAGAAACTCTTGGATCAACAGCTAGATAAGGCCATGGTTAGATGGTCTACCAACAATATTGGTTGGCTGGGATTTCACTTGGTGTGCCATCTTTCCCAAAATTTTGTGTAAGTAAAAGGGAAAATTGAGTGGGCTTTTACCTATGAAGTGGTTCATTATCTTGAAATGATATATCATGGCTCTGTTATATCTTCCTTCACAGGTTAGGTAAACCACAATGGCCTTCAACAGTTGTTTCCACCTCTCTTCCAACCAGGATGATGGCACACTCTTCTTCCACACCAGTCCTCTATGTTCAAGCTTTAGGTAAGACCTAAATTCTACATCTTTTGGTACGGTGGTCTTGAACCATTTTTCTCCTGTGAAAGGGAGTTCAGTTACTTCAATGATTAGGGTTTCATCTATATGAAATGCATCCTTGCCTATAACTACCTTTGAGCCATCAAATGAGAGGAAAAATACCTCAGCTACCTGCTGATGGGAGCCTTGTATATTTTCACAAAACATGTAGTCGGAAACCTCTTGGAAGAGTTTACAGACCTCTGGATGTGCTTCCAAAAAACTGATATCACCTAGCTCCTACCTAAGAGCAGGTCCTTCCTTCTTCATCTTGATGAGTGCCTCTCCTGGGTACCTCAAAAATAATTCTCAGTTCTGTATACAGTGTGTTAGTAGGCGGCTCCTTCAGAGATGGTTTTCTTGGTGGAGAGGAATGACAAGCTCGAAAGTGAAATGTACTGGAGTCCTTTGGCACTGATTATGAGGGTTTGTTCTATCATGATGGATGCTTAGATCATAAGGTGATGGACGAAATTGATCCTCTCGATCTCCTTTCCCAAGCAATCATATCATACATCGGCCTAGATACTCGGTGGGTTTTTTGTTTTTCTTTTGGACAGGTGGAAGAAAATTGAGGGTTTCCAATCCTATTAGTCCTTTGCTAGTTTTATAATGGCCTCTTTAACTTATTTTCACACACAGTTATGCAGGCTCAAGTCTTTCAGTGGTTTGTCATGCCCTCCACTGATTGTTCATCCTACTGATGGGGTGTGGTTTGACTATTTTAATAATTTCCCTATTTTGTCTTTTCGATGGTTAAAAATCTTCTTGAATTTGTCTACAAAGCATCGAAAATATAGCTTTCGGTGGCTAATGAAATGCTATCCCCTTTCGCCTGAGCCATCGAAACTGTCATCCCAGCTTTGCGGTGAAATCCTGGTTTCGACGGATAGTGGCCTCATTGAAAAACTTGTTTAACTGTTGAAAACTTGTCCTTCCGATGGCTAATGAAATTCCTGAGCCTTATCCTAAGCCACCGAAGGCACTTCTTCTTTGAATCTTATCTTCCTGCTTTCGACAGTTAAAATTTGTGTTGAATCGTTTAATAAGCTGCCGAAAGCATCACCTTTCAGTGGCTAATGAGTTGTTCCAAGTCTCTCCTAAGCCACCGAAGGAACCTTTACTAATATCGCTTATTGCTTACTTTCAGCAGTTAACATGCCTCCTAGTCTCCTTCCTAAGCTACCAAAAGCAACACTTTTCGGTGGCTAATGAGTCATTTCAAATCTCACCTAAGCCACCAAAAGTGTTGATTTAATTCTACTTGTTCGAGCATCTTTCAGTGGTTTACCTTTATCCCTCATTCAATTGTTAGCTACTGAAACATAGCTTTTTGGTGGCTAATGAGCTATTAAAAGCCTCACCTAAGCCACCAAAAGCTAAAACTTCCAAATTTTTTGACCACATAAAAAACAGAGACCTTTAATTTGTTATGCATCCTCAGATCTTTCATTACATAAAGAAAATTCTTCATGCTTACAAAATAATTTTGTTTTGGGAGATAACATATGGCTCCTACTTGGGGATGGGAACCTCCCAGTGAGGTCCCAAGAATCCTAGACCAAAATGCCTTTCCCTGAAAACTACTAAAAACTTAAGACTATCATGTAGTCGGGAAGATAGTCTCGATTGACATCGAAGTCGTCAATGCTCAACTGGACTACAACCTCCTCCTTGGGAGTAGTTACATGTATGCCATGCGAGTCGTCGTGTCAACTGTCTTCTACCTCATGATGTTCCTCCATGAAGGGAATATTGTGATGGTTGACAAGATCACCTATCATGATCCACAAGGGTTAACAACACCTACCAATGTTATCCCTACCATCACCAGCATTGAGTGGCAAGGGGTGACCACACATGCTAACGTCATCCATGTAACCAGCACTATGGTTAAAAACATACCAGCCTCCCCACCGTTGAATGTGGGCACTGGGTTGTTTACCGATCCCACCATGATGGCTCCTTTCCCGTTGGTTTCACCACCATCGACACAAAATCAAACCGTGGACTTGTGCATGGTCTCATCAAGCACTACTACACCCAAACAGCAACCGCAACCGCAACCCCAACCACAACCACAACATCATCTATAGCTGCAACATCACCTGCAATAGCATCATTACGCGTAGCCACAACCACAACCTCACCTCCACATGCAACCAACTGGGAGTTATGTGGCTCTTTTCCACTCCATACAATTCCCTTCGTCTTTCCCCCACCTGGTGTCATGAGCAAGCCAGTCATGGCCACCTTAAGCCTACCCAACTTTACATTGGGGATCTCAGTGTGGTATCTGGACCCACCAGCTCTACCAGCAATGCCCCAAGTTGTGTTAACTTTGGTGCAACCTATTGCGGTTGAGTCTCACCCCCCACTCGGTCTGCATAATCCAACCACTGCACCTGCACCTGCACTACCCCAACCCAAAAGGGCCAGGGGAAAGAACACCAAAGCCACTACAAAACCACAACAAGTCCCACCTTGTGTCATCTGTGAACAACAGGGCCATCCAACTCAGAATTGCCCTAAAATCCCAATGATCTGTGCACTTCTGGATGCAATGGCTACAAATGAAAACATCCCCGTGGTTGAACTCCCAACCGCACCACTAGTCAAGAACAAGGCATTGAGGACAGAACATGCTTGCACCCTTTGTGGCTTGTATGGACATTCCTCCCACCATTTCCAAGACCTGCCCAAATTTTGAATGGCTCTCACTGACCCCCGTCAGCATTCCCTTGAGTCTGAGATCACCTTAATCGAAGAATTTCACCCGCCACCTCCTTTATCTGACACCATGTCCATTTACATGATGTCTAGATCCCTCGACCAGCTCATCCCCATCTCCAACGATGGTCCATCAAACTTGTCACTTCATTGCTTCAATAACGACGAGGAGATACTTTAATCTCTAACCACCCCGGAATACCCATGGGGTGACTTGCACCATCGCTTGTTCTTCCTCCCGGAAGAGCTGGTGTCGTAGTCTGACCAGTTTTCTGTGGAGACCAAAGATTTCATCCATGGGAAGGTTGACTGGTTCAAAAACCCAATCCCAGCACCCGATGCCTTCGAAGAAGGGAACATGGCGAATATTTTTCCAACAATTAAAATCGACATCTCAACCAACTTTAAGATCATTGAAGAAATCATGTTGGGGGCATCTTGCTCCCTAGAAGAGGTCGATTCCTACAATGCTCTCTTCCGAGAATTCTATGACATCTTCACCTAGTCATACACTGAAATTCCTCGCTTAGATCCATCCATCATGGAACACCACATCGACACATGGCCTGATGTTGCACCCGTTCACCAAAAGAAACGACCCATCCATCCATCCAAAATGGTTGCGATGAAAGCTGAGATAGAGAAGATGCGCACAGTCGGCTTCATTTATCCCATTGCATACACAACTTGGGTTTCTAATCCTATTCTCGTGAATAAAAAATAGGGTGCCATTTGTGTTTGCATAGAATTCCATGATCTCAATGGGGCATGTCCCAAAGACAACTTCCCCAACCTGTTCATTGACCAAATCATCGATGCATGCGCTGGACATGAGGCCTTCTCCTTCATGGACGATTTTTTCGGCTACAACCAAATCCAAATCTAGAAAGAAGACCGTTACAAAATGGCATTCACAACCCCATGGGGCACATTCGCCTACCGAGTCATGCCCTTTGGCCTCAAAAATGCTGGAGCCACCTTCCAATGTGCCATGAGATATTGTTTCCACAATTTAATTCACGTCATCTTGGTCTACTTGGACGATCTCACCGCTTGATCATGAAAACAAGCACAGCACATAGATGACTTGCGACAAGTATTTTTATGTTGCTGCAAATACAACATCCACCTGAACCCCGTTAAGTGCATTTTCTATCTCCCAGAAGGCCATTTACTCATATTTATTGTCTCCCACAAAGGGATAACGGTAGATCCCCTCAAAGTTTAGGCCATCCTTGATCTTCCTCACCCAAGAACTCAGCACCAACTACAAATCCTAGAATGCAAGGCCAACTTCCTTCGCCTCTTTATGCCAGAGTATGCAACAAAATCCTATGGATTCATCTTCCTGCTCCACACAAAAATCCCCTTTGTTTTGGAACAACAAGCACAAGAATCGTTCGAGGCACTTAAACAAGCCTTGGCTTCTGCACCATTACTCTCACCACCAGATTTCACTCAAGACTTCATCCTTTATGTGTTGACCTCAGAATACGCCATTGCTTGAGTCTTGGTCCAAGAAGAAGATGCTCGCCATGAGCACATGATTTACTACATTAGTCAGAAGATAACAGGACCCCCATTATGATATTCACCCAAGGAGAATTTATCCCTTGTCGTCATCTTCTCAGCTCAAAAATTGTGCCACTACATCATTGCCAACCATACTCGTGCAGTGGCTGATTCAAACCCAATGCAATACCTCTTAAGTCGCTGCCTTCTATAAGGTTGTGCAACGAAGTGGGTAGTCATCCACCAATAGTTTGACCTAGAGTTTGTGTCTCCAAAAATCATGAAGGCACTCGCATTGGCCACACTCATGACCGATATGCCCCCATTAACTGCATCATCACCCCCCACAGATGATCTCCTCGATGATTTCCTATTTGTCATATCTACTGATGACCCATGGTATGGAGACATCCTTCTCTATTTACGAATGTAAAATTTCCCAGCGCACTTCAACCGTGAGGATAGGCAACGCATCTGACATCAAGCCATTCGCCACTTGCTGATTGGATATGTTCTGTATCATCGGGGCATTGATACCATCCTATGTTGTTGCCTCACCTATGACGAGGCTAAGACCATCCTCAATGATAGTCTTAGTGGAGCCTATGGTGGTCACCTTTTCAAGCCTAGCAACCACCCAAAAGACTTAGTGCACTGGCTATTTCTGGCCCTCCATCTTTGCTGATTGCATAGAGGCAGTCAAACATTGCTGCAGCTGTCAGCTTTTTGCCCCAAAGGCAAGAACCCCCCTGCACCATTACACCCCGTAGTCACAGTCGATCCTTTCTGCAAATGGGCAATCGACTTCATGACAATCAACCCCGTTTCGGCTAATGGTCACAAATACATCATTGTGGCAGTTGATTACTTCACCAAGTGGGCTGAGGCCATGCCCACATTTGATTGCAAAGCCAAAACTGTAGCATGTTTCTTCTTCAACCATGTCATTACATGGTTTGGTTTCCCTAAACAGTTAGTATCAGACCATGGGGCACACTTCCAAGATGACGTGTGGGCTGAACTGACAACCATGTTGAAATTTGAACACTAGTACTCCTCTTCCTACTACCCTCAAGGAAATGGCCAAGTTGAAGCAGTCAACAAAATCATCAAAACAATGCTTCAACAGATGGCAAGAAATCACAAAACCAACTGGTATCACATGCTATTCTTTTCCCTATGGGCTTATCTCACATCCACAAAAACCGCAACCGATTTCACCCCTTTTCTCCTAGTACATGGCATTGAATCAGTGCTCCCTATAGAGTTCCAAATCCCATCTCTTTGCCTCATGGTGTAAATCCTTCCTGATACTTCACCTTTAGAAGAACGGCTCCTCCAACTTGAGAAAAACATAGAAGACTGTCGAGCTGCCCTCCAAGCCATCAAAGTAGGAAAAACATGATCAAAGATCCAATATGACTCCCATGTCCATCCTCGCACCTTCAGCGAAGGTGATATGGTTCTAGCCAACAACCAACCCAATGATAAATTGGGCAAAGGCAAGTTCGAATCAATGTAGTATGGCCCATACGTCGTCCACCGTTGCCTCAAAAAAGGGGTATACACCCTCATTGACTCTGACGGAAAACTCTTAGAGAACCCTTGCAATGGGATCTACCTCAAGAAATTTTACGCTTAACATCACCAATGAGTCACTTCATTTTATTTTTCTTGTTTTTCAACATTTTTCAGCAAAAGTCACCTAGAACCTGTTCGAAACCCCTCTCACACCTCCGGGATCAAATTTTCATTTCCTTATGAGACCATCGTCTCACATTTAATAAGTCAATTTTAGGACCATCTCCCACAAGTCACCTCGATTCATGAGCCATGACATGACGATGCGAGTGTATATGGACTAGTACTCGTATCACACTGCCTGACCGCTACTCTTGAAGGCTGTCGGGTTGCCGCCCATTAAGGATTGTACTATAATTTTACTTTTTGTATTTATAATTGTATTTTTCACCATACCTTATGCAGACATCTAGACCATCATCCACAAAACCCTTTGTTTTTCTTCCATGTATTTCACATAGAAGTGTCCTCGGGTAGTTGCCCATTAAGAAATGTAGTTTTAGCTTTTATTTTGTATTTTTAACACATAGATTGTCCTTTCTTTTTACCGCACCTTACGCGGACCTCTGGACCACTGTCCAGAAACAGATTTCTTTTATTGCACGTATTTGGCATATAAATTCCTCTGGACTTGTACCCACATCGCATGTAGTCAAGTTCTTCCACCACAACACACACACATGCTCTCCTGACCTCTATCCAAGAGCAACCTCGGTTTGCATGCCTCTACTGCACCGTCTCGCAGACCTCTGTCGCGATCTATCCCACACATGTATTGGTATGTTTGAGAGCCTTCTGCTCCATCCATACTGCATGGATGACCTTTGTACCTCTGTCCACCATCCTGACATGGGCCACTGCTCATGCCACCGTAGTTGGTTGACCACATTGGAGTTTTGTTTAAGCTCTTTTCTGATGCCTTAAAACAATGAAAAGATCACCGAGCACAGCTTCTTCCTTTCCCACTCGCTAAAGTATAGGAAAGGGCGTTTACATTGTCTCGCTTACCTCCTTTTGCGGACCATGTAGACCATTTCATGAAAAGGACCTCCTTGGCACACTCAAGCCAAGGTTGTTCCCCTTTGCATACTTTTGTGCTTTCTCGGGCAGATGGGCTGCACTTGATGAAAAATCTCACCATCGGTTTTCATTAAGCTCTTTTCTAGCCATTTCATCAAGAAAATATTGCCGAGTAAACTCAGTCTCGTTCATGTTTGTAAAAGTATCTAAATGATCATCCAGTCAGTATAGGTTTAATATTTTTTGTCCTGATTGGACTACCAATAGTAAAGAAGTCTCGCATCCCCTCCAGGATGGGTGAGCTCTCCTATGTATACTTTTATCCTTTTTTGGGTACAGGAGACTACCAATGAAAAAGAGCCCCCACTGGAGTCTTATTCATGATTTCGGACTCTCTAAAATTGAAAGCACCATCGAGCACTTACCTTCTCGGGCTCGCCAAAAATCCATGAGATCGTACCACAACGGTGTCCCTAGACACCACCTCACAGAAAATGGTTTGGAAGCATCCCCACATTGGGTTGCCTTTGTTCAAATTACTCTACCATGTGTCTTCCTTGGATCCCATCAGTATCAAAAGTGTCCACCTCCTCCAATTATTTCCCATCTTCAGCGACATTCTCGGTATTACAGCTGTGATCCCATTCCCATGCGTTAAGTTTCATTTACTGTCTGGTCCACCCTGTTGTCATACTCTGAACAAAGGAAGGTTGAGTCTCCCACTCCCCCCCCTGCCCCTGTTCAGTTTTTTCCCTTCCCTCCCCTCCACCCAATTTAGTGATTCAGTCCATAGATTGCTTCACACCTTTGGATTATCCCTCACGCTCCTGGTCAAGGAAACATCGTTGCCTTGACTAGGGGCAGGTCTCCCTCTGTCAACGCAAACACACATATTCCATAAGATAGACCCAAAGGTCCTTGTACCTTGGTTTCATTTACACCATTGATGAGTTCCTTGGACCACTTGAGAGGAGTCCTTAGTGCCTCTCGGGGTGGTTGTTTCTCACGTGCTCGACTTCAACTCCATCATCGCACCGTTGAGATTCATACAGGGTTTGTTCCACACAGTACTTGGTAGAAGACCCCGGATCTCACCTGAATCTAGCACATTGGTGAGTCCACTCGAGGGACCTAAATAGGTTATGTCCCTTGTGATTTTTGGGTTGCGTTGGAGACAGTGTTCAGAAGCCCCAGCAGTGCTTCGATATACCTTTATGATCGATACATCATACTTGTACCGCAGAGGCTCTGAGTACAAATCAGTGAGTTCATACAGCTATGTACCATTCCAGATCTAGAATACCATCAGTGATGAAGATAGAGCATTCCATGAGAATGCCATGGGTCCAATGTACTAGATCAGTATTGTATCTAGCCTCACATAGAGGTAACCAACATTGTAACATCAGTTGTATATGATCGGCTCTTGTATTTTAGAGCATAGATCAAATGATTCTTTTGACATTGTCATGAGCATGAGAATGCCCGCCTCATCCATATACATGTCACACAATTATTTTATCTCACCCATTGATGGGAAACAAATTAATACAAAACCAAAATCCACCATGCCCCAGGCCCGGAAGCACCACCTCTCGATAGCAAATCCTATGATGTCCATTGGACATATGTTGAGCTCCTACCCTCATACATCAGGGGGCAATCTGTTAACCAAAAAATCCCCCACACAGCTCTCAATGGCCTACACCACCCAAGGACACCATCTCACAACACTCATTTCACTCCATAAGACCTTCCATTTGACCCCCACACCTCCAAAAGAGCCCAAGGATGAAGAAAAGGCCTAAAAACCCCAAAAAAGAGCGCAAAATAACCCCCCCAGGAGCAAAAGCCCTCAAAAAGGGGCTAAAACCCTGAAATGGGCTAAATTTAGGGTGAAAGGGGCTGAATGGCCAAAAAAGGGGCTAAAGCCCTGACCAAGGGCTTAAAACCCTAAAATCCCTTGGAAAAACTATAAAAGGAGGGTGGGGGGTCACTCTTAAGACACTGCTCACTTTCCTATTGTTATGTTGCCCGTGGATGCTTTGAGACCTCTTGCTCTCAAACCACCCACTTTCCCTCTCCTCCATCTCCATCTCATCAAGCCATTGCTTCCCAACCAAAAGAGAGGTGCTCCCATGAGCTAGGGCATGGTGGCCCATTTCCACCTAAGTGAGGTATAATTTCTTTTCATGGTTGTTTATTTGTTTCGTTTCCTAACCCTCATTTCTATTTGCAGGTTTTTCATTAACATGGTTTACAGGTTTTCTCCATTGTAGCTTAGGTTTATTTTGCAAGTTTTGGAGGTGAAACCCTAACCTACTGTGTGTAGAGGGTTCAACAGTGCTTCATCTCCTCTTCTTTATTTTCTGTCATTAGCTATTAGATCTAGTTTACAGTAGTGCTTCATTTGCTTATGTTCTTGCTTAGATTAGCTTAGTTTCAATTTGTTGCTCTGTTTATGTCATATTTCCATTCCATTTTTTACTATTTTCAAAGGGTAGGAACCTACCCTTGTGCCCTATAGGCACAAGGGGGCCATTCCTGCCCCTGTAGTGAGGAGAAATTCTCACTACAATGCCTCCATTTGACACGCATGATATATCATTAGAAAGATCTGTTTAAGGACTACATCTATAAACAACAAATATTGTGTCCGAAATGGACTCATATTTCCCTGGCCATTCAATGCCAAAATAACACCATTTAGGGCCTCAAAACGGCTCTAAAAGTTTAGGACCCGAAAACTGCCAAAAATAGTAAATTATGCTATAATTAAGGAAACTGAAAAACTGAACGAAACAATGGTGGGGGTCCAAGAGGTATAGATGGGTGGCCTCCAATATCCTCCTGGGTCAGCAACATTAGTAGTGTTGCTTAGTTGTGGTGTGATGGTAGGTTGTGTCAGTTGAGGTTGTGGCTGTTGGGAGACTGACACTATGATGTTGTCCGCAGCGTGGGATGCCCCTGGTGCATCGCGGTAGGAGGTACACAGACGGGGAGCATCTGGAATGACAATGTACAGGTATCCAGACTGAGAGTAGATCAAGTCAAATTGATGGGCCTTCGGTATGACCTCTTCTTTAGATTGGGGACATTCAGATGTGACGTCCTTTGCAATTGGTGGGAGAAAAGTCTTAAGGAACCAATCCAAGAATATCCCATCATCTAGTTGGATTTTGCATAAGCTACGACATCACCGCCACTCGTGTAGATGGCCAGTTATGTGAGTGGTGGTGCTTTGACGACAAGATAGCAGGATCTCCACCCCCTCATCATATCTGAGAATGAGTTGGAAATACTATAGGAACATGAAGGCTAGGGAGTTGAATTCGAGGTACTTGGCTTGTGGTAGCTCGATGTACCATTTTTCCGTGGAACCTGTAAGGGTGCATTGGAATAGCCTCATCCTCATGGAGTCGTCTACAATGCTGTTGGATGAACACCATAGATGGAATGTCATTATGTGGTTTTGGAGACATTCCCCTACTTTTCCTTCAAACATCAGGATGTCTGATCAAAGCTTAGTTGGCATGGGTGGCCAGAAATATTGGTGGTGGATGGGGTCATTTGTTAATCTAGCAAAATTAGGCAAGCTCATCCAAGCCATGAAGGGAAGATTTTACCCCAAGTTGATGTGTGATGGGCCTGTGATGGTGGTGGGGTTTGCAGGTGCATAATGCATCTGCATGGCTAGGGGTGCTTGCGGTGGCACCATTGCAGATGGGCCAATGCCCCCAAGTGCTATGTGGGGGGCGGTATGGGTGGCGGGAGCATTTCCCCCATGTTGGTATTCTCTGGGAAGACCTGGGTTTACTTTATTATACCAACAAAAACCCTAGCTCACTGGCCCTTTCGAAAATAGACTGCAGAATGGCCTGAAGTCTCACCCGAAGTGATCCTAGATGGGGTGGCTGAAGAATCAAGTTTCCTCAACCAGGTTTTGTAGCATCCTAGGTCCTCTTGACTCTACTTAACCATCTAAGTCTCTCAGCAAGGGTTGTTTCTCTCTTCCTAGCTGAATCTGCTATCAAACTGGCTCTTATCGTATCGTAGCTTCTAGGGCGATGCGTGAGATTTCTCTTTTGCTCAACTCTTAACCTGCGATATCTCACACCGCAGCTCCCCTGACAGTGCGATATCGCCCTTCTACGCCGTGATACTCCCTACAGTAAGAATCAATATGCTCATCAAATCTCAAGGTTTAGAGGCTTCCTCCCTGGGTATAATAGCTCAGATAACCTTCATTAGGGTGTTAAAAAACTTCACTTAAGCTCCTACAGTTTAACACACTTAACATTACTTATGCTCAGCTCGCTGAACTAAATATATAGAAGTCACTTAACACTATAGCTGTTAGTTATCGTAAATCAAGCACTGATAATCTCATATACAAAATACTCGACACAGTCAACTCACATTTAACCTTCTATGTTACTGTAAACTAAAGGATAGCATACATACATTCATTGACTAATAAGCAAAGTTCATGTAACTGTTAACAGATAGCAAATAAGTAAAGCACAATCACATAAAACAGTCGCACAACACACAGATGTTACGTGGTTCACTTCTAGGGGGGAAGCTACATCCATGGGAACTGTGTTTGTATTATATCTTGAGAGAGTAACACAGTTCCACTGCAACCTCTTATGCAGCTTGAGATATTCTAGGAAATTCCACGCACACAGTTGGGAGCCCTTCTCTTAGATCTCTTCTCTTCCTATAATGCTTTCTTCTTACAATATAGTCTTCCTCTCTCTCTCTCAATCCCTGTGGATTATTACATTCATGCTCAAGGATCCGGGTACTGGTTACAGTAAGATGACTACAGACTGAACAAAGAACCAAAGTTCGACTCTTCCTCAATATCTCACAATATTAACAACAACTGGTAACAACTCTACCAACCAACTAACTAACTAACTAGCTAGCTAACTAACCCTTCATAATACAAAAATACATGCTTAAATAGGTGGCCTGAAGGTCTCACCATGATACAAAACTGTGGGCCTATCCCATCAGTAACCCAAAAACCTAACTATGACAGTCGGCCTTTCTGTACTTTGAACTGCCACTTTTTGGTCACACCGCAGCTTCCTGTAGTCTTCCATGATTTTCGGCCCTGATCGCGGCTATGGGTACCACTTCCTCAGTCGCTCCCCTTCTATCCTTTGTCTTCAATACCTCGGCCCATTGCTCCTTCTCCATTTATGAGGGTAGCTGATCCCTCCTATCGTCGCCGCTACCTTAAATGCAATGGTTGAGCTCTCTTCTTGGCCGCTTCAAGTACTATTTCCTTTAACTTCCTTGTTCCGACTGCCACGATTTCCAGCCCCCGATCGATGGCGAGAAATGTGCTATGATGTCGTACCTTTATCGAATCTGCTATATCGCTAGCTTATCGGCATCGCCAAAACTATCTTTCCTCCAAAAATTGTCCATATTCTACCAAAATTAGTAGCTTTTCCTGTAGCTGCAGGGCCCTTCTCCAACAGTCCCCTAACACTTACTTATGGCTCATCCCCGAGCCACTAATAGCTGGCTTATATTTCTGTAGGTTCTCCTTGGCTTCCTGCGAAGTCCTTGCAAATCTCTCCTTGAGTCCTGCGACATCTTTGTCCATAGCTTCGACACAGTCTTGTGCCGCTTCAAGCATAACTTGACGAATCATGGAGTCTTCTGTGTTATCAATTACACTCTTGCTTGCAGTGAACTCCTTAACCTTCCTCTCAACTCCATCGACCAGCTCTGTGATTTGTTCCTGATACGGCTGAAGCATATTATTGAATTGTATTTCTTTTCCTCACAACCTCTGTGCTTCCTGTTGCAACCGGTTCATCTCTGCCATCTTCTTCATCTTTGCAAGAGCTCCTAAGCTCTTGACTTCTTCCTTTATTGCTGCTGTTGTATTCTCTATGTTCTAGATGCTCTGCTACAAACCAGTCTATCTAGGAGCTCTTCTAGCTCCGACCATGTCTTCGTTGCATCAGCTAGCAATGACTCTGCATCATCTATGCGTCACTTCATATGCATTGAAGTGATTCTAAAGGCCCGTGTCCTTGCTTCCTTGTCTACCTCAGGTGTGCCCGGTGCTCAAACCTCAAGCTCAACAATCTGCACCTTGTGGTCTTCCTCCATCTTGACCATTGTCTCTTCCAGAGCCTTTACTCTATCTGTAATTCTTCTTACTTTTTGCGTTAGCGGCAAGGCAAACTCTATGTTACACTAGGGTAACTCCAATGCGATGTTCTGCAGGACCCGACTTAGATCCTGTTCTCTTTCTTCATATTGTCTTAGCTCCTCTACCTTTGTCTGAAAGCCTGCGGTGATCTCTACATTCTTTTGTACCAGCTGAGTGTTATGGTTATAAGTCGCAAGCTCTCTATCCCTGAGCTCTGTGGCTATCTGCTACTGGATCATCTGTAGTTGATCAACAGGGAATTGTGCCAGATTAACCTCGATAGGTTGTCTAACCTGTATCTGCACATCAATCATCGAAACAGGGAATCAGATGCTCCCTGGTGGTATTAGCACTGTATTGGTGCGATCCTTTGCAAATACTTCCTCATGGGAAATCGATGGTGTTGAGATTTCTCCTACTATCGCCTTGACTAGCTGAGTCTGCATCATGGCAGTCTTCTTAGTTAGTGCTTTCAACTCCAGAAGCTGCTTATCTATCATGCTCTGCAGCTTGTCCTATGATGTCTACATCACCTGAAATGAGTCCCGCATCTCCTCCTGCAATCTCACTGTGATGAGATCATAGTCATCCTCTGTTAGTGCGGTCTGTGTAGTTGGCATTGAGGATTTGAATTTTTTCCTCTTTTTTGCCGTTGGTGGCACTTCTACTGCATCTTTCCTCTTGACACCCACCTTATATTTTCCTTTGTCTAATGGATCTATCGGTGCGGTATCTGCTGGTACATTTCCTGCCGTGGCATCTTCTAATGCCTTCATCCACTCTTCATCAAAGCCTTTGATGACATCTTCTACATCATGCGTTGTCATCCTGAACAATCCAATAGCCCAGTCATCCTTTCTAAACCCTTTTGGCCTTAGATAGATTGTATGCCTATCCGCAATGAAATCAAACCGATTGTGATACATGTCAACAACCTCTACATTTATCTGCGGTGTCTCCTGGATGACTCACTTCAACAACTTATAGTATTCATAGAATACTATCATACTGATCTTTTTCTTGGCTGGACTGTTGCTTTCCCATAAGTTTGCATATTGTGTGCCTCTGCACTCTCTGCCTCGTAGCTGTAGAAACTAGGTATGGGGTGGCTCTTTCCACCCGACGAATGCACATAATATAAGCAACCACAAGAAATGGAAGGGGTGGTTTGGCTCGTCCTGTGCTGCCAAACAATCTGCAAGAAAAATATTTTATAAAAATAAACACCAATTAAATTGTTCACCTTCTGCGACCTGCACGGCAAGGTGAATTACTGATCCTGTGACTTCTTTCAGGAGAACTTTAGTTAACAGTATTCCTGCAAGCAGACTGGCTATAAATCTGAGTTTATCATCTACTAAGGCTATGAGGTCATAAGCTCGACCTCCTCTCTGTAGCTTATACTTGTTAACTAGAAGCGTTGGTAGCTTAGTATCCTTGCTCTTCCCTGATATATGTGTCTAAGGGTCATTGTCGTTCTTCGACAGCCCAGTGATGCGGTGTATCAAGTCGACGTTCAGATCAACCCTGTTACCCAGCCAAAGGTAACCTCCATGTACACAGGAAAGTAGCACATGCACCATGGCATTAACCTCTGTACCTCATCCGAAATGTGGTATTTTAAACAAATTGAGCAAGCCCGACTACTCAAGAATCTGGACATGTTCCATAGGAACAAACTCATCTGCACCAGTCCTCGGGTTCCTCTGAACCGTAAGATACTGATCCGGCCAAAATTGAGGATATGTCTTACTGTCTCCAAGGTTGTAGTCTGTAAATTTGAGAGCAGGGACATATCCTAACAGTTCTCCATCTACCTTTACACGAGGATCAATCGGTGGTAGCGAAATAGGAAACTTAGCACCCTTGGGAATGGTTACCTCTGGTGCATCCTTGACTCGTGGAAAAATGTATACTGTTTCCATATGAACTTCTTCTTCCTGCTCTGGGATGGACTCTTCTACTATCTGAGCTTGAGTCCTCGTCCTTGGCATCTGCCTAACCTGTGTTGCACCTAGTTTCACAATCCTAGGTGGCATCATCATGGTAAAGTCGAGGCCGCCACGCTTGAATCGTCGCATGACATCTTCTAAAGGTTCCTTCTCAGACATAAACCACCTGGTATGATACTCTGGACTGGAAATGGCTGCAAAAATGGGGAAACCAGCACTATGTAACTGGAGTATCTCTGCATGAGGAAAACTCTACAAATTAGTCTATAACTCTCATAAATCGCAAAAGTAACCCTTCTATTTGAATGATCTGTGTATTTGTAATGAAGGTGGTAATATCTGAAGCAACGGTCACTTAGGCTGGACCCGTTGGCAACATTTATTGCATGGACAAGACAATAGCCCACGCCCCGCTCCTTATTAATTGCTGAAAACCTGTTCAAATTTCCCTCGAAAATTGTGCGCAAGCGACGATCTCAATCCATATTTACCAAATATAGGACAACGTATACCTATCATATCTACATTAATTACTTGTTAGAAGGTGAAGTGACTGGCCCTCTTTCCCTTTCAAAATTGTCTTTGCAGCACAGGGAACATCGCCTCGCTGCGATGTCACATCACATTGTCCTGGACCAAAAAGTTGGCATGAAAAATCCGCAATGTTCAAAACTCCACAATCGTCCTACAACTTGCACAAAATAAACTTTCCTGCTGCGATTCCTCCTACTTAGAACTTTTTCACCTGGTGTAGACTAGTTATGGGTGTGATGCCTCCTTTCAACTACACTGGACATCTGCACCACCTAGTTCTCTGAATTAGGGCTAGGAGGTGGAGTGGCTATCACTATAAAGCTTAAGCCTACTACCATTAATCAAAGTAGGAACAAGCTCCCCGTTCAGTTTACTGAGCTGAACGACACCTCCTTCTGTGACTTGTTGAATCTAATATGGCCCCAACCAATGTGTCTTGTACTTCCTTGGAAACTTAACAAACTTGCTGTCATAAAGGAGCACTAGGTCTCTTGTCTGAAAAATCTTGCTCTTGATGTGCCTTTCATGCCAAGATTTTTCTCGTGCCTTCTACACTTTTTGATGAAATCCTGTGATGAATCTGTCTTCTTCTAAGGCAAGCAGCTGCACTAATCTTTCATTCATCGTGTCTGTATCAGCCATCTTGGTAATTTGAGCAATTCTTAAATTGGGAATAATATATTCCATAGGCATAACAGCCTCTTGTCCATACACTAAGCTGAAAGGTGTGTGTCCTATAAGTTTCTTGCATGTAGTCCTATAAGCCCATAACACAGCATTAACCCTGAGGTCCCAACCATCTCTTTGGTTGTTACATATCTTAGTAAGAGCATTTTCTAGAATCTTGTTAAAATCCTCCACCGTACCATTATCTTGTGGGTGGTAGGGAGTGCTCTTATGGTGCTGTATCTGAAATTCCTCCATCAAGGTATCAATAGTGTGATTCAGAAAGTGTGTGCCTTGATCACTCATCAAAATTGCTAGACATCCAAATCTACCTATGATGTTTTCAAAAATGAACTGTGCAGTTGTAGCAGCATCACAATTCCTTACTGCTTTGGCCTCTACCCACCTGGTGAGGTATTCTATTCCTGTGATGATGTATCTCACACCATTTCGCTTCCCTAGTGGGTTGATAGGACCCATGAAATCTATAGCCCACTTGTCAATTTCCCGCAGCGTAATATATGGTCACAGTGGCATTTCATCTCTCCTCGAAGGTTTTCCTACCCTCTGGTAGATATTGTAGCATCTGCAAAACTCCTTAGTGTCTTTATGCAAAGTAGGCCACCATAGTGTTGCAGCTAAAATTTTCTGAGCAGTCGGCTTTCCTATGAAATGACCTCCTGTGGTACCTGAATGTGCTTCTCTGATAATGGCCTCTTTCTTGTGTGGCATAACGCATCTACGAAGGACTTCATATGGACCTAACTTATATAAATGTCCTGCGATCAAAGTGAAATCTACTGCTTTAACAACTAACTGTTTCTTTTGCTGCTTAGTAAACTGAACTGGTGCCCACCCTGTAGTGAGAAAGTGAATAATATCTATGTAGTACTCATCTGCAATCTAGATAGAGAACAATTGTGCATTTGGCAGATTATCCTCTAAATTACTTGGTTCTTATCCTGATTCTATCCATGACAGATGATCAGGTCCAACATTCAATCTCCCTGGTTTTATAATAATTTCAAAATCATACTCCTGAAATAGGAGTAACCATCTGCAGATCCTTCCCCCTAACACTGGATTATTGACCAAATACTTTAAAGCGGAATGGTTAGTGAACATATTGAATGGGGCACCCAACAGGTAGTGCATGAACTTCTGTAGAGAATACACCATAGCTAATCCTTCTCTTTCTGTAGTGGTTTAGTTCTTTTCTGTGGTAGATAACTTTCTGCTTGAGTATGCGATAGGGTGATCGATACCCCCTTCTCTTGGCTGTGTTAAGACAATCCCCAGTGCGATTCTAGATGCATCCACATGTACATGAAATGGCTTGTTTCAATATGGAAATACTAAGATGGGTTTTGTAACCATCTTCTCTTTAAGAGTGTCTAAACTTTGCTGGCATTCCTCATTCCATAGGAATTTCACTTCTTTCTTTAACAGCTTTTCCATAGGTGTTGTGATCTTTGCATAGCCTTTGATGAATTTTCTATAATACCCTGTATGGCTAAGCACTGTCTTCAATTGCTTGACTGAGTTAGGTGTTGGAAGATTTACAATGATGGAAATCTTTGCAGGATCTACCATCAAGCCTTGTCTGCAAACAATATGACCCAACAAAATACCAAATGGTGCACAGAATATACATTTCTTCAAGTTAAGAGAAATCTGATATTTCCTACATTTCTCTAACATGAGCCTTAAATATCCTATATGTTTTTTTATTACTCCAAATACAGTCCAATCATCAAAATAGACTTCTAAGAATTTATGGATGTATTCCTTAAAGACAGCAACTACTACTCTAGAAAAAATAGCTGGTGCATTTTTAAGACCAAAGGGCATTACCATATACTGGAATGAGCCCCATTCTGTCGCAAAGGTGGTCTTATGTCAATCCGCTGGATGGATTCTTATCTGGTGATAGCCTGAAAAGCCATCGGTGAATGAGTAGATCTCATGTCCTCCCACATTGTCTAAAACTTCATCAATAAAAGGTGTCGGAAATGGGTCATGAAGTGATGCGTCATTGAGTTTACGCAAATCGACACAAATCCTGATTTCTCCTTTAGTTTTCTTTTACTGCACAACCATGGGACTAACCCATTCGCTCTCTTCTACTGGCTCAATGATGCCTACTGCTAGCATCTTATCAATCTCATTCTTAACTTTTTATTTATAATGAGGATTTAATCTGTATGGACATTGCTTAACTGGCCTAGCTTCCTCTTTCAAAGGTATCCTCATGACTCCCAAATATCCTACTATTCCCTTCATATCTATAAACTTAGTGGGAAATAAGTCCCGATAGTCGTGTAACAAATCTGCGATGTGTCCTACCGTTTCATCATCCCAATAGTCTCCAATAGAGGAAAACTTTGGTTCTATTTCTGTGCCAATATTGATGTTTTTAATCTTAATAGGCTCTGTGACAGCTGGAATCTCTAGCTTTGGTCCATCAACTTCACGAGTCCCTTCTGACTCTATAATGTTGATACTGTGAGGATTCTCATCCTCATCACCTGGCTCTTCTATGAAGTTGTAACACTCTAGCGCATGTTCTAACTGGATGGCCCAATCAGGTTGAGCATACATTGGTAAGGTACAGTCATCAAATATCTTAGTCTTTATAGTCTCTAGAGCCTGATCAATGCTTAGATACTCAGATTCAAAAGTGAAAGTGAGTAGAAAGTTGTCTATCATAACTGGACATGTAATCATTCCTCTGCGCAACTCTGTCTCAGTGTACCAGTTCCTTGGGATTGTGTCTAAAGTGTGAATGAATAGGTGAACCCATTCATCCTCTGGAATGTCCGACCAATTCTATTCACAAATCTTAATATGTGACCTGGGATCACTCTCTCCTGTATATTTCGGTTGTAAACACTCCTTGTCATTATAGAATCTGATCACCATCAATCTCTTAAAATCATCCCATGATGCGATATTTTCTTTATGTGCATGCCACCATCTTGCAGGTGTGTCTCTTACTGCAAGGTCAATAACTTCCATCCTCTACTCATGAGGGATTTCCTACTCAAACTGTTGTAAAAATTCATTGACATCTGCTAAGCCATCAAACGATGGAATATCCTTAATCTCTGTTCCAATCCATCGTAGTGACTTAGTCATAAATGCACATCTGCAAGCTAAAACTTCATAAAGCATGTTCTGCCAATTTTCAAAACCAACATCCGAATCCGATGCGCATGAGCTATCGCATCACCAACTAATATTTCCTTCTATGGTGGGATTATTATAATCACTCTAGTTAGCAGTCATCTGATAGAGTCTCTCCATATTACGCACCTCTTCCTTTGCTTTGATAGGTTCAATGTATCGAGGACTTTGAAAAGGATCCAATGGTGCGATGAATCGAATCTATTTATCCTCAAAGGTCATTTGTCTTTTCTTCAAATTGATAAAAACCATGTTATCAAATGCCCAATCATACCTAATAAAGCTGGATATGATCTGCTATCGCCAATAATTTCTATGAATTCAAAATCTGCAAAGCTATGAATTCCATCAATATCAACTGGTACTTGCAGTAATCGACCCAGTGGTGATACCCTCTGTTGATTGGCTAATCGTAGATGGATAGGTGATCTGGCTAACTTAGGGCTACCCATCTATTCCCATGTCTGCTTGGTAAGAACATTTACCTCTGATCCTAAATCTAGGATTACCCCATCCATTTCAAACTCTCCAATTTGTGCTATGAGTCTCATTTCTCTTCTTGTTCTTGTATGGCCCATAATATTATGAAAAACATGCTGCATATTGCTCACAGAAGAAGACTGCTGATACTGATCTATGATGCGTTGAATATCTCCTATGGATTTCTCATTTCTTACGAGTTTCAAGCAGCTCCGCAGGAAGGATTGTACATTTCCTATCAACTCATCCTCCTCGCACCTTCCAGATGTGGTAGCCTACGATATCTGCATAGGACTAACACCACAAGGTTTCTGCTACGATACACCCTGACAAGGTAATATCTGCGATCCTGATGGTGTAGGGTCAGTAAAGAAAGTTTTAGCTTGCTGAATTGTTTCTTTGTTCTTCTACAGGTCAAGTGGTGTAGATTTATCAGTGGCTTTAAGCACCCTCTTCGGACCTGTATTCTTTTCGGCATCCTACGATGTCCTACTAGTAGAAGCACTACTGCGAGTCACAATATTGACTCTTGGTTCTGGTTCTTTCTGCTCAGCAACAATAAGCTGAATATTCTGGTTTACTACTGGCTTAGGATCCTTAATCTTGGCTATCAAGATAGGACATTCTTCTATAGTATGATCGTAGGACTTGCAATACTTACATGTTGTAGTAGGGTTCTGACAATCCCTAGCATATTGTCCTATGGCTCCACAGTTGTAACAAACAATCAGTCCATGGCCACAGCCAAAGCCTCCACCATGACCTCTTCCTATGAATCCTCCACCATGGCCATCATGAGCTAGTTCATGCTATGGACCTACTGTTGGTCCTGATGTCTTTGACTGGACTCTGTATAAGTCATGTTTTCTCTCTATCATAAGATCATAATCTCTGCAATTATTTTCATCATGTCCTACTGACTTACAGAAGTTACAGTATAAATTCTTAGGAGTTTGTACATACTTTTGAAGTAAAGGGCATTCCTGTGGTCTATGTCCTCTTGTTCTATAGATTTCACACCATGGACCTTGATTCTGTACTAAGGGGTTAGGAGCCCCACTTGCTATATACTCAACAAATACTGGATAGTTATCTTTGGTATGGCCATGTCCTTTACACTTTGTACACCATAATTCTTGTTCAACCTCTTTCCCTTTCTTAATCTCATGTAACTGTAAAGTGAGATTAGCTAACTGATTCTGTAAGTTTGTCATACTTGCACTAGTCTCAGCTAAAGGTGAAGCCTCTAGTTTCATTTCCATCTCCAATGCTTCATCCTTCATATGGAGTTTATGTTGCATTAGTGGAAGTCTGATATGAGGGAGCAGTGCTGCGATGAACCATTCCTTATGCTGCTCCGGTGCAAACTCAAAACTAACTTGGTCTATAAGAGATTTAAATTTATGATCGAAATCCCATACTGAATCTGTGGGTAACTATTTAATTTCTTTAATTTCTATGATACATTGTGACTCAGACTTGGGTTTCTTAAATTCCTTAATCATTGCGGTTCTGACCTCTATGAGTGTTCTGTTCTGCGCTACTGTATACTTCATATACCATGTTAAAGCTCATTCTCTAAGTGTAGTGGCCAACTGGACAAGCTTAGTATTGTCATCCTGGATCTGTTTAATGGTCCATACAACTTCACATAGGAACCAATGATGTTCTGGGTCTTCTGCCCCTGTACCCCTAAAGGTAGGTAATTTCATGTCATCCCCCATTCTGTTTCTACGAGGTGGATTCCGATTTGTTGTATTACTACCGCTTGGTGGTGTAAATGGTATAAAGGTAGTATGTGTTATAGTGGATTTCACCACTCCAGGTGAATCACACTTTGTATGGCCTTCCCCTGTCCCGCTGCAGACTCTTTAGACCCCATGGACCATATTTTATCCTTTGATGTTTCCTTGATCATCCCTAAAACTATATGAAAAATGATATACGCATATTTTTACCCGGTAACCGCGTACATACGTGGGTCTGACCAATATAACCACGTACATCGGGATGTGTGCATAATCCAAATCCTTTTGGAGTTTTCCTTGACATGGATTTGACTCATTCGAATCCTGGCCTTCCATATGCCTTGAGATCACTCGGATTCAACCCTTCATTATCCCTTGTTAAGCTCTATAAGGAACCCCTTGGTACATTGAAGGCATATAGAGAGATTGAAAGCAACGAAACTATAGTCCATTGTTGCCGGAATTTATACTTGAGTCTGCATCCCTTTGTCCCTTTGGAGCACTTTTGTGTTCTTCCCAAGCTTTCCTTTTGCTAGTGAGCTTGTTATAGTGAGATGGAGGATTGAGGTGGTGGAGGCCCAAGTGGGGGATTCAGTTTCTCTGGTTCGCACATGTGCCGTCAGAGGTTGTATCTATCTTGTAATCTATGATTTATATTAATAAGAACTATCTTTTCCTGTCCAATGATGTGTATTTGATTGAATATTGTATCCATTGGAATATGTCAAATGCTTTTACATTATTGATTATATATGCTAGAATAGATCTAACACCATGATATATATTATGCTTGTATTGTTTACTTGTTGTTGAGGAAGTATTATATTAATTCAAGCTGAAGATTGGAAAGCTCAACGGGGATCTACTCCAACCGTCTGGAATAAGGTACGAGGTCTGATCCTTTAGTGTTAGACATTTTATTTCTATTGCATATGGGGAAAGATTGATTTATGGAGTCAAAGCTGTCTGTTGTGGTACCCCAAGCCATAGGAATTTCTCTCCATAATAGAATTGGCGACTCCACTGGGGAGTTCCTAGTAGTTGTCCTTTGGGGGTGATTTTCTCAGCATTCAATGTATTTGAATTGATCTTTCTCTCTTATTTCTGTGTCAGGTCTAGGGGCATGTATGCCTGGTAGAGTCTGATTGGAGTGAAGTTTGTCTCAGCCTGTTTGTTTTCCTTGTTTTATGCACCTTTTCTTCCTGTACGCGGGTTTTTGATTTACAGTTGCATATACACACGGTTTCCTCTATGATTTCCGCGTATACACACGGGTTTACTGCGAACAGTCGCGTATACCCTGGATTTTTCCCTTTTTTTGGAAGTTAATTGGTTGCTGGGTGAATGCTGTTAGTTGCTGAGTCTCCTTTGGCACTGCCTGAGTCTGGTTTGACCTTTGTTTCTGACCGAAAACATTTTTTTTAGCCTAATTGTTTTTTAGGAAAGTTCTTGTCATGGCATTTTCGATTTTTTGTTTGAGATTAGTGCATTAGAGTTCTTTTACCTTAGTCCTTTGCTTGGATGTTGTTTATGTGTGCTTGCAGAGTCTGGGGGTGGTAGAATCATTCTTTTTCTTTTTTCATCTCTTATATTTTCAAAAAATCCAAAAACATTTGCTTATCATAATGCATTGCATTTTGCACTTTGCATTGTACTTGCACTAGATCTAGATTTGCTTTGGAGTACTAGTTAGGAATTCATATAGGAAAAATTTGCATTCATCATTTGAAGAAGAATTGTGCATTTCACGTAGTAGCATACCCTATTTACATGGACACAATACATGTGCATTGATTGTTACGGTGTGCATTTTACTTCATGTTGCGTCATAACACCACTAGTTGCAAGACCATATCCTATTTTTGAGTAATAAAGCCAACTAAAATCAATGCTAATTAAAATGAATTACACTCTTTTCTTTTCTAGGGTGCACCAACAAGCTTAGGTTTTAGGATCTTGGAATAGTTCATTGTAAGTCAATTCTCCAATATCACTAAACAACAACATCTAGGTGTCTATTCAGGGAGTGTGTGAAATCCTTGGTATAACCATCGTTCTCAGGATCCTCCTCTCAAACGGGAGTTAAGCACGAGGCAGTGTGAGTGGTTATTGATTGGGATGACCCCTAGTCATAACTGAGTATCACTGGAGATATTTCCAAGATTGTATTCGTATCTGGGGGCTCTTTTGAGAGTTTCAGGCTTTTCTACCCTTCCCATACGGTCAATCCCGCCTGCGACTGTCCGCCTGAGCTTTGATTATATTGAGGTGATCTTAGTGACCTTACCTAGGATATCGAGGGGGTACTTGTAGAGGTTATTATACAGGTGTCCCGGCCAGGATGGGGTCGGACAGCACAGTTGCTTTATGCGTTGAAGCTGAGGGCCACAATAATTGGTTACGTACCTCCGCTTGTTGTGTATGGGAGTCTCAGACCTCTCCTAGGTGAGAAATACATAATTCATTTGGGAGCTCACTTATCCAGCCCTTGTTTGCTTGCATTTGGCTTTATATTTTATTAGTGATTGCTCTGTGCATGCTAGTTGGCCTAGGGTTTACGTAAATAGAGAGTCTTTGCTATTTTTTTTTGAGTCATTGTGGATTCGAGTGCGGTTCCACATCGTTCTCGTCTGTTAGCAGGACTTTAGCCTTCCACTTCTCCTCCTCCTTTGGGAGAGAGACCTAGACAATCCAAGCAGACTATGTCACACACTGATTCACACACCATGGAGGATCATTCAGAGACTATTCCTGAGCCACCTCCTCTCCTTCGTGTTGATGATGGGGAATTTACTCCTACATACGATCCTTCACCTGACCTAGCTGAGTTCGGTCCTCTGATTTCCTATATAGGATCTTTGCTTTATGTACTTTAATGCTTATTGTATGCAAGTTTTAATAGTACGTTGGTAACCCTAGACCTTTGGTTATAAGGAGTTTATTGCTGAACAACATATGGATAGGCCCTTTTCAGATTGCAGCAAAACTTGGCCCCTCAACCTACAAATTGCAAGATTTACAGGGGTGGGAAGAGAACTTACCAGTTAATGGTTTAGTTCTCAAACCTTATTTTTCCTGATTTTTGTTTTTGTTTTGTACATAAATAAACTGATTTAGTTGTTTATTTTTTATTTACCTTATTTTTGTTGTTTTTTAGATTTTGACGGATTTAAATAAAAGAAGCAAACTTTTGGTTGCATGGAGAGCATTGGAATTCTGGATTAACTAAAATCCTTGACTATAAGAATGTGTACTTTTGTTTTATCTAAAAGAATTTCTTCTAGTTTAGTAGTTTTCCTAAATGGCCATTAACACATTGAAGTCCTACTTAATACTTGTAAAATAACTCAGGATCAAAAGGTCTAGAATATTATTTCTAGGCTCCATCCATCTCACATTTAAAAAATGTCTTAGGGGGTGACAGTAAAAGACCCATGGAAAGGAAGCAAGGTAAACAATATATTATATAAATAATCCCATGCCAAGAATTGAAATCCAAAAGGAAAATAAGAGTCAAGAATCTCCTAAGAAAGAAATATGTATCAAAACAAAGTACTAAATCATATGAGTACAAAATTGCCAAAGTTCTTCTCCGTCCGTGAGCTGAAAATTAAATACATCTCTCACACAAAAGGACACTGTGGAAAGAGGAGCCTGAATAAAAATTGAGAAAGAAAGGCATGCAGGAGGACTCAAAAAGGACAAAAAGGTCCAAAAGCACAAAAGGTGCAAAATGGAATGGGAATGAGGAACAAATGAATATTTATGTTTACCATATGTTACAATCATGTGGTGTCAAAGCTGGAAACTACCCGAAGACGAAGGTAAAAAATGAAATTCATATTCCTGGCCTCAAAAGAGTTATCTGAACTTTTAAATCTTGGTTCCCATGATACCTAAATTGGACTGATATCAATGATTAAAGTACATGCATTGGTCATTTGGGAAATCCAGACATCTAGAGGAATTTAGCATCCTAGTATTTATTGTCAAAATAGTATGTTGCTCAAAGAAGAAGTTTTCTAGAGATCTGGGTTCACCAGATAGTCGCCAATTGTTGCAGCTGCAAATTTCTTCCCAAATTTTTAAAATTTTGGACCCTCCTTGTTGATTTTATCTTACCTGGTTTTATTGGTTTCTGGAACTCGGTTGTTCCTTTGCTACAATTTTGGACTTTCTTGAGTTTGAATTGAGTTCAATTGTTTACCACTTTCGAAGGATGAATGATTGTTTTTTGTCTACAAATGCTTTTGACTGTAAAGTTTGAATTTTTTGACTTATGGATTGATTTCCTTTATCGCTATCAGAAGTCAGTTGAAAAGTGAATTGGGGTCGTAGTTCTCTACTAGCCACCATTGAGGAAGCTAATTAATAAATGTCCTAATGGTAAGTTCTGTTTTTTCGCCAATGCCTTGGTTTTATTGACCAACCTTTTACTTTGCGATGATTTATTTTCATAATCGGAATGGTTTTTTACTATTGGTCGGGGAACTAGTCCTTTGTGCTGCCGATACGGCGGCAACATTGAGCCTTTGGTCATCGATACATAGTCCCCAAAGCTTTCGACTGCTGATGTTTTATGTTGAATGCGGAAATTTTAGTCAATCTATCTTCCGTCATTGTGGCTATGCAAGGAACTATCTGACTGATGCTTTAGTGGTTCTGATATCCGATGCTTAACTATCGGGGTTTTTTAGCATTTGGGACTGTTAACATTGTGGAAAGGTTTAGGAATAATCGTCTCATGCATAGTGCTCAAAGCCTCTGATCATCAACGTTATTCTTCTCTCGAAACCCGTAATTTGATGATATTCCGCCGTTGCAGCTCCTCAGTGAACTGATCATCCGATGCAATAGTACTTCCACCCGCTGAAGTGGATTATCTGGCTGATGCTTAGCATTTTTTCTTCCAACTGTTGGTAGGTTTTTCCCACCGTTTTTGTTGTGTTGTTACTCTATTTTGTGGGATCGCAGAATTTTCCCATGGGTGCTGCCTGAGTCAAGGTTTTCTGAGATGGAGAGCACAGTTTGGGGGTTTGGTGTTTTGAGGAGTGTCAGTTGCATTGTCTCGGCTTATGCTTCCTTCACAAGGTTTCAACGTAGTTTAGATGCGGCTCATTTTTAGATAAAGATTCTATTCTATCAGGATTGTGGTTTTAGTGGGATAGCGGGCTTAGAGGTTTTCTGGACTGAGCTTGCAGGATTTTCTTTGCCTTACCATTTTTCTTTTCATGCATTAATATTTTTTATAGTTCATTTTATAGAATGCATGTATTAGTGCAGTTTGTGTTACTTTTTTAAATTCTAGATGGTCTAAAATTAGCTATGTTCATAACAGGGTGACTGCTGTAAGCAAGATATATCTAAAAGTCAAAACAGAAGGGAGGTAGCAAGGAAGGAAGAGGCTGAAGCATAAAAACGTGAGATAGAAAAGGAAGGATAAAGTGAAGGTCTAAGATCTCAAACAGATCAACAGCCACAGAGGCCTAGGCTTGGGAAAATTTCATCTATTACCAAGCTAGTCCCTTTTTATAAAGTGCTCTTAAAATATAAATCTGAAATCTAACGTATTGTATGAATCATGAGCACTCACTAAAAGACAAATTTGTGAGAATGAACGGTTGGGGGGGGGAGCCCAAAGGTCACCGAAGGGTAGCCCAAGAGTTTTGCTTGTAGTATAAGTATAGGAGAGTTAGATAGTAAGAGGACTTTTTCCTAGATAGATTTGTGAGAGTATGTTGTAAGAAGAACTATTTCCTTTTGCAATAAAGAAATTACAAGTTTCCTATTGGAGAAAGCTTTGTGGAAGGTTTCAAATGTTGTGCTATGGATTTGTTGAATGTGAACTATTTCGTTTTCAATTGTTATCCATTAACTGTGAGATCGTTCTAACTCTTTGAACCTATGTTCTTGTTATGAATGCACTCTAGTTTATTCTATGAAATTTCCACTGTGAGTAATGAAGGTTGTTCATAAACAATTAGCTATCTGGTTGTTCATATAGCTATAAATGTTCATGTGTTTTGAAATAAGTAATAGCTATCTATTATTTTTCTTAATTCATGCGCAAAAAACATTACTCAATGATAATATTTCTCCCTAGGGATAGGTTAGATAGTTAGTTTTAGTTTTTCTTGCTGTGTGTGATTTAGATGTGAAAGAGTTAAGACGAGAGGTAAGAACCTGTGCATCACATTGTGATCGCTCCTCATATTCTCTATCAATCTACACTTTTTAGATAGGTACTTGCATCTCATACTTAAATAAAAAAAACTAAAAACATACATGGTGGACCAGGCCGTAACCGGTAAACCTTTTATTTTTTGTTACTTGACCTATGGTAGCTGGACTGTAAACCAGACGAATTCGCCATACAAAACAATAATGGGCTAGTTGGGTACGTTTACTGGGGAGAATCCCTAACTATTGTTACCTGTGATTTTCCAGGCCTCAATAATCAGTCAAATACCTGGAGATGATAAAGTTGGAATACGAGATGACCGAGTTTGCTAGAAAAGCAGCAGAAGAACTAATAAAGACAGTGAGGAAGATGAAGAATGCCTATGCTGAAATTTGTAGGAGAATGCTCCTAACTTATAATCGATGTCATACCTCATCTGCAAGAAGATTAGAAGTGTTTCCAGAGCAAGAGATATTTTTGAATCAATTACAGGAACAATTCAGTGAAGATGAATGGGCCATTCAACTAGTGGAGAAATTAGATGAAGAGGTGCTTCAGAATGAAATAGCACATGCAGCAGTTAGCAGTCACTTACTGGAATACCAACTTTTATTTATTCCGGAAAGGGTGGTGGGTGTAAAATTCCAGGCTACTAAGCACGAAATTACTATCATATTTCTTCAACCTTCTGGTTTTGAGAATATAGCAGCAGATGCAAATGCATGGATGAATTTTATGAAGAGGCAAGATGGACCCTCTTAGTTGGACTATCTAGCACTTTGGATAAATGATGTAATATATTGTATTTATATTTTTGAATTCACAAGCTAAAAGACAAAATTTTGTAAAGGAAAGGTTAGGGGAAGCCCAAAAGGCAATGAGAGTATCCCAAGAGTTTTTCTTTTTTGTATAAATATAGGCAATATTTATGTATTAAGGGACCTTTTTTCAGACTATCTTTGCACAAGATAATTGTAAGAAGAACTATTTCATCTTATAATACAGAGTTATATTTTTCGACTAGAGAAAGAACTGTGGGGTTTCAAATGCTTGACATGGACTGGTTGGATGTGAACTATTTCTGTTTTATCTTGTTTCCATGAACTATGAGATCGTTCTAACTTATGAATTATTTCATGTTATGAATGTTCTCTTGTTTATTTCTGTGAAATTTCCACAATCGTACTTGAGTAATGAATGCTTTAATTAACAATGAGCTACCTCTTTGTTTATCTGTCTATTGATATTCATGTATTTAGAAATATTAACAGCTATCTGTAGTGTTCTTTATGCATGTTATACAATACATTACTCAGCATTAATTACAGTATTTCTCCCTAGGGATAGGTTAGTGACTCTTAGTTAGTTTTGTTTGTTTATGATTTAGAAGCGAGAAAGGTAAGACGAGAGGTAAGAACCTACGCATCACATTGTGACACTCCTCGTTATCTCTATCAACTGCATTTAGCTAGGCACTTGCATTTCATACATAAATATAAAACTAAAAATACACCTAAACGGTGGACCGGGCCACAACCGATAAAGCATTTTAACCGTTACTTGACCTACCATAGCCGAACCATAAACTGCATGGATTCCCCATACCAAACAATAACGAGCTAATTGGGAACGTTTAATGGGGAGAATCCATGCTGTTGTTACCTACAATTTTCTAGGCCTCAACATGTACTTACAAATTTTTTCAAACATATACATCCTTCGTTGCGGTGGCCTCTTGACTAGAATATACGACACCATGGTAGCCCCTGGTTGTTTAATGGGTTAGGTGCACCTGATGCGACATAGTTCATGAAGGTTGGACAGTTATTCTTGGTGTGTCCATTCATTCTACATTTTATGCACCATAAGTCCTCCTATGCTTCTTTTTCCTTCTTGATATCTTGAAGTTGTATCATGAGGTTGGCTAGGTGTGACTGAATCTATACCATTCCTGCGGTGGCATCACCAATAGGCGATTCCTCTAGCTTCATCTTCAGCTCCAGTTCTTTTGTCTGTGATTCAATATTTTGTTGCATCAATGGTCCTTGGATGTGTGGTAGTAAAAAAGCAATAAACCACTCCTTATGATGTACATCAAACATTTGGAAGCTTACTTTGGCCATCAACATCTTGAATCGTTGATCAAAGTCCCCCACAGTTTCTACTAGAGGCTGTTTAATATCCTTAATCTTAGTAATACATTGTGACTCTGATTTGGGTTTTCTAAACTCAGAGATCATTGCAGCTCATATTTCCTCAAGGATATTCTGTGGTGTTTCGGCTGGTGCAACACAAAATTTCATGAACTAGTCCAGGACGTGACCCCTTAAGGTCATGATCATCTGTTCTTCCTTGACGTCTGCACCATGGACTAAACATACCATCCACATAGCTTCACATATGAACCAATGTTGTTCTGGGTGTTCCATTCCATTTCCATTAAATGTAGGTAACCAAACATCTATTGTAGCCATTGGGTTGGTGTTCGGGCTTTCCGTGATGGGTTTCAATGGAGTTACACCTTCTTGCATAGTAGTTTTAGGGCTAGTGCTATCTTTATTAGGGGTCCTTTCAAGGGATGAGACTCTAGATCTTGTCTCAGGAAATATTGTTGGTGTTATATAGTTGTGCTCTAATCTTGATGTCTCATCAAAGCTCTCCAGATCTTCAAGTCCTTCCAATATTGCCTTATAGTACTCCTCTTCGTTGCAAGACCCTTTGTCTTCTCATGACCAAAGTTTGTGTTTGCTTCCTGCGAACAAAATAGGATTCCATCGACCCCTTTTGGTTTTCCTTCTCTTTCCTGTTCTAAATATTCTCCCACTCCTTAGGAATCCAACCTCGAGTTCAGGTTCTATTCCGCAATGGAACATCTCCATGCACTCTTCCCCATGTTATTACCTATTTGTTAGCAACATAGCCCCCTCCTAGACACACAGATCAACTATCTAAGTACAAAATACCCTTCTCATAAGAAATTAATTTTATCCATGTACTTATAATCAATAAGTATCTCCTTTGTGGTCCTTGGAAGAAATTTCTTTCAGCTTCACTATATGAAGTTATAGTATCTACTACAAACTTAGTAATATACCCTTACAATATACTATCAACCCAAAAATCAACAGCCCTGGAGATAGAGTTACTTACACTGGTTACCTCCTAAACCAGTTGGTCAATCCACTCACTAATCTCCCTTCTTTGGAAATTGGTCTGTCTAGATGCAAATATACTAACCATTCATGTGGTAGAACAGGGAACTTAGGAAAGAATATCTCATGAATATCAGAGTATATATATTCATCTAACCATCTTTCTGCACTTAACCATGTTCCTGCGCTATCTTCTTGCACGAACACCAGCATTTTAGTGTCTAGCTAGTCTTCTATCTTCTCCTTCGTTGGGTGCCACAACATCTCTTCGATTTAATCAATCAGGTCCCAACAATGGAACCATTTTTTGGCCACTTTTCCCCACTTGTGTGACCCAGGTTATGTGCAACTAGTTGATCCAACAACTACCTGAGATACCGGCCCGATAGAGCAAGCCCCATCGACAACACCTGCGAAGAAGGCGTAGTCTCACCCAAGATATCTCATAGATGGGTAACCGCAAGAACCATGTTTTCACAATTGTAGAGGGAGTATAGTCCCTTGTCTCACAGCCAAGGAGCTCAACAAAGGCAACAAGATAGCTCGACAAAGGAGTCAGTTTTGTGCGACCGAGAACAAACATATGTCTTCGCATGTGACCTAACTTTCCTTTCCACCTTGCAGCCGGTGCAATTTATGCGACGCAGCTGGCACAACTTGTGCAACGCAGGTGATTCACATCAATTAGCTCAATGAATTAAGTTGGGATTCATAACAAGAATCATACAGAATGATATATATATATATATATATATATATATACATATTGAATTCAACAATGAATTATGTTCATTCATTTACCAATTACAAGAAAATAACAAAGAATCAAGCAACATTCCACATTATACGGAAACAAACTAGTAATCAATCACATAAATGTTCACCACATCAACCATTCATCCAAACACAAGAGATAATGTGGAAACCCATCTGGGAAAAACCACCAAGGTGCTCTTCATTTGGCATGATAAAAGATATAATGCCTTGCAATCTACGAGATGCAGACTGATCTTGAGATGTGTCTTTAAGTTTAGACTTATAGTTCTCATGCTCTCTGGTTCCCCTTCTACTCTACTCCTACTCCTGGCGGTCTTCTCACATAGCAGCCACATCCACGGCTCAACAACCCCTCTACTGCTACTATACTCTTCTTGAGTCTACTCTTCTTCCGATCACTACAACATTACAACAAAATTGACATCCCTCTCCATGGATTACCGCTGGATACAAAAAATACTACTGAAACTAAACAGGGATCAACGAAAACCTCACAAACTAACATTCTAACCATTGCATCCCTCCTATTTATACTAATTTACATGGCCATGCAAGTCCAACTGCATACCAGCAGTCTGTTAGCCATCACCATCAGCCACCCCTCTGGTTACAACTGTGGTGATCATGACTTGACACGAGGCACTATCGACCTAACTTACAAATATCTTCTCATATGTGCGTACCTGTAGGCTTATTTCACCCTATACAGCCATGATCTGGATTCTGCATCTATCACTTTTTGGCTGTTCCCCTTGTGCGATTCCGTGCTTTCCATTCCTTTACCATGCGCCTCTTTGTTCTACCTTCGCGGGCCCTTTATGTCCTTCACAATATTCCTTTTCTTCTATCACATGCGCAGCGCATTTTCCTTGGTTATGTGCATGAACTTCCTTCTTATGCCCCTTTCTCGGGCCAATAGTGAACATGAAAGTGGATCTCAAATGTAATAGGACTCCTTTGAAAATTTGAAGCATATAGTCGAGCCACAAGTATCCTCTTCACTTGCTCTTTCGGGCAGTCTTGTGAACGAGAAAGTGGATCTCAAGTGTAAATGTTTGTAATGGAAAATAAAAATTGAATCACGTTCTTACATGTACATATCATTTTAAGAGACTTATTGGAATATTCAAACATTTTTCGTTTCTAATTAGTAATAATTCAAACCAACCTCTTGAACCCTTGATTGAAAAATGAAAGTGGTTTCAAATTTTTGAAAGTGATTTTGCAATACACACATATGAGGAATCTCACTGAACCTCTTACTCTCCCATAGTATAGAAGTTCATCGAATGAAAATGTAGGATTAAAAACATCTGTCCATTGGTTTGGTTCAGTGGCATAAGTCGCAACATCATCAGTTTCACCACCACTCCTCAAAACTAAACGAATTACCTTTAAAATCAATGATTAATCTAAAAATAAACAAGATTTTATCTTTGATATCACCAACAATATTAGGCTAGGGATTTGGGTTAAGATGGTGAGTTAACACTCCAAAGCCACAAAAAATTGAAACTAGCATTGATTAACAAGAGCTAAATCCATTACTAGCAAAGAGTGCTAGATGAGAAACCACTTCTAACTAAAACGCTAAGCACGAGGTCAATCCAAATTAGTAAGGGTGGTACCCCCTCTTGCCTCTTTGGTGAGATATGAGCAGATTACAGTGTCTCAGTTAAGTTACAAGTCCTCAGGGTGACATCACTTTTCTGAGATAACTAGTCTATGTGAGTTATCATAGACTGATGACTCTCCTACCTGGTCACTGATTGTGAAGTGGTAACCATAGCTTCTTATCCTAGGGAATCACATGGGCTGTTGTGAGTGGGGGACACTTGCAATACCTAAGATAGACACAAGGTTGTTTCATCTCCTTAGGAGGGTGAGTAGCCTAGAGCTAGCACTTGGACCCCTAGCAATTGAAGAATGGTGTAACTGTTTCTTGTACCTTCACCATATAGTAATTCTTGAGACTTAATGTTCCTCAAGGGATACTAGTTTTTGAAGGCCCTTTAAAAATCCAACTTTCCACTAAACCTCATTTTTTTGGGAAAGAATCTTGATTGTTGCTTCCTTAGGGAATTTTTTAGTGGTGTGGACACTTTGATTTTTGTTGGGTCTAGCTTCCTTTAGGATTGTTTGACTGTATTTTGATATACTCTAATAAACAAATCCTTTTATTAAACTTCAGAGTGATTAATCTCCCGATCCACCTGTCAATGTGGGAGCAAGGAAAATTACCCAAGTTTGAGGGACCCACTACATTGTGGAGGTATATACGTGAACCACATCATTGTGACTTTGAAACTGAACTAATAAACAAAATCAAATATTACTAGATAAGAAAAACGCCAAATAAATTCTAAAAATTTGTCACATCATGGATGAAACATTGATAGAATTGATGATATTACTTTAGTTAAGATTGAAAAAAATAGAATATCACACATTTGCTCACATAAATCCACCCTTAGAACATCCTTTAAACTCAATCATACTTACAGAAAGTGAGTCACTAGTTAGTTAGTTTGAAAGTTTGGATAATATCTAGAACATGATACTTGACCCTTTGGCTTCGTCAGGAGTTGAATGAACCATATCTATGCAACCTCGAATAGTTGCGAGTGGTTATCAAAATCCTCTTGGAACACACAATAGTTTTCTAGGTTCTACTTATGGGGGAAACCCTTTACCATGGAATGTTCATATTCTTGGCAGAAATAATGCATCCTAGAACACAAATTCCAATTGGAATGATCCTTCACTAATGGGAGGAAATTCCCCAGAGGGTTATCCTCTGATTTATTCTAGCATAATTCCTAGGGGAAATCCACCTATCAAACCCATTCCACAATGGAGTGGTCATGTTTCAGAAAGTAATGAATTTTTTTTTATCCAACCTCTGTAAGGAGGAAACATACCTTGGAATTCCAATCAAAACGAAGAAAAAAATAAATGGAATGGTCGGGTTATAGTAAGTAAACAATATTCTTGGGACCTAACTCCATCAGGAGGCAATCCACCCAATGGTCAAGTTTTAGTAAGTAACCAATATTCTTGGGACCTAACTCCATCAGGAGAGAATCCACCCTATAGTATGGCTTTCACCCTTGCTATAGGCAGGAATAGCTACCTTCCTTCTATAGGACGAAAGGGTAGGGTTTCTGTGAGAATGGAAGAATAGAAAGAAACAAACATAAAATGAGATGGAAAACCTTGCACACAAGGTTAGGGCTAATCTCCACAACCCTGCATCAAACTGTTAGAAAACCAAAGGACCTACAAACAATCAATGGAAATCAATAACAGAATGTTAAACAATGAACTTGCAAACAAATAAGGTCAGAAAACTACAATATAACAAAGCTAAAACATGAAAAGTCAAGTATACCTTCTCTGGTTGGAATGGGCACCAAGCCCTCACTTGGGAGAGCACCTCTCAATGGATGGGGGGAGCTATGGCTCAATAGAGTAATGAAGGAGAGGGAGGGTGAATGACTTGAGAGGAAAATGGTCTCAAGGCACTCACACAGGCAGCATAACGATAGGGAGATGAGAAGTGATTTGAGAGTGACCCCCATCCCTCTATTTATACTTTTTCTTGGGATTTTTAGGGTTTTAAGCCCCTAGTTGGGGCTTTAGCCCATTTTTTGGGATTTAGCCCCTTTCTCCCAATCCTTATCTCTTTTGGAGGTTTTAAGCTACTTTGAGGGGTTTTATCCCCTTTTTGGATGTTTTAGCGCCTATGGGAGCTAGTTTGGATATTTTTAGGGGTTTTTAAGCCCTTTTTCATATTTTTAAGCCTTTTTGAGGGTGTGGGGGTCAAATGAGGGTCATGCATGGATGTCCTTGGGTGGTGTAGGTCATGTAGAGCTTAGTGAAGGATTTTTTGGGTTAACATATTGCACCTTTATGTGTGAGGGAAGGAGCTCATCGTATGGTCGATGGACATCATAGGATTTTCTTGGGGAGAGGTGGTGCTTCCTAGGCTGGGGCATGGTGGATTTCAGTTTTTGTATTAATACGGTTCCCATCAATGGGTGAGATACAAATAATGTGTGACATGTATATGGATAAAGTGGGAATCCCCATGCTCATAACGATGTCAAAATAATAATGTGATCTAAGCTCTATAATACAAGAGTCGATCATGTACAACTATTGTTACAATAGTGGTTGCCTCAATGAGAGGATGAATAGAATAATGATCTGAATAACTGCTATATTGGACCCATGGTATTCTCGTGGAATGTAATATCTTCATGACTAACATCCTACTAGATCTGGAATGATACATAGTTCTAGGGACCCACTGATGAAGAGTCAGAGTCTCTGTAGTACAAATATGCTGCATCAATCATAAATCTATATAGAAGCACTGTTGGGGCTTATAAACACTGTCTCTAATGCAACCCATAAATCATAAGGGACATGAAACTGCTGGGGTCCCTCAAATAGACTCATCAATGTGTTAGAGTCAGGTGACATCTGGGGTCTTTGACCAAATACTGCACGGACCAATACCATTTATGAATCTCAATAGTGCGATGATGTAGCTGGAGTCGAGCACATGAGAAACAACCATCCTGAGAGGCACAAAGGAATCCTCTCAAGTGGTCCAAGGAACTCATCAATGAGGTTAATGAAACTAGGATATAGGGAACTCTGGGTCTATCCTTTGGAATACATGTGTTGTCATCGACAGAGGGAGACCTGCCCCTAGTCAAGGAAATAGTGTTTCCTTAACTAGAAGCGCAAGCGAGACAACCAAAAGATGTGAGACAATCTAAGGACTGACCCACTGAATGGGGGGGGGGGGGGGATTTGAATGGGGGTAGAGGGAGTGTATTAGACTCAAACTTCCTTTGTTCAGAGTATGACGGTAAGGTGGACTGGGAAGCAAATGAAACTGACTCATGGGAAAGGGATCATAGCTCTAATATCAGGGATGTAAATGTAGATGGGAAATACTTGGAGGAGGTAGAACCTGCTGGGGTCCCTCAAATAGACTCATCAATGTGT
Organism: Pseudotsuga menziesii; assembly: GCA_001517045.1. Taxonomy (NCBI): domain Eukaryota; kingdom Viridiplantae; phylum Streptophyta; class Pinopsida; order Pinales; family Pinaceae; genus Pseudotsuga; species Pseudotsuga menziesii. The sequence continues at coordinate 1,026,116 of LPNX010763360.1, forward strand.
TAGAGTCAGGTGAAATCTGGGGTCTTTGACCAAATACTGCATGGACCAATACCATTTATGAATCTAAATAGTGCGATGATGTAGCTGGAGTCGAGCACGTGAGAAACAAACATCCTGAGAGACACAAAGGAATCCTCTCAAGTGGTCCAAGGAACTTATCAATGAGGTTAATGAAACTAGGATACAGGGAACTCTGGGTCTATCCTTTGGAATACATGTGTTTTCATCGACAGAGGGAGACCTGCCCCTAGTCAAGGAAATGGTGTTTCCTTAACTAGAAGCACAAGGGATACAACCAAAAGATGTGAGAAAATATAAGGACTGACCCACTGAATGGGGGGGGGAAGGAGTTGAATAGGGGTAGAGGGAGTGTATTGGACTCAAACTTCCTTTGTTTAGAGTATGACGGTAAGGTGGACTGGGAAGCAAATGAAACTGACTCATGGGAAAGGGATCATAGCTCTAATATCAGGGATGTAAATGTAGATGGGAAATACTTGGAGGAGGTAGAATTTTGGTATTGATGGGATCCAAGGAAGACACATTTCATAGTACTCTGAACAAAGGCGACCCAAAGTGGGAATGCTGCCAAACTATTATCTATGGGGTGGTGTCTAGAGACACTGTTGTGGTGTGATCTCATGGATTTTTGGTGAGCTCGAGAAAGTAAATGCTCGATGGTGCTTTCAATTTTAGATAGTCTAAAAAAATGAAGAAGACTCCAATGGGGGATCTTTTTCATTGGTAGTCTCCTGTGCCTGAAAAGGGATAAACCTATACACGGGAGAGCTTGCCCATCCTATAGGGGATGAGAGACTTCTTTACCATTGGTAATCCAATCAGGCCAGAAAAGGTTAAACCTATACTGACTAGATGTTCATTCAGATACTTTTACAAGCATGAATGAAACCAAGTTTGCTGGGAAACCGTTTCTTGATGAGAAGGATGCAAAAGACCTTAACGACAACCCATGGTGAGCTTTTTCATAGAGTTTGGTCCCTCTTCCCAAGAAAGCATAAAAGGATGCAGAGGGGAACGGTCTTGTCTTGAATATGACAAGGTGGTCCTTTCCATATGGTAGTCTACATGGTTCGCAAAAGAAGATAAATGAGATGATGTAGACGCCCTTTCTTATACGCTAACGAGCGGAAAAGGAAGCAGTTGTGCTCGACAATCTTTTCATTCTTTTAGGAGTTAGAAAAGAGCTTAAAAGAAACTCTAGTATGGTCAATTAATTGTGGTGGCATAGGTGGTGCCCCATGTCGAGATAGTGGGAAGTGGTCCAAAGGTCATCCATGTAGTATGGATGGAGTAGGTGGCTCTTAAACATACCAATACATGCACAGGATAGATCACAACAGAGGCACGAAAATTGGTGTAGCAGAGGCATGTAAACCAAGGTGGCTCTCGGACAAAGGTTAGGAGAGTTGTGTGTAAGTTGTGGTGGATGGACTTAACTACATGTGATGTGAGTACAAGTCCAAAGGAATTTATGTGCCAAATGCATGCAAAATAAATGACCCGTCCTCGAGGCGGTGGCCCAGGGATTCGCATAAGGTGCAATGGATGGATTAGACAGCTATATGCTAAAACTAAAAATGATGTGCCTTCTGAGTAGTGAGACAGGAACCCACATGAGTTGCGGTAGGCAAGTGTGATGCAATTATAGGTCTAAAGACACTTACATTACGATGATGTGGCTCATAAATCAAGGTAACTTCTAGGAAATGGTCCCAAAAATTACTTGTTAAACATGAGATGGTGGTCTCATAAGAAGATAGAGGGTGGCATCCGGAGGTCTAGGAGATGTCTCGAACAGGTTTCAAGTGACTTTGGATTATTATCTAATGGTGCTACCGCTGATTTGTGGTAAAAAATATTAATTAACAAAAAAAACAAAGAAGAAAAATCAAGCGACTCGTTGGTGATGTTAAGCGTAAAATCTCTTGAGATAGAGCCCATTGTGGGGATTCTCCAAAAGTTGTCCATCAGAGTCAATAAGGGTGTATGCCCCTTTTTTGAGGCAATGGTGGACAATTTATGGGATGTACCACATTGACTCGAACTTGCCTTTTCCCAACTTGTCATTGGGTTGGTCGTAGACTAGAACCATATCGCCTTCGCTAAAGGTGCGAGGGTCAACATGGGAGTCATAGTGGGCCTTTGACCATGTTTTTGCTGCTTCGATGGCTTGGAGGGTAGCTCAACGGTCTTCTATGGTTTTCTCAAGTTGGAGGAGTTGTTCTTCCAAAGGGGAAGTATCAGGGAGGAGTTCTATTTCGAGGCAAAGGGATGGGATCTGGCACTCTATAGGGAGTACTGATTAATTGCCATGTACTAGGCGGAAAGGGGTGAAATTAGTTGCAGATTTTGTGGACGTGCGATAATCCCATAGGGCGGAGAACATCATGTGATGCTAGTTGGTTTTATGGTTTCCTACCATCCTATGGAGCATTGTTTTGATTATTTTGTTCACTGGTTCAACTTGGCCGTTTCCCTGGGGGTATTAGGAAGATCAGTACTAGTGTTCGAATTTCAACATGGTTGAAAGCTCGGTCCAAACAGTGTCTTCAAAGTGTTTACCGTGGTCTGAGATCAGCTATTTAGGAACACAAAATCATGAAATAACATGGTTGAAAAAGAAGCGTGGCGTCATTTCACTTTTGCAATCAAATGTGGGAATGGCCTCGACCCACTTAGTGAAGTAATCAACTGCCATAATGATGTATTTATGACAGTTGGCCGAGGCAGGGTTGATTGTCATGAAGTCAATTGCCCATTTGCAGAAGGGACCGACTATGACTACAAGGTGTAACGGTGTCATGGGGGTTCTTGCCTTTGGGGCAAAGAGCTGACAATTGCGACAATGCTTGACTGCCTCTATGCAATCAGTGAAGATGGAAGGCCAGAAGTAGCTGGCACGTAGAATTTTCTTCGGCGGTTGCCAGACCTGAAAGGTGGCCACCACAAGCTCCATTATGACAGTCATTGAGGATGGTCTCGGCCTCGTCACAGGTGAGGCAATGACGTAGGATGGTATCAATGCCTCGATGATATAGAAAATCTCCAATCAACAAGTGGATAATGGATTGATGTAAGGGATGATTTCAAGGAACAATACTTATTTAAAAGTGTATAAATGTTGGTGAATCTTACCAATTCTTAAAATGCCAAGTATAAAATGTTTGGCGATATTTTTCAAAAACTATTTTAATTTCCAAGGATTTTATATTGTTTATATAATAATTTGGTGATTTTTAGGGTGAAAAAATTTTACCCTATCAAAATTGGGTGAAACGGAGCTTCAAAAAATGCAAAATGGTGAATCTTTTTTGGATAAAAACATGGAAAAATAGCCCAATGGGCTAAATTTTGCCCCTAAAATTATCCTTGATTGATGTCGAATGCATTGCCTGTCCTCAAGGTTTAAGTGTGTTGTGAACTTCTATGTTCATAAATATAGAAGGATGTCCCCATACCATGGGTCCTCCATGGATATGATGAATAGGAAATCATCAGGGAGGTAATCCTTGGGTGGTGTTGACATGGTTACTAGGGGCAGATCAGTCATGAGCACGGCTAGCATGAGTTCCTTTGTGCTTTTTGGGGAAACAAATTCTAAGTTGAATTCTTGGAGGATGACTACCCACTTGGCCGCGTGACCTTGTAGAAGGCGAATACTTAATAGGTACCACATTGGGTTTAAATCATCCCACTACACAAGTATGGTTTGCAATGATGCATTAGCACAACTTCTGAGCCAAGAAGACGATGGCGAGGACCAATTTCTCATCGAGTGAATATCATAGTGGGGGACTTGTCAGCTTCTGACTAATCTAATAAATCATGTGCTCATGGAGAGCATCATCTTCCTAGACCGAGACTCCAACAATGGAATTTTCTGAGGCTGACACATAAAGAATGAATTCTCGGGTGAAGTTTGGTGCTGAGAGTAATGGTGCAGAAGCCAAAGCTTGCTTGAGTGCATCAAACAACTCTTGTGCTTGTTGATCCCAAAAAAAATGGATTTTTGTATGGAGCAGGTGAATGAATCCGTGGGATTTTGTTGCATATTCTGGTACAAAGCAACAAAGGAAGTTGGAATTATCTTGGAGGATCTGTAGTTGGTGCCGAGTTTTTGGTGAAGGGAGACCAAGGATAGCCTGAACTTTGAGGGGGTCTACCATTATTCCTTTGTGGAATATGATGAACCCAAGTAGATGGCCTGATCGGACACAAAAAATGCATTTTAGGGGATTCAGGAAAATTTTGTACTTGCAACAACGGAAAAATACTTGCCGCAAGCTGTCCATATGTTGTGCTCATTTTGGTGATCGAGTGGTAAGATCGTCCAGGTAGACCAATATGATATGGATTAGATTATGGAAACAATATGTCATGGTGTGTTGGAAGGTGGATCCGACATTCTTCAAACCAAAGAGAATTACTCGATAGGAGAATGTTCCCCATGGGGTTGTGAATGTAGTCTTGTAATGATATTGTTTCCAGATATGAATTTGGTTATATCTAGAAAAGTCATCCATGAAGGAAAAGACCTCATGTCTGGTGCATGCATCGATAATCTGATTCATGAAGGGTGTTGCAAAGTTGTCTTTTAGACACGCCCCATTTATATCATGGAATTCTATGCAAACATGGATGGTACCCTATTTTTTATTTACGGGAACAGGATTAGAAACCCAAGTGGTGTACGCAATGGGGTAAATGAAGCTGGCTATGCATAGCTTCTCAATTTTGAATTTGACCGCAATAGTTTTGGAAGGATGGATGGGCCATTGCTTTTCGCACACAAGGGCCACATCAGGGCATGTGTAGATGTGGTGTTCCACAATGGATGGATATAACCCAGGAATTTCAGTGTAAGACGAGGAAAAGATGTCGTAGAATTCTTGGAAGAGAGATTTGTAGGGAGCAACTTCTTCCAGGAAGCAAGATGCCCCTAGCATGATTTCTTCAACAACCTCAAGATTGGTTGAGATGTTGATTTTGATGGTTGGTGAAATGTTTTCCATATTCCCTTATTTGAAGGAACCTGGTGCCAGAATGGGATTTTTGAACCAATCGAATTTCCCATGAATGAAATCTTTGGTTTCCATGGAAAATTGGTTAGACTGTGACACAAGTTCTTCGGGAAGGAAGAATGAGTGATGGTGTATGTCGTCCCATGGGTATTCTGGGGTGGTTAAGGCTTGAAGCATCTCCTCATTGTTGTGGAAGCAATGAAGAGATAGATCTGAAGGACCATCATTGATTGTGGAGACAAGAGGGTTTGTAGAACTAGACATCATGTAAATGGACATGGTGTTTGAAGAAGGAGGTGGGGGGTGAACGTCTTCGATTAGAGTGATCTCATATTCAAGGGAATGTTGTCTAAGGTTGGCTAGAGCCATTTGGAACTCACACAAGTCTTGGCAGTCGTGAGAATAGTGTCCATACAATCCGCAAAGGGAACAAGCATGGTTTGTTCTCAATGACTTTTTTCTCACTATTGGCCCGCTTGGGAGTTCAACCATGGGGAGATTTTCCATTGTATCCATGGCATCCAAATGTGCACAGGTTATGGGAATCTCAAGGAATTTTTGAGTTGGATGGCCCTATTCTTCGTAGACAGCACAAGGCGGGATCTGTCAAGGTTCAACGGTAGCTTTCACATTTTTTCCCCTGACCCTTTTTGGGTGGGGCGGTGCAGGTGTGGGTGTGGTGGTTGGTTTTTGCGGGTCAGGTGGTGTTGATGTATTTGTAACTTAGGAATGTATCCATCTATGTATCTTTTGTCTTGTAACCTGATGTTTATTCCAGGATGTATCTATTATGTAATTGAGTCATATTTTCATGCCCCGATGCTCCGATCGGGAGGATCTATTATGTAAACAAGTCATGTCAAGTCATAGTGAGTAACCCTCCGATTGTATAAGGGTTAAAGTCCCCACAGTTTTGGGGCCCTAGGTTTATTAGACTCTCCTAGTAGAGGTCGAACCTAGTAGGGTTTTAGTCATGCTGGGATTAGTATAAATAGAGAACTCGAGTCTCTATTTATCACACAACTCTTCCACACTCAAGTGTAGCGGATAGTTGAGGAAGGAGAAGACACTGGGGCTAGACAAGAAGAAGATTACTGCTATTAGGATATCACTTACTATTTTGGGCTTTTCTATTTTGATGCTGATTCTATCTCTGAGGAAGTTGCGGGGTTTTCTCCTGTATGGTTTCCCAGAGGGAAAACACTATGTTCATTGTCTCTTGTGTTTGATTGCTATGCTTGTTATTCTCTTAGTTAAAGATCCTAATAATGCTAGCTTAATGTTGAAAAACTAACATGGTATCAGAGCTAACCTGAGAAGAAGACATTGTGCATCTGCGGGAACTAGGGATTCCTAGTTTGTGGATCTTCCTCCACATATTTTCAGCAAACGTAAGGTGGAATAACTCTCCTCCCTAGGGAGCATCTTTCTGTCGAAGTAGAATCCAATTCTGAGGTTTTTCAGTTTTAGACCTATCACTACTGTCGAAAATTAGGGATTTTCATAGAAGAGGAATTTTTTAGTGATCCCAGGCCTGGATTGATCTCCTCCCCAAAATAGAAGTTAGGGACAAATTTCAAGGCATTTGGGTGGATAGAACTCCGGAAAAGCAAAACCCTAATTTGCTCCTATTCCAGTACTGCATGATTTCAGCTCAAGTTTCATATTCAACATCTTCAACCTGGTAACATCTAAAATATTTTGTATTTCCATTTGAGGTTCTCAGTTAAGATGTCTCATCATACCAAGCTTGATGAAAAGCTTGAGGGAGCTGATAATTTTCGAGCCTGGAAGTATAGGATCTCCCTAGTCCTGGAAGAGAATGAGTTAGACTCCTACATCCATGAGGAGGTTCCAAATCCAGACGGAGATGAGGAAAAAGCCTTACATAAAAAGAATATGGTTATGGAAAAGAGGATCATTGCTGATTCTATCAAGGATCACCTTATCCCATAGGTGTCCTCTCTCAAGACACCTAAAGCTATGTTTGATGCCCTAACCAAATTGTTTGAAGGGGAGAACATAAACCAGAAGATGACTCTAAGGAATTAACTGAATAATGTGAAGATAAAGAATGCAGAGACTATCCAATCTTACTTCCCAAGGGTTTCTCAGATCAAGGAATAATTGGAAGCAGTAGATGAAGAAGTGAAGAATGCAGAAATTATGATGACCACCTTGAATGGTCTCCCTAGGACATGGGACTCTTTAATTCAAGGGATCTATGCTAGAAAGAAGTTAGTCAAGTTCAGCAGACTGTGGGAAGAATTTTCTCAAGAAGAAGCTCGGATAACAACTTGAGAAGAGAAGATGGGAATTGAATATCAAGATGTCACAGTACAATCCAAGAAATCCAGATCCAGCCATCATAGAAGTAAGTACTCTCATCACGGGAATAACTCTAGAAAGCCTAGAGATAGGTCTAAGTTCATTTGCTATACATGTGATGAAAAAGGACACTTTGCTAGAGATTGTCCTAAGAACAAAAGTAGCCCTCACAAGAAGAAGGGAAGCAAGAGAAGACATCATGCTCATGCTATAGAGGATGATGAACCATCCAAGAAGAGATCTAGATATGAAAGTGAAGATTCTTCAAGCAAGGATGAATATGTTCTAATCTCCACTCTCACAGGTAACATTATTCATGGAAGTGATGATTGGATTATAGACAGTGGGGCTTCCAAAAAGATGACTGGATTCAAGGAATCCTTTGTGAAGCTCTCAGAACATGAATCACCTCACAAGGTGAAGCTAGGAGATGACTACCAATATCCAATAAAAGGTAGTGGGGAATCCTCCTATAAACTAGACTCTGGTAAGTCCCTAACAATGAAGGAAGTATTTTTTGTGCTAGGACTCAAGAAGAACCTTCTCTCCATATCAGCATTGGATGCAAAACGAATGAGGATTGCATTCATAGATGGTCAAGTCATCATGTGGCCAAAAGGAAAGACTATTGATGATGGAATAGTGATTGGTGAACAAGAAGGAGGCTTGTACAAATTGAAGGGCTATCCAGAACAAGCCTTGGTCCATGACACAGTAGAGCCAAGTGAACTTTGGCATAGAAGGCTTGCACATGTGAATTACAGAGCACTACCTCTTGCAAGCAAAGCTGTTGAAGGTCTTCCAGAAATACAAGCAAAACATGACGGGGTCTGCAAAGGATGTGCAAATGGAAAGAACACAAAGAAGACATTTCCAAGTAGCGAAAGCAAAGAAAAAGGAATATTGGAAATCATCCACTTCGATGTATGTAGTCCTATGTCATCAAACTCACTATGTGGGTATGCATACTATGTTTCTTTTATTGATTATTTTTCTAGGAAGACATGGGTTTACTTCATGAAGAATAAAGATGAAGTATTCAGCAAATTCAAGGAATTCAAAGCCTTGATCGAGAATCACACCGAAAAGAAGATCAAGACCGTTCGATCAGATAATTGCGGAGAATTCACTTGGAATGAATTCAAAGAGCTATGTAAAGAATCAGGGATTAAGAGGGAGTTGTCTACTCCTTATAATCAACAACAGAATGGGATTGTGGAATGGAAGAACAGAACTATCATGGAAGCTGCAAAAGCAATGCTTCATGATCAAGATATTCCTATGCATATTTGGGCGGAAGCTACTAGAACGACGGTGTATGTACAGAACCGTACTCCACATAGAGTACTCAAGAACAAGGCTCCTAGAGAATTATTCTCTGGCAAGAAACCAGAAGTCGGCCATATTAGAATATTTATCTGTCCTATATACATACACATTCCAAAAGAGAAGAGAAGAAAATTAGATCCTTCAGGAAAGAAGGGTATATTTGTGGAATACTCTGAAAGCTCGAAGGATTACATAATCTATTTCTCAGGATACAAGAAGATTGACATCAGCAGGGATATGACATTTGATGAAGACACAGCTTACAACAAATCCAGAAAGAGACCTGCTGAAGAACCTGAAGAAGCAAAAGCACCTAGAATTCATGACACAACCATGAATGAAGAAATTCAAGAAGAAGATCAAGAATTTGAAGAACCACAAAGACCTATAGATCCACCTCTGGAGAAGAATCCTCACAAGAGGAAACCTGCTTGGGTACGAGAACTTATCCAAGGTGTAGAAAGATATGGGGCTCCAGAAGAGAATCACAGAGAAAGAAAAAGGACCAGATCCTGCTCGGAGTATGTAGCTTTACTATGTGATTTCATTGACAAAGAACCTTCTGGTTATGAAGAAGCAACAGAACATAAAGAGTTGAAGGATGCTATGATTGAAGAATATCAATTGATCATGAAGAACGATGTTTGGGATGTTGTCCCAAGACCAGAAGGGAAGTTAGTTGTAACTTCCAAATGGATCTACAAGTTCAAACATGCTGCAGACGGTAGAATTGAAAAGTATAAAGAAATATTTGTGGCTTAGGGTTTCTCTCAGAAAGAAGGAATAGATTATGAAGAAACCTTTGTACCTGTAGCCAGATACACTTCCATTAGATTAGTACTTTCTCTAGCTGCAATGATGAAATGGAAGATACACCAGATGGATGTCAAGACTACTTTCTTGAATGGTGTAGTGGAAGAGGAATTGTATTTGGAGAAGCCACTCAGTTTTGAGACACATGACAGGGATTCTCATGTGTGCAGATTGAAGAAAGCCCTATACAGTTTGAAACAGGTACCCAGGACATGGTACGGTAGGATTGATAGCTTTATATATAGTTTGGGCTTTACCAAGAGTAAAGCAGATTCCAACCTTTACTACAAGGCTGAGGATGGCAACCCAGTGATGCTTCTACTTTATGTAGATGATCTATTTGTGACAGGTATGGATGGGTTGATTGCTGATACGAAGAGAAAGCTTGCTGTCGAGTTCGAGATGAAGGACTTAGGTATGATGCATTACTTTCTAGGTATGGAGGTGTGGTAGAGTACAGATGGAATCTTCCTTGGACAAGGGAAGTATGCAGTAGAGATCCTGAAGAGGTTTGGGATGATGGACTGGAAAGCCATGGCCACTCCTATGGCATTGAACCTGAAGCTATTGAGTGATGCTTCATTAGAGTCAGTTGATGCTACGATGTATCGTCAGATGATTTGGTCATTGATGTACCTGACAAACACAAGACCAGACATTTTCTTTGATGTGAACACCTTGAGCCAGTTCTTGAAAGATTCAAGAAATGTTCACTTGATTGCTGCAAAGCATATTCTGAGGTACCTGAGGGGTACAGTTGATTATGGGCTCAAGTACGATGCAAATTAGAAGATTAACCTGGAGGGTTATGTTGATTTATATTTCGCAGGAAGTGCCATTGATAGAAAGAGCACTTCAGGGTGTTGCTTCAGTATGGGATCAAGTGTGATCTCTTGGTTTAGCAAGAAGCAATCATGTGTGGCACTGAGTAAAGCTGAAGCAGAGTATGTTGCAGCTTGTACAACTAGTTGTGAGGCAGTACGGCTACAAAAGATACTGTCTGATATATTTGATCTCGAGTTGGATGCTACTTGTATACATTGTGACAACCAGAGTTGCGTGAAGTTGTCAGAGAATCTAGTGTTCCATGACAAGTTGAAGCATATCGAGATCAAGTATCACTATATCAGCGATATGGTGCAAAGGGGAGTAGTGAAGCTTCAGTATGTTGCAACAGAGGAACATATAGCTGATGTATTGACGAAGCCATTGGCTAGGCTAAAGTTTGAGTACTTTAGGGAGAAGCTTGGTGTTCTTTCATATCGAGGTTTCCTCCAAGAGAAAGTGATGAGACCCATATCCATTCTGACATGGTGAGAGGATTGATTCCTTCCATGGTTAGATGTAAGGGTTGAGCCATTCTGTCATGGTGAGAGGATTGGTTCCTTCCATGTCAGATATGAGTGCTAGCCATTTTGTTGAGTAGGAAAGATGTAAGCGCAACTACCATTCTGGGAATGGAGGAACCTAGTCAGTTACCAGGAAAACTCAGTCTAGAACTAAGAAGCCATTCTGATGTGATAGAGGGATGTGTTCCCAATTGATCAGATGTAAGGGCTGAACCATTCTATCATGGCTAAAGGATTAAGATCCTTCCATGTTAGATGTGAGTGTTGGCCATTCTGACGAGTAGGTCAGATGTAAGGGAAACTGCCATTCTAGGAATGGAGGCACCTAGTCAGTTACAAGGTAGCTTAGTCTGGGACTGGGGGCCATTCTGATGCAATGATAGGATTAGTTCCTTCATGATCAAATGTGAGTGCATGCCCTTTCAATGCGATGTGCTTACACATGGTCAAATGTAAGTGCAGATCCTTTCCAACAAGATGAGGTTATATAAGTGCTAAGCCATTCTGGCGCGATTTGTTTACACATGGTCAGATGTGAGTGTTGTGCCTTTCTGCCAAGATGGGGTTGGATGTAAGTGCAGTGCCTTTCCAACAAGATGAGGTTGGATGTAAGTGCATAGACTTTTCGATGCGATGTGTTTACACATGGTCGAATATAAGTGCTAAGACTTTCTGACAAGATGAGGTCAGATGTCAGTGTTGGGCCTTTCTGACAAGATGAGCTCAGATGTGAGTGTTGGGCATGCCTTTCTGACAAGATGTGGTCAAATGTAAGAGCTAGGTGGGCCATTCTGAATTAAGTGTTAGATATAAGCACTGATGAAGACCTACATGAAGGGTAGTCCTACATGATTGACTTTGTAGAACTTCCTGTGATGAGAAGAATCGAGATAGCACCATTATGAGATAACAGATGATGATCCAGACTTGATGATGATCCAGATCAAGTGATCCGAATGAGATGATCCAAACTTGATGAAAATCCAGATCAAGTGATGATCTAGTTGTGATGATGATCCAGACTCGATGATCTAGATCAAGCGATCCAGATGAAATGATCCTGACTTGATGATGATCCAGCAGTGATGAGCCAATAGTCATGATGATGCAGATCCCGTGATCAAGAGAAAGAAGATGACTTGAAGACTCAAAGACGAAGATGACTTGAAGACTTGAAGACAAAGAAGACTTGGATACTGAAGAAGACTTGAAGACGATGAGATGATCTAGTTGATGCAGAGAAGAAGACCAATGCTGAAAATTGTGTCAAAAGAATACCTTCCTAGTTAAGAGGGAGTGTTGATGTATTTGTAACTTCGAAATGTATTCATCTATGTATCTTATGTCTTATGACTTGATTTTTATTCCAGGATGTATCTATTATGTAATTGATTCATATTGGCATGCCCTGATGCTCCGATCAGGAGGATCTATTATGTAAAGAAGTCATGTCAAGTCATAGTGAGTAACCCTCCAATTATCTAAGGGCTTTTCTATTTTAGTGCTGATTCTATCTCTAAGGAAGTTGTGGTGTTTTCTCCTTTATGGTTTCCCCAAGGAAAAACACTATGTTCATTGTCTCTTGTGTTTGATTGTTGTGCTTGTTATTCTCTCAGTTAAATATCCTAATAATGCTAGCTTAATGTTGAAAAACTAACAGGTGGAGGATGAGATTCGACCGTAATGGGTTGCATGGGGATTAAGACTACCTAGGGAATTGGTGGTTGGGCTGGTGGATTAAGATACCACACGGGAATTCCCAATGTAAAATTGGGTAAGTTTAAGGTAGCCATTACTGGCTTACTCATGACACCAGATGGGAGAAAGAGGAAGGGAATTGTGTGGAATAGGGAGGATCCCAGATAACTCCTTGATGGTTGCATGTGGGGATGAGGTGGTGGTGGTTGCTACACATAATGTTGCAGCTACGGATGATGCTGCAGCTATTGATGAGGCTGTAGCTGCTAATGATATTGTGGCTATTGATGGTGTTGCAGCTACGGATGGTGTTGTGGTTGTGGTTGGGGCTGCGGCTATGATTGATGTTTGGGTGTAGCATTGCTAGATGAGAGCATGCACAAATCCATAGTCTCATTTGGTGTTGGTGGTGGTGACACTAAGGGGAAAGAAGCCATCATGGTGGTATCGACAAACAACCTAGGGCCCACATTAAACAATGGGTAGGATGGTATGTTGTCAACCATGGTGTTGACCATAGGGATAACATTGGTAAGTGCAGCTAGCTCTTGTGGATCAATGGTGTTAATAGTAGGGATAACGTTGAAGGGTGTCATTAGCCCTTGCAGATCGTGATAAGTTAGTTGGTCAACTGTCACAATTTTCCCTTTGTTGGGGGACATCATGAGACAGAAAATAGTTGATGCTATGGCTCTCATGGCGTACATATAACTTCTTATGAGGAGAAGGTTATAGTCCAATTGAGCATTGACAACCTCTATGTCAATCAATACTATTTTCCCAGCTAATGTGATGGGAACATGAGGGAGGATTCCTTGGGATTTAGTGGGGTGTCCATCATAAGCCCGCAGAGTAGTAGATGATGGTTGCAGAATTGGGGATCCAAGCTTCTGCCAGACTAGGGTAGACATAACAAGTGTGGATGCCCCCTCATCCACTATGCACCAGTGCATGACCAAATTCCGAATAGACATCGAGATTTGCAAGGAAATGGTTGATGGCATCCACGATTCTCCATTCTCCATTTTGAATGTGATCAACTTGGAGTCAGAGGGGTCTACAACACCAAGGGCAGCTAGTAAGGCTTTTCCTTGCATTGGGAAATTTTTGAGTACCTCAAGAGCGGACATGGCAGTAGCTATCTGGGCCAAATCATCCACAATGTTGTAGCTTACAACAACTCTAGCCATGATTTTGATGGCAACCCATCGTATGAGGGGGCGTAGAGGGAAATGGGGTAGCTGAAGAGGTGCATTGGTTGTTTTAGACATAGATGTCATTGATGTGTCAATGGGTTCGGTGTTGGTTTTGTATTGATTTTGTCTAGTCTTTAAATTGACCTCTTTAGTTGTCATGGCTAGTAGGTAGTGAACACCTATTTCTGCTGTCGAAGGTGCCCCTGGGGCATTGGGATTGGGATGGGGAGCAGGTGCAATTGCTACTACTCCTTGGACTAGTAATGGGTTTTGGAGGACCATGGGTGGAGGCCCTAGTGGTGTCGAGTTGGGTTGAGCTTGGGATGATGTATTAGTAGCATCTTGAACCTCGTTGTGAATGGCTTGCTTTATGCAACCCATGAAGGGGCATTCATGTGTATAGTGCCCATAGACCTCACACAACTTGCATGGATGATTTGTGCGCAACAGAGTGTTGCGTCTAGGTGCATTTGGTTGCCGAGGATTTTTTGCTAGCCAGTTTGCCCCTACATTGTTTGGAAGGTTTGGTTGTTGACCACCTCCCTACGGTTGATTATTTCCTTGGTTTTGACGTCGATTATTTCTGGCTTGACCTTGTTGGTTATTGGGGGATGTCTAGTTAGGATGGTTTTGTTGTGCAAACACCTGTCCTAAAGGTGCCGGGGGAGTAGGGGCAGGGGCTTGAACACCTTGCACTAGTGGTGCATAGTAAACTTGGGTGGGTGTAGGTACCACACATGTGGGCATTTTTCCTGCATATTGTTGTACCAAATAAGCCAATTCCTGGGCCTGCTGTGGTGGCGCAGGTTGTGCATAATAAGTTGTGCCTCCGGACTGGGACATCATTATTGCATACTCCTGAATTTGGTTTTGGTAGGCAACACTCAGGGTGTTGGTTGGTTGTGGGGGTACTATAGGTGATGTCAGACGGTGATGTGGTTGGTGGGAGACAAAACCTATGATGCCATTTGTGGCATGGGATGCCCTCGATGCATCCCGATAAGAGGTGCTTATACGGGGAGTGTCTGGAATGACAGTGTAAAGGTATCCAGACTTTGTATAGATCAGATCAAACTACTGGGCTTTCAATATGGCCTCCTCTTCTAATTGGGGGCATTCAGATGCGACATTCTTTGCTATAGGTGGTAGCAAAGTTTTTAGGAACCAATCCAGGAAGATCCTATCATCAAGTTGAAACTTGCACAAACTACGGTGTCATCATGACTCATGGATGTGGTTGGTTATGTGGGTCGCAGTATTATGGTGGAAATATAACAATATCTCTACCCCTTCATCGTATCTAACGGGGAGTTGGAAATATTGCAGGAACATGAAAGCAAAGGAATTAAAATTTGGGTACTTGGCTTATGGTAGCTCAATGTACCACTTGGTTGTAGCACCTATGAGGGTGCATTGGAATAGTCTGAGCCTGATTGAATCATCTATGATGCTATTTGATGAGCACCATAAGTGAAACATCATGATGTGGTTTTCGAGGCACTCCCCTACATTCCCTTCAAACATGGGAATGTCTGAGGAAAGTTTGGTTGGCATGGGAGGCCAAAATGTTTGATGGCGGATAGGGTCATTTGTTAACTAAGCTGAGTTAGGTAGGTTGAGGCATGCCATGAAAGGGAGGTTTGACCCAAGGTTGATGTGATATGGGGAAGCAATGGTGGTGGGGTTTGCAGAGACATGATGCACCTGCATAACTGGGGTTACTTGTGGCACCGTTGTGGACAGCCAACTTCCCATAAGTGTGGTAAATGGAATTGTGTGAGTGGAAGGGCCACTACCCCCATGTGTGACAGGAGGGGCAATGTAGGTGGAAGGGCCATTGCCCCCAAGCATGCCAAGTGGGATAGTGCAGGTAAAAGGGGAACTTCCCCCATGTGTTATAGGTGGGACAACTTGACTGGTCAATATGGGTGGTGGTAGCTGGCTTATGATGGTTTGCATGACTATGCTAGGGCCAACATCAGGGGTTTTTATGGTGGTGTCGGGTGTGGATATGGGTCCACTGTCAATCACTAAGCCGAAAAATGGATATGGGTTTGCACCAGCCATCGGGCTAGATGGTGCAGTATGCAGGTCTAGCTCAAATTGGTATGATTATGAGTCTGAATCAGAGGCTGTGTGGCCTTTTGATGGTGTAGAGGGTCATCAAGAATGGTCTCCATGATGTTGGTTCAAGGACCCCAACTGTGGTGGATCGCCTCTCAGGCGTGAGGAAGAACATGGGGGATCAATTGTTTCTTGTTTGTATGTCAAGTGGTGAAATATGGTAATGAGTTTTGGACCCCAGTTTTAATGGCTTCCTATTGGCTTCAAGTGGTCACTCATCCACCAAGACTACTAGAAGACAACACTTGGATTTTTCCTCATGGGAATGCTAGTCAATTGGTGGGGGTCGTTTCCTGCTTCGCTTGGAAATTCCTCTCAGTGGCCAGCTACTTTGGGGTTCCCATGGTACTCCTCATAATGATTTTATGTGTTGAGCCCAAGTACTTCCCATGGTTAAGGCAGCCAGGGACTTACATCCTCAAAGACTACAAATGGTTAAATTAGTGTAAATTATAATTTTTAATGGATATCTCATAATCATTAACTGAGTTTGGTTGTTTTATGTGGTATGGTTTGTGTGTATGTATTTTATCTTTCTGTTACATTTAGTGGCTGCTTGTATGGTTTATGAATAGTTCACAGAGATTGTATTGCAGAACTTATAATATGAATAGATTGTTTAACGTAGCAGTAAATTGTAAACAGAAACTTGAATGCATGCCATACCTGAATCTAAATCTAAACCTAAGTAGGTGACTACCTTACACTTGTATTTCTCTTCAACCAGGAAAGATTCTTGCGCTCTCAACGCAATGGGACTAAGCCCATCCATACATCCTCAGGTCACTCTCCAGATGCCAGGTCGGTCAACAGGGAGGATGCGAACGCCTTGAAACCCCCATCGTTCTCCACCCCCTCTACCTTCCAGGTCACCGGTTTTAGTGTTTTAGAAAAATGACAGGTGAAGTGTCTATTACTATATGAGCTTCACCCTTCATATTATCCTAGAATACCTCGAGGGGTGATGACCACGTAGAGGAGGAAGGGCTAGGAAAGATGTTAATTTCAACTTAAGAATTGAAACCTACAGTAATTTTTTAATTCAATCTTTAAACAGATTCATTAACCGATTGACCATTTAATTTATTAGTGATTTACACATGTTGTAATAAAATAAACAGATACTGAAAGGAAATAGACACAGATTTGATGGATAGAGGTGACTGAGCAACAATGACAGTCCCAAATCTTTAAAAATCTGAATCTAAGAGGCAAGTCGCTCTTTTTTGGGAAAATGTGGCAACAAGGTTGCTAAATTTTCCCCAAAATAGGAAAAGGGGTTGCTCAGAAACTGCAAACAGAAGTGATCTAGCTTTTGGGATGAAGTCACACCTTTCGGGCTTGAATGAGCGACCTGGATGCACCTTTCGAGCTCGAATGAGTGACCTAGTCGCACCTTTTAGCCCGATAAGAATGGCCCGGTCCAAAAGATGAAAATTTCTTGAACCTAAGCCATATCCAGCTGACAATAACCTGTATTATGACCAAATGTGCTCGGTTTGGCCTTGAGGAAGCTCGGCAGTAACTAAAAATGCAAGAGAAGATAGATCTAAACTAGATTGAGTAGAAAATTAAACTAGGGAAAATAAAACTAAAATGCAAAAATAAAACCCAGGGATCCTGTGGGATCAACCTGGTATGGTTTCCAAATCTGTAGTAGGGCTTTCGCCCTTACTACAGGAAGGAACAGCTCCCTTCCATCGATAGGACAGAAGGGTAGGGTTCCTGTGAGAATGGAAGAACAGAAAGAAGGAAATAAAAAATGAAATGGAAAACCTTGCACATAATGTTAGGGATAAGCTCCATAACCCTGCATCAAACTGTTAGAAAACCAAAGGACCTGTAAGCAATCAATGGAAACCTGCAATAGAATTTTAAACAATAAACCTGCAAACAAACAAGGTCAGAAAACTACAATATAATAAAGCTAAAACATGAAAAGACAAGTATACCTTCTTTGGTTGGAATGGGCCACCATGCCCTAGATTGGGAGAGAACCTCTCAATGGATGGGGGGAGCTATGGCTCAATGGATGAATGGAGGAGAGGGAGGGTGAATGAATTGAGAGGCAAAGGGTCTCAAGGCAATCACATGGGTAGTGTAACGATAGGGAGATGAGAATTGATTTGAGAGTGACCCCCACCCCTCTATTTATACTTTTTCTTAGGATTTTTAGGGTTTTAAGCCCCTTTCTCCCAATCCTTAGCTCCTTTTGGGGTTTTAAGCTCCTTTGAGGAGTTTTAGCCCCTATGGGAGCTAGTTTGGCTCTTTTTAAGGGTTTTTAAGCCCTTTTTTATATTTTTAAGCCTTTTTGAGGGTGTGGGGGTCAAATGTGGGTCGTGCATGGATGTCCTTGGGTAGTGTAGGTCATGTAGATATTAGTGAGGGATTTTTTGGGTTAACACACCCATTTATCATGTTCTAAGAAGTACCCAATCTTCTTGGGGACAACCTTCGCAAGGGGGGAACCCACCTTGGAATATTAGTCAAATCCAGGGACCACCTAAATGGTGTGGACAAATTCTAGGAAATAACCAATCTCACTAGATTCTAACCTTACAAGGGGGAAATACACCCATTCATCAATGGTGTGTTCAAATACCAAGAAATATCCAATCTCCTTAGAGTCTAACTTTGCAAGGGAGGAATCTACCCATGAATCCCATTCCACAATGGAGTGGTGAAGTTCCATAAAGTAACCAATCCTTTTGGAACCAGCCTAGAATACCTTTGTTTGATCCATCTAGGATTCCACATACACCTCATGCCAATGGTATGATTGGTTCCATTAACAACCTTGAGCAAATCACCCAACAAATGGGACAAATTTCTGTTCAAATCTTAGAACCTATAGCTGGTCATCATATGCAGCAACATGCCAAGCCTTCCTTGACTTTTGAAATCCTCATAGTTCAACTCATGGACCTTAGGGGGAAGAAGAAGAAGTAAAAGTGTAAGTACAATGTTAATCCTTCCCAAACTCCTGAAAAACTCATAGTTCAATCCATGGAACTTAGAGGGAATAAGAAGAAATGCAAGAGTAAGCAGAATGCTAACTTTGGGAAAGAAGATTCACTAAATATAGCTTAAGACAATGGGAAACAACAATATGGTATATTAATGCAACCTTTTCTGCAACATCATGATCAAATGGTTGCTACAACATTGGAGCCTCTGCCAGGAGGAAACCAATCCAAATCCCCACAAGAGGGAAATGATCCCAATTCCAATGTCTTCATGTGTGATCATGAGGTGAACATTAAAACTGGATCTCATTCTTATGATGTCCCTCATAGTACATTGGATCAATTAGAATCACAACCAAATGGTTCTCTCACAACTGAGAAACCAACCATAGACATAGTACCACACCCCCCCAAAGGTGATCTATGTGGAACAATGGATAATCCTAATGTATGAGCTGCTCATAACGAAACTGAAACTGTTGTTGAGGAAATATCTCAAGCACCATGTGCCATGTCCACCATGGAGGTATTGCAATATTTTCTTGCACAAAGAAAGGAACCATTGTCTTCAACTAGATATGTTTCTCCATCTGATGCAATGTTGATCACATTAGAATTAGACCAATCAACCTGTAGGATTCCTTCAAAAGTTTTATTTCAGATTAAAGTAACAGCTCATGGAAAGAATATCTTTCAAACCATAGTTAATGAAGGGACCTCAACCTGTGTTATGTCATTTAAATTTTGGCAAGCATTAGGATCACCCACCTTAGTTCAATCCCATACTGTGCAAAAAACATTTGATGTGGATTTGTTCTCTCCTCATTGACTCATTGTATCTTTCCCTATTGAATGGGGTAGCAAGACAATAACAATGGATGTTGAGGTAGTAGATGTGCCTATAGGGTAAAATTTTCTATTAGGAAGTAGTTGGATACATGTGATGATGGCTATTATGTCTTTAGTGTCCTAAGTGATTGGGTTCCCTCATTGGGGGAATATTGTCATGATCAACCAATTAGATTACTGGATGCTTGAAGTTGTTATCCAATTGAATGTTCCTTTCATGAGGGATTCTCTAAGGAATTTCAAGACATCAGGGTAGGATCATTAAAAAATTATTCCCTCATGGGAAATTTTGTGATCCCGTAGCCCTTATATTCTATAGAAGTGTCATACCAATCTATTGAAATGGATTTCGAATATTTGGATCAAAATCTTCCCTTGATGAAGGAATATGATCTAGCTACTTGTCCCATTGTGGTTGTGATATCTCCCAGCTCACTTGATTTCTTACATAGAATTTTATCATTAGATGAAACTATCCTTGAAATCATAAACATTTGGTTGTGCCCACCTAAGGAGATCTTTTGTGGGGCCACTAGGAGCATATTTGGTTTAAATCCACCCAAGTATAGGAGCATCCTTTGTATGTTCCTTGATCCTATCAGGTATATTTGGAAGCATGCATATAGGTTTAGGTTTTCCCTCTGTGAAGATGCATTTAAACCTTTTTCAACCCAAAATTGCCATAGGGTCGAACCTCTTGGAAATTGGTGGGTCAGGCCATCATATCTGTATTTTCCACCATTCTGACAGAAGATCCTACTGAACATGTGTTAGTTTTGAAACATTCAAGCTAGAATTATGTTAGGATCTTTACTCGGAGAACAACAAGTACAGCAATCAAACAAAAGAGACAATGAACACAGTGTTTTTCATCGGGGAAACCATAAATGGAGAAAACCCCAAAACAGTAAGATGCACTCCCGACAGCAGTAATATTCTTCTTGTCTAGCCCCAGTGTCTTCTCCTTCCTCAACTATGTGCTACACTTGAGTGTGTGAGTAATGTGTAATAAATAGAGACCCCATCTCTCTATTTATACTAATCTCGACATGACTAAAACCCTACTAGGGATGACCTCTACTAGGAGATTCTAATAACCCTAGTGCCCCGGAACTACGGGGACTTTAACCCTTAGACAAGAAGAGGGTTACCGACTATGACTTGACATGACTTGTTTACATTATAGATCCTCCCGATCGAAACATCGAGGCATGACAACATGAATCAATTACATAATAGATACATCTCGAAATAAACATTGGGTTACAATATGTAAGATACATAGATGAATACATTTTGAAGTTACAAATACATCAACACTCCCTCTTAACTAGGAAGGTATTCTTTTGACACAATTTTTAGTACTGGTCTTCTTCTCTATATCAACTGGATCATCTCGTCATCTGCATCTTGAGTCTTCTGAGTCTTCAAGTCATCTTCATCTTCATCCTTCAAATCTGGATCATCATGGGACATCATCACTAGATCTAGATCAACATCACTGGATCTGGATCATCACTCGATCTAGATCATCATCACTGGGATGGATTTGGATCATCACTCGATCTGGATCACCATCATTGGATCTGGATCATCTCTCGATCTGGATCATCACTGCTAGATCTAGATCATCACTCGATCTAGATCTCTCAGAGTCATCATAACTGGATCTGGATCATAGCTCGATCTAGATCTCATTTGGTCATCATCATGTGTGCTATCTTGTCATAGGAATTTCTATAGAACCAACCTTATTTCATGCAGGTTGTAGGCCTAGCCATCAGGTAGGTCTTCACCCAACACTTACATCTGACCTACTCATCAGAAAGGCACACCTTGCACTCACATATGATCATGTAGGAACCTAAAATCACATCAGAAAGTCCTAGCACTCACATTCACCAGCATGATAGGACATCACAGCACTAACATATGTGAAAAGGCTTCAACACTTATATCTGACCTGGAAGGAAACAAGTCCTCCACCCTCGCTAGAAAGGCTCGCACTCACATCTGACCTAGAAGGAATTGAATCCTCCATGGAAGGAGCTGAATCCTCTCACCATGACATAATGGCTCAGCTGTTACATCTGACCTGCTCATCAGAATGGCTTTGGGACTCATCACTTTCCCTTGGAGGAAACCTCGATCTGGAGAACACCAAACTTCTCCCTAAAGTACTCAAAATTCGCTCTGTCTAATTGCTTCTTCAACACATCAGCTATCTGTTCTTCCATCGCAACATATTGGAGCTTCACTTCTCCTCTCTACACCATATCCTTGATATAGTGATACTTGATCTCGATGTGCTTTGACTTGTCATGGAACACTGGATTCTCTGACAACTTCATGCAACTCTAGTTGTCACAATGTATACAAGTAGCATCCATTTGGAGATCAAATAAATCAAACAGTATCTTCCTCAGCCATACTTCCTCACAACTAGCTAAATAGGCTGTGACATACTCTGCTTCAGCTATACTCAGTGCCACATAGGATTGCTTCCTACTAAACCAAGAGATCACACTTGATCCCATACTAAAGCAACACCCTAAAGTGCTCTTCCTATCAATGGCACTGCCTGCCCAATCTGAATCAACATAACCCTCTAGGTTAATCTTCTAATTTGCATCGTACTTGAGCCCATAATCAATTGTACCCCTCAGGTACCTCAGAATATGCTTTGTAGCAATCAAGTGAACATTTCTTGGATTTGTCAAGAACTGGCTCAAGGTGTTCACAGCAAAGCAAATGTCTTGTCTCGTGTTCATCAAGTACATTAATGATCCAATCATATGATGATACATCATAGCATCAATCGAATTTGATGAAGCATCACTCAATAGCTTCAGGTTCGATGCCATAGGTGTGGCCATAGTCTTGCAGTCCATCATCCCAAACCTCTTCAGGATCTCTACTGCATGCTTCCCTTATCCAAGGAAGATTCCATCCACACTTTTCCACACCTCCATACCTAGAAAATAATGCATCATACCCAAGTCCTTCATCTTGAACTCAGCAGCAAGCTTTCTCTTTGTATCAGTAATCAACCCATCCATACCTATCATAAATATATCATCTAAATATAATAGAAGCATCACTGGGTTTCCATCTTCAACCTTGTAGTAAAGGTTGGAATCGGATTTACTCTTGGTAAAGCCCAAACTAGATAGAAAGCTGTCAATCCTACCGTACCAGGTCCTGGGTGCCTGTTTCAAACCATACATGGATTTCTTCAATCTACACACATGACACTCCCTGTCGAGTGTCTCAAAACCAAGTGTCTATTCTACATACACTTCCTCTTCCACTACACCATTCAAGAAGGTAGTCTTGACATCCATCTGGTGTATCTTCCATTTGATCACTGTAGCTATAGAAAGTACTGATATGATGGAAGTGTATCTGGATACAGGTGCAAAGGTTTCTTCATAGTCTATTCCCTCTTTCTGAGAGAAACCCTGAGCTACAAATCTTGCCTTATATTTTTCAATGCTCTTGTCTGTAGCATGTTTGATCTTGTAGATCCATTTGGAAGTTACAACTGAATTCCCATCTGGTCTTGGGACAACATCCCAAACATCATTCTTCATGATCGATTGGTACTCTTCGATCATAGCATCCTTTCATTCTTTCCATTCTGCCACTTCTTCATAACTTGAAGGTTCTTTATCAATGAAATCACATAGTAAAGCTACATGCCCGAAACAGGATCTGGTCCTCTTTCTTTCTCTATGATTCTCTTATGGAGCCCCATATATTTCTACACCTTGGATAAGTTCTTGTACCCAAGCAGGTTTCCTCTTATGAGGATTATTCTCCAGAGGTGGATCTACAGGTCTTTGTGGTTCTTCAAATTCTTGATCTTCTTCTTGAGTTTCTTCATTCATGGTTGTATCATGAATTCTGGGTGCTTCTACTTCTTCAGGTTCTTCAGCAGGTCTCTTTCTGGATTTGCTGTAAGCCATGTCTTCATCAAATGTGACATCCCTGCTGATGTTAATCTTCTTGTATCCTGGGAAATATATTATGTAAGCCTTCGAGCTTTCAGAGTGTCCCACAAATATACCCTTCTTTCTTGAAGGATCTAATTTAGTCCTCTTCTCTTTTGGAATGTGGATGTACACAAGATAGCCGAATATTCTGAGATGGCTGACTTCTGGTTTCTTGCCAGAGAACACTTCTTTAGGAGTCTTGTTCTTGAGTACTCTATGTGGAGTACGGTTCTATACATACACCATTGTTCTGGCAGCTTTCACCCAAAGATGCATAGGAAGGTCTTGATCATGAAGCATTGCTTTCGCAGCTTCCATGATAGTTCCATTCTTCCATTCCGCAATCCCATTTTTTTGTGGATTAGAAGGAGTGGAAAACTCCCTCTTAATCCCCGATTCTTTGCATAGCTCTTTGAATTCATTTGAAGTTAATTCCTTGTCATTGTCTGATCGAATGGTCTTTATATTCTTATTAGTATGGTTCTCGATCAAGGCTTTGAATTCCTTGAACTTACTAAATACTTCGTCTTTGTTCTTCATGAAGTAAACCCATGTCTTCATAGAAAAATCATCAATAAAAGAAACATAATATGCATACCCGCTTAGAGAGCTTGATGACATAGGACTGCATACATCGGAGTGGATGATTTCCAAGATTCCTTTTGCTTTGCTTTCGCTGCTAGGAAATGTCTTCTTTGTATTCTTTCCTTTCGCACATCCTTTCCAGACCCCATCATGTTTTTCTTGGATTTTTGGAAGACCTTTGACAGCCTTGCTTGCAATAGGTAGTGCTCTGTAATGCACATGTGGAAGCCTTCTATGCCAAAGTTCACTTGGCTCTACTGTGGCATGGACCAAGGTTTTTTCTGGATGGCCCTTCAATTTGTACAATCCTCCTTCTTGTTATCCAATCACTACCGCATCATCGATAGTATTTCCTTTTGGCCACATGATGACTTGACCATCTATGAATGCAACCCACATTCCTTTTGCATCTAATGATGATATGGAGAGAAGGTTATTCTTCAGTCCTGGCACAAACAATATTTCTTTCATTAATAGAGACTTTCTAGAGTCTAATTTATAGGAAGATTCCCCACTACCTTTTATTGGATATTGGTAGTCATCTCCTAGCTTTACCTTGTGAGGTGATTCATGTTTTGACAGTCTCACAAAAGATTCCTTGAATCCAATCATATGTTTGGAAGCCCCACTATCTATAAGCCAATCATCACTTCCATGAGTAATGTTACCTATGAGAGAGGAGATCATAACATATTCATCCTCGCTTGAAGAATCTTCACTTTCATATCTGGATCTCTTCCTGGATGGTTCATCATCCTCTACAGCATGAGCATGATGTCTTCTTTTGTTGCTCCTCTTCATTATCTTCTGCTTCTTAGGACAATTCCTTGCATAGTGTCCTCTGGAGCTATGAGGTATTCTTTTTTTTGACTTTGTGTGAGACTTGGAGTGTACCATGAGAGCTTGGTCTTCACTTCCCATATTCTCTTCTCGAGCTACTATCCGAGCTTCTTCTTGAGAGCACTCTTCCCATATTTTGTTGAACTTGACTAACTTTTTTCTAGCACAGATTCATTGGATGAAAGAATCCCATGACCTAGGAATGCCATTCAAGGTAGTCATCACAATCTCTGCATTTTCCACTTCTTCATTAACTACTTCTAGTTGCTCTTTGATCTGAGAAACTGTTGTGAAGTAAGACTGGATTGTTTCTACATTCTGAATCTTCACATTCTTCAGTTGGTTTCTCAGGGTCATCTTCCGGTTTATGTTCTTCCCTTCAAACAATTTGGTTAGGGAATCAAACATAGCTTTAGGTGTCTTAAGAGAGGACACCTATGGGATAAGGTGATCCTTAATAGAATCAACAATGATCCTCTTTGCCATAACCATCTTCTTCTTATGTAAGGTGTTTGCCTCATCTCCCTCTGGAACTGGAACCTCCTCATGGATGTAGGAGTCTAACTCATTTTCTTCCAAGACCAAGGATATCCTATACTTCCAGGATCACAAGTTATCAGCTCCCTCAAGCTTTTCATCAAGCTTGGGATGATGAGACATATTAACTGAGAACCTCAAATGGAAATACATAATATTTTAGATCTTACCAGGTTCAAGATGTAGGATCTGAAACTTGAGCTGAAATCTTGCGGAGCTGGTTTATAAGAAAATTAAGGTTTTTCTTTTCCAGAGTTTTGTCCACCCAAATGCCTTGAAATTTGTCTTTAACTTCAATTTTTGGGAGGATATCGATCCAGGCTTGGGATCACTGAAAAATTCCTCTTCTGTGAAAAGCCCTAATTTTTGACAGCAATGACAAGTCCAAAACTGAAAAACCTCAGAATTTGATTCTGCTTCGACAGAAAGATGCGCCCTAAGGAGGAGAGTTATTCCACCTTACTTTTGATGAAAATTTGTGGAGGAAGATCCAAAAAATAGGAAGCCCTAGTTCGCGTAGCTGCATAGTGTCTTCTTCTCAGGTTAGCTTTGATACCATGTTAGTTTTTCAACATTCAAGCTAGCATTATGTTAGGATATTTACTGAGAGAACAACAAGTATAGCAATCAAACACAAGAGACAATGAACACAATGTTTTTCATCGGGGAAACCATAAATGGAGAAAAACGTGCAACTTTCTCAGAGATAGAATCAACAAAAGATGTAAAACCCCAAAATAGTAAGATGCACTCCCGAGAGTAGTAATATTTTTCTTGTCTAGCCCCAATGTCTTCTCCTTCCTCAACTATGCACTACACTTGAGTGTGTGAGTGATGTGTACTAAATAGAGACCCCAGCTCTCTATTTATACTAATCCTGACATGACTAAAACCCTACTAGGGCCGACCTCTACTAGGAGAGTCTAATAACCCTAGTGCCCCGGAACTGCGGGGACTTTAACCCTTAGACAATTGAAGGGTTACATACTATGACTTCGCATGACTTGTTTACATTATATATCCTCCAGATTGGAACATCAGGGCATGACAACATGACTCAATTACATAATACATACATCCCGGAATAAACATCAGGTTACAATACATAAGATACATAGATGAATACATTTCGAAGTTACAAATACATCAACAA
This sequence comes from Pseudotsuga menziesii, assembly GCA_001517045.1. Taxonomy (NCBI): domain Eukaryota; kingdom Viridiplantae; phylum Streptophyta; class Pinopsida; order Pinales; family Pinaceae; genus Pseudotsuga; species Pseudotsuga menziesii. Next base: position 1,052,920 of record LPNX010763360.1, read on the forward strand.
CATGGGCCACCCTAGTCAGCACCCCATTTCCATTTTGGTGCCCATCCTGAGTTATTCTGATAGGCTTGGGAGCCCAATTAGTCCCATCATGACCTGGATTTTGAGACTGCATACTTCTCTTCCGTACAATTTTGACCATTTCCTAATGGGGTCCCTATTTTTTGTTAGTTTACATAAGCATGTGTTAAAATATCTGCATGAATATTTTTGTTTACTACTTCGGTGCTTATTGCTTACGTTGCGTATATTCCTTTGCAGTCACGTTTTTTCTCAAAATGCATGTAAACCATTGCTTATGTTTAAGTTGACCTATACATGTGAGAACTATTTGATTTAGGTAGTTGATGGACCATGATTCATTGTGATTTATTATTTTGGTGTTTTTTGCAAGAATTAGCATGAAGTAAATGACATTTACCCCTTCCTACTTGTTCATCACATTAAATTGGATAACCACAGTTACTTGGTTCTATTTCACCGTATGTCGACACATAATCCTTCTTCAGATAGCCAACCGATGGAGGGAACATCTATAAGAATGTGCACAACTATCTTAGAACTTTTTTACAATATGTATCTTTTCCTTGGCCTAACCCGTGCTCTTGAAAAATAGAGTACGCCCCTGCAACACTCTTTCCCTCCCATGTACCACTACATTCTTTATTCTTTTTTCAAGCTAATAAATGAAAAAAGTACTAAAAATAAAAAACAAAAAAAATAGAAAAAGGGGAAAATTGAATCGTGACATATCAAATATTTGAGATGAAGGAAACCATTAGTAATAGTCTCCATTGAACATGGCACATAATTTTGTATCCATTGTCAGTACACCATTTACATTTTCCTTATGAATCTGTACCAGTAATTTGAACAAATCTCCACCGATAGGTTATCCTTCCTGTCATCTATGGAGCTTTCGTTGATTCATCTGGAGGACAAATTTCACAATGGTTGGTTACTCGAGTCTTATGTTTCCAAGTGTCCATTCTGCATTGCATTATCTATTCAAGGGAATTCAAACTAGTGTCGACCATTCCTCAAATATTCTTGACCAATCATGTCATCCTTCCTTGTCTCAGTATACGGTGTTGGATCTCGCAGCTCTACCAAATTATATTAGCCTATTGCTATCAGTTTCATGTCAGTTGATGTGGGATGCATTAATGCCCTCTTTTTTACAGATCCACCTATCAACGCCAAATCATCATCTAGGAAATGGATCTAGGAACCCTAGTGAGTACCTTAGATCTTGCAGTCATTAGTGGCAGGATTCCTCACAAATGACAGTGGGTATACACCAATGAACCCTAATTGTTTGATTCTACAAGTGTTCGACTTCACAACATCTATTCACACTTGTCCGTTTGTACTAAAGTACCTTGGAGTCCATCATCATTATCGATGGGCCTCCACACATATGTTAATAATATACATCAATGATAGGTAATCAAATGGTGTTTTATTATGCTCGGCATCGACTCCTTTATTCGCATGATATAAAATCATATTATCGTTGGTTTGTATTGAATACCTTGGGAAATACATTTGTATCACTCATTGATGCACTGCTCGAGTTGTGCAATATTAAAGTACCATGTCAAAGTACCATGAATACCTGGATATGTTGCACTCATCAAATGTGCACTTATATGTCTTTACAGAATTTACTTTTGACATGGGTTCACTGTGTATTGTTCATGGCCATGCTTGTTTACTGCTGAGCATGGGTATACCTGCCTCAGGAAGATATTATATATTTGGGAAGTTTCCTTGTTTGACTTGCAGGTTCTTCTCTGACTGCTACATTCATAAACTGCCATTTTTTGTCATGCCTTGATCATTAAAGAGTACTAGTACAAAGAGTATCAAAATAAAATAAAATTCAATGTATTTCAGCCCTCAACATAGCTTCAGAACTCAGACATTAGGGGGCATCTATTAACAATAAAATTAACTCCCTCAAAGATGATGATCTAAAAACATATCTTATTTTCACCTGCTACATGAAGACCAGAATTTGGAACAAATTGATAGCTTTGATATCTCATAGGACCACTCCTTCCGCAAAGGAATCAAGATGTGAAGACAAAGGTTTCTCTAAAAGAATTCAATACCAAGAATACTTAAGGATTAAAGCCTAGTCACCACAACCTTGGATTGGAAATAATACTTGGCATATGTATTAATTGTCCTAAAAACCTGGAAATTCTATTAAAATGCCCAAAAACCAAGGAAAGTGGGTTTTTTGAAGGAAATAATCAAAAAGCTTCAAAAATACTAATCCCACATTCATGGTTAGTGATTGGAAACACAAATACCAATGCTATAAAAGAAAGGCATATGAGGTGAAAGAAGGAGGAAAAACCAGAGAGAAAAGGCATGCTAGAGGAATGAGAAGATAGATAGAACCTTTCTTGCACATCATAGTTTCTTTGATCATTGGAATTTATTGAGAGGGGTAGTTTAGAGAAAGGGAGAAATGGATTCACCCATTATTGGGATGTAATCACTTTCTTCTTAATTTAATATGATGCAATTCAAATTTCTTCTAAATATTGTGTTTCAATCCATGTTTGTTTCATGTATTTTCGCAATATTTAGTAGATAGATTTCATGCTTTATTTGACATTTTTTAAGAGATAGAGGTAAGAAACTAGCTAGATGCTACTAATGGAGGCCAAAAGGTCATGGTGGCTGGAGAAAAAGGATCTTCACCAAACGACACGCTACAAGAGGTAACCTCCTCCATTCGCTCTCTCTTTCCTTTGAAAAAGTGTAGAAATTTCAGGAAATTGTCCATTATTGCATATATTCTGTCAACATGATTCACCCTCCCTGTATTTAAGGATAGATAGGTTGTAGACACATCCCTACCGTCAAATCTACCAACATAGTGTTACTTATCTTACATGGTTTGAAGTTTTTCCTATCTTTTAGTGGTTGGTTATACATGACCTTAGTCATATTTGGACTGATATTAAACATGTTTGGATCTTTTCTAAACAATATCGTTCAGATCTCATGTCCATCCATCATTCACATTTTTACACCTATTAGTTTTCCCGAGTTGCTCATAGTTTTCCTACTTTAGCCCTATATCCCCATGGAGTCATTGAAGCCCTTGCCTTTGGTGTTACATATGCTAATGTTTCTGATATATCATACTTTTGTCAGACTCATATCAGATCTGGAAAGGTGCTACATCAGATTGTAATATTGACATGTGATTCACATCACAATTTTGCAACTATTCAGGGAATTGGGTGTGAAATAAATTGTCTTAATTTTTGTACTCTTTGGGAAGGAGTATGCACAGATTTGTTTTCCATTTCAGATTGTGTTTGCATATTATAGTTTGACAGCATAAAGAAGCATTCAGATAATTCTCCTACTTCATCAATTGATGAGATACACGGAGTCTCTCCTTTTATTTCTTGCAGGTTCTACACCCTAACGCATGATCATGGAATTCATGATTTCTTCATCAAGTATTCCATCCAGAAGTAGTTCATTCATCTCATTCAAGTGAAGATAAATATATTTTGAAGACATCTATTAAAATTTTGTGCCTTGTCCTATATTGAGGGAGGATTGTCCCCATGTGGTTTTGCCTCTTTCCTCACTTTTCTAGACATAATAGTTGTTAAAGGGTGACCATAGCCTTGTTGTTGGGATCGATATGCATCCATACGCATCTATATTTTTTGACATACCATCATAAAGTCAGAACCATAGGGGGGTTTCGGAATATATTAAACCCACTGAATACTTAGGATAAAATAATTAATCATTATTTGATTAATTATCTACCAACTAGCTTAATTAGTAAGCATCCACTTGCACCTTAAAGTCAACAGATGCCATCTATACCCAAGGAATTATTTATTTCTGATTTTAGGTTGATATTTACCACTTTGTGGAAATCCATAATTAGTAAACAACGCTTTACAATACATTATGCTTTATTCTTCTTTATCCTTCTTTTCTGTGGATAAGGTAAAGCTAGTTAACTAGGAAACTGGGTTCTTTTGTTTCCAACCCATCCTTCATGAATTTCTCTCCATTTTCTAGGATTAGCATTTTTTCCATCTCCTTTGACAACTCACTCATGCTTTTTCTAATTTGTGAGGTCCTTGACAGATTTGGGAAGTGCTTTAGCAACCTATGGGGGTTTGTTATATTTTGGTAAGTCGGCCTTTTTTATCTTTATGAGTTGTCTCCATAAAAATCGATTTTCCTATGAGGGATGTACTATTTATGTAAACTATTATTCATCATTATTCAATGAAAGGAGTGACACACCAATATTCATCTCTTCATTCATGTGATTCGGTCTCTTTTCTTCTCTCTAGTTTTCCTGTGTATGCTTGTAAGAATTCTTAGTAACAAGATCTATTTCTTGTGCTTCTTCTTAGAATATTTGCTCATAGAATTGAAGCTATTATTTCTACATGTATGAGACCATAATTTCACTACTTGTATCATCATTAACCTCGATTTATCAAACCCTATGGTGAAGCTTGCATTGTTTTGGTTGTGATGGTGTTTGAATTTGGGATTTTTACAGAGGATTAGGTTGACCTAGGTTTCTTTTCCCTTTTGCATTCACGGACACCCTAAAATTTTCCTTGTTTACCAACTAAGATTTGAAACAATGGACCCCTTGTGTAGATTCAAACCATCCGGAAGTGAACTAACGGAGATTGAACCTAAGTCTGCTCAATTAATTGAGAAAATCGGTCCTCGTGACTTCTTTATAATTTTTAACAGGAATCATACAAAACTAACCCAACGATTTTCTTTGTCGCTTAGAGAAAACATTGCCCAAATTAGGAACATGTGTTTAGTTATTTCTGAAATACATTATACCAAATGCTATGAAGCTTCCATAGAAGGGTGAAACATGGTTTAAGCGAAAGGAAATTAACATAGAAAAATGGACACATTTTTTGGTTCCTATTGCAAAGGATTTTGATGATAAACATGGATATTTAGTGAAGTTCCTCAGGACTCAATGATGACCTCTTCTACAGCTAATTATAAGGTACATCACATGCAATGGTAGGTTTTCCTGTGTACATTTCATCACCTCAGGCTTCTTATGGCGTTCAAGGGTTCTAGGGTAAATTTACCTTTATTCTTTATTAATAGTCTGGAAAAGATGGATTACACGGTCCAAAACACAGTATGAGATCAATAACAAATCTTGTTCCACCATGGTTTACCAAAAATAATGACACAATACCAATTGTCTATGATGGTTAAGAGTTGGGATCAATTTTTAATTGAAAATAATTACGATCAGACCCAATTTTGGCCTTCGCCTCTCTCTAGGACCCGACAGAAAAGAAGACGACCCTCTGTGAATGAACCTTCTATGTTATCTACTGATGTAAACCTTAAAGAGGTGGATGTTAATTATCCTATCCCAGTGAAGTATTTAGGATGTAATTTGATAGACGATAATACTATTCCAAGTGTTGGAAATCCTGTCAATCCATCGCAGCCTATGCAAACTCATAGTATACCTACATAGAAGTTAGAGGGGTTAATAAACTATCTAAACAAAGACTCTTCCTGCTACAGTGAATGTAAACTTAATAAAAGGAGTTAGCTTCTCTGATCACACATCGATTGACTCATAGTATGGCTACAGTTTCCAATCTTGTTATGATACAACATAAATAATCTCCTTTGATAGAATTTGAAAGCAAGAATGATGATCTATCACCAATTCATGATAGTGATGAATAGAGTATGGGGGTGAAAAATCCCCCGATGTCTTCTGTGAAGGAATTCATTTATAGATCACCTCCTTATAGATCTCAGAAGAATCCCTCATACACTGGTGAATCCTCTCTTGCTAGAAGTAAGAAGAAACTTCAACAGACTCTTAAAAATATACTTGAGGATAGGATTTCTCAGTTAGAAAAAAAAAAGAGATTCTCATTCAAATATGCTTGGAAAGGAGGAAGATATTAAGACCCTTACAACTTATTTGTTGCAATGGGTGAACCAGTGACATGATTTGAATCTCATGAAAGACAAATACAAGGCTATTAAAAATTCATTGGCCTCTGTAAAAGAAATATTGATGAAGCAAGGAGAACAACAAAAGATTAAAATTATGAAACATCGAGATAGGTTGGTCGAGGCTCGATGAGCAGCAAAAAAGCAAATCCTGAATTAAAATCATTTTCTTATTTCAGTTTATCTTTGACAGGTTGTTCAATTGATCACAAGTAAATAATTTAATTAGAACGTATACAGAATCGAAGATTCTGTAGAAGTGTATAGGATTCTTTTTGTTTGTTGTTTATTGATTAAATACAAGTTTAAATGAATATTTAATGTTATGTTGAGTTTTTATTGCAAGTTGCTTACATATTTTTTATGGATGTCTTTTGTTTCGTTGATGTGGTTGGACTTATGGAACTTTCCCTGCCAGTTGTTCAACTGATTGTCTCTTATTATGCTCTCGTTTCTAGGTGCCTTCTATTTTGGGGAATGGTTTCAACTATTCATGATTCTTCGTTATCTCATCAACATAACAATCATGTAGATTGTTTGTTTTACTTTGACAACTGTTAAAACTTAATAGTTTATTACTGGAAAATAGATCCATAGAACTCTCCAAGAAGTTTATTTGTTTTTGTATATAAGTCATGAGAATGAATTAAGATGGGAGGGTTCGATAAAGAGAAGAAGTTCTCATATAGAGTTGTAATTTCCAAAATTTTGAAGTTGATTTCTATGTCATGATAACACTTGTGTTGGCATATGTTTCTGTGATGTCTTGAGAAACTGGTAACATTTCAGTTCTTGTTTTCTTTGATACAGTTATATACATGAATATTAACTCTCTTTTTATAGTTTATCTTCATATCTTCATTTACATACACATTGTACTGTGTTATATTGATTATATTATACACCATGTTTAAATTTATGACTGTATGATGTTTATAGTTATTATTAGATCATTTTCATTATTTAATATAAAATTTATGTCATTATTCATATGATTTATTGTTCTTATTATCTATTTGTATAGATGTTTTGATCAGTAATTATTATTATTATAATATTTTAGATATTGGACATAGTAGAACTTGTTGTTTTGTGACAGTACATATGTTCTAGGTTGTAATAATTTCTTATCATTTCTTATTACACATTACTGTAATTTAATTTTACTCGGATTATGATATATTGAATGAGTTTTATCTCAGTATATATATTATATGTTCAAAATCATAACCTACAGTACAACAAGTGACTTTAATTAGTTAAAAAATGCTCTTGGCCAAGATAGGCAAGTGTAGATCACAGATAAATATCTAGTTTTAATTTAACAACTATTAAATAGGTAGTTTCTATTAAAAGTTAGTTAAATCTTCATCTATTCAGTATTTTTTGATAAGAATTTTTGAAACTTAAATAGGGAGACTCTCCTTAAGAGAGAAAAACTTAGATGGCAGTAGGACCATAACCTACAAGAATTAGCTACACCAAACACACCAAGGGTTGTATGAAGCACCTTGTGTTGGTTAGTTATCCATAGTTGGCCATAGAGAGAAAATCAGGACAAAAAATGGCACTAGAAGGAGATCCTAAAACTATTAATGGTTTAAAGTGTACAAAACAATCCTACAAATAATCATGTAACTAGTTCAGATCTTTCACCAATTATGAATTTGATAACACTATTATTTCAGATACATTAGTTCATCCATAAGTCGAAATCAATGACTCACCATTCGCAAGTTTCTATTAGGGAAATATTAGAACGATATTCTGCCTATTATCCCTATACACCTCATCAAATTGAACATTCTTTAAGGGAATCTAGAAGAGTCCTCACTAGGGTTTACTCTCAACAAACTGGTATACCTCCAATTGATTTCAGCTTACCACATCAAAATAGAAATAACGCATCATCTTCTGCAGCTGACCAATCTCCATTAGAAACTTAGGAGTTAGGATTAGGTATCCCAAATCACCGGTTCAACCCTTCGTCAAGAGGGGTTACTGAAACTAGCACTTCAAGAAGGATTATTCCTTCCAATAGTTATGTTCAACCACCATCACCTCTAGATTCTCCACCTGATAGTCCAAGACCTAGTAATCATAGTAGTTCTTCAGATTCCAAACAAGAAAACATGGTAGGAGCAGGGGGAGGTATTCCACCCAATCTTCTAAATCCTCCTTTACCTTGGTTAAGAAGGAGCACAGTTGCAGTCCCTAGAGTACATCATCAATTTCCTAAGCATCTGGACAAGCTTCTCCTTAAATTCAACTTGGATAATAAAGAATGTGCTGAAAATCACATAGATAAGTTCATACTTGTTGTTCAAACCATGAATGTGCAACATGAAGACATAGTTTGTCATATTTTTCCTTTAACATTTGAAGGAAAGGCATCAACATGGTACTTTTATTTAGTCAAAGGGTCCATAACTAATTGAATAGATTTCAATGATGCTTTCTTGGATAAATTTGGAGAAGATAAAACACATGCTTCCTTAGCCCTCGAATCATCTCGTATCAAAATAGATACTAAGGAGCGGATCAAGGATTTTAATCAAATATTTTTAACCTTGACAAAAAAAATACTTGTCGCCTCTCAACCACTAGAAGACAGTATTATTGAAAATTAGTCTTCGGTGCTACCGAGATATTTAGGCATGTTTGTTAAACAAGCCAATAAGGCTACTCTAGTTGAAACCTTCGAGGAATCTATCAAAGTTGAAAAAAATATTTTACTTATGAACCTAAAAGGAGTGGGAAAATTGATAGTGCTATTTTTAGAAGAAATGAAACCTAATCCAAATCAAGTTCGGACAAGGATTCCAAAGAATTTGATGTTGGACAACTTCAGAATGTTATCGGAGATTTAACAAATGAAGTGGTGGGATTGAAGAAAAATTCAGAAGGCTCTTCTTCTAGAGGTTATTTTAGGAACTACTTTAGGAAAAACATTGTTACTACTAGTAAAACAAACCCTACTCCTGATGTAGTAGTAAATGAAGAAATATTTAATACCATTCAAGCAATTTTATCTATTCTTGAATACTCTTCTAATCAAGAAGCTCCTGATCAGGAAGAAGAAGAAAATTCTGAAAATGAGGATGAGCCTCAAGAAGAACAACAGTTAGTTGGGAACTTCTGGGATAGTTTAGTTAAATATGCCAAGAGTAAATCCCCTCCCTCAGGACAACATTCTTATAATAATCAAATCAAGGGATTAATGGGTACTTCTCGAGAATCAGGATCAAATCCAATTAAAGGAAATAATAATCCTCATCCTGCCTAAAAGTAGCATGCCATTCAAAATCCACAAAAGTTATATTTGCAATATAATATTATAGAATATTTGAAAAAGATACATGCTAACATCGGTATGTATGATCTAATTTATATTTTTCCTATGCCTAGTGGTCTTATTATAACCCCTCCAATGAGTTCAATTACTCAAAATACCCAAAATAATGCAGTTGCTAACACTAATTCGAATAGTTATTTAATCTCTAATGATAAAGGAAAATCAGTTGCTGATAAAACCTTATTGACAGGTAAAAGTTCAACATCTACAACTCCCCCTTTCCTCCTCACATTTGAAATTTATAAAAAAATGTACATAACTATATGGTATATTCTAGAGCATCATATAATGTAATTCCTTTGTCAGTTTGTAGAAGTCTAAATGAAAAATATACTCCGTGAGAAACACAGATTACACAACTAGATCTCTCAAATGTGAAGGTATTAGGAGAAATAAACTATGTTTTAATAAGAGTGGCAGTTAACTCATCAATTTATCGAATCATAGATATTGTTGTTGTCGATACACCTAATTCTTATCGGATGTTTTTAAGAAGAGATTGGTCAGAAAATCTGAATGGCTTTTTCTCAACTGATTGGTAAACTTTATGGATTCCTAAAAATGGTAAAGCTAATCAAATTAAAATTGGAAGAGAAAGTTATTTGAAGCATATTGTAACAAAATTGCACGATCATAATTAGCCTGTGTTGTTTTCTTATTCAGTCATGGGAAATTAACACTTATGAACTTAATTTTGGAAACTTTAAGGCTGAAAATTCTCCATTTACAGGTATAAAACACCAATCTAGAATTTCTATTTTTACTTATATTCATCCTGATTCCGCATCTCAAAATGTTGTAAATAGTGTAAATAATAAGGTGATTGTGAATAGTTTATCTTGGACATTATATTTCAACGGGTCAAAATCTAAAGAAGGAGATGGAGCATGATACTTTCTAATTGATCCAATGGGAAATAAAACATGTATAGTTTGTAGATTAGAATTTGAATGTACTAACATCATAGCGGAATATGAAGCTTGTATCCAATGTCTGAGGAAGGATTTATATCTAAGCATTAAGGTATTGGTCGTCTATGGTGATTCCGAGATTACTGTCCGACAAGTACGTAACTCAATTCATTGTATTTTTTAACATCTTCAAGGTTATCAAAAAGAGTTATGGAAACTTATTTGTAAATTCTAATCCTTTAATATAAATTCCATGCCTAGATTCCAAAATCAAGAAGTTGATCTTTTAGCTAGTGTATCCTCTCAATTGATTCCATCTGAATATTTTTTTCCTAACACCTTTTCAATTGAGTTATTTTTTATACCATCCATCCCCGACAACATCAATAATTGGCGTGTTTTTTATGATGATCTACATATATTGAATTTATTGACAAATGAAGGTACCTTCAAGGAATCTGCTATTGATGATATTATTCATGATAAAGACTTACACAATTTTTCGGTAATACATCCTCACTAGTCGATAGAGAAATATTTCCACACAGGAAAATATATCCCTAACTATGTTTTAAGATTGGAAAATTTTTATGATCTCCGAGAAAAATTTAATTCCATACCAAATTGTAAAACAAAAAGTTCATGCTTGAAGTATGAAACTATAAATTTAGGGACAAATTCCAATCCCCAACCTTCAACCTAGGAACATATTGTACCTCATTAGAAAAATAATATCTTATAAAATTGTTTAGGGAATACAAATATGTATTCACGTGGATGTATGATGACCTTAAAACATTTAATCCACAGATCATGCAACATGTGATCCCACTGAAACACGTTTCAAAACCTTTTCATCAAAATCTTAGGAGAATGCATCCAACACTCCAACCAACAGTTAAGAAAGAGTTGAATAAACTCTTAGATTCCAAAATAATTTTTCCAGTATGCCACACTCAGAGGGTAGCTAACTTGGTTCCACTTCGGAAGAATAATGGTGATATTTGACTTTATGTCGATTTTCGTAATCTTAACAAGTCATCAGAAAAAGATAATTACACAGTTCCACCTATGGAGCAAACCCTCCAATTTTTTTTTTGTATATGAGATGTTTTCATTACTTGATTATTTCTCAGTTTATAATCAAATCCTAGATTCTCTTAATGATCAACTAAAAACCACATTCAAAACTTCATGGGGAGCTCATGCATATAGAAAATGCCCTTCGGTTTGATTAATCTTGGCAATACTTTCCAATGACAAATGGATATAGATTTTAGGGTACTAATTAATCAAGAAATAGTTGTCTATCATGATGATGTTGTCTTTTTCTAAACACTGAAATGACCATATTTTTAATCTTAGAAATGTTTTTTAGCATTGTAGAAGATATGGGATATCACTTAACCCTAAGAAACAATATTTGTTGTGGTCCAAGGTATTTTGTTAGGTTTTGTAGTTTCCAAATATGGAATTGTGATTGATCCTCAAAGAACTCATGCCATATCTAAGATTACTTACCCTTCCAGTAAAAATGCTATGCAGTTCTTTTTGGGAAAAATTAATTTCATTAGGAGATTTATCCCTAAATTCTCTAAAATTGTATGTCCCCTACAAAACATAAATAAAAAGGATGCTAACTTTAGTTGGGTGAACATGGAAAAATATTCGTTTAAAAAAATTATAGATTTTATAGCTCCTACTCTTCTAAGTCAATATTTTGGTAAGGATTTTATACTTTATACATTTTCTTTAGATATTTCATATGCTGCTATTTTGACTCAATGTAATCAACAAAACCATGAAGTTCCTATATCTTTTATGAGTTCAAATTTTAAAGGAGCTGAGATAAATTATCATGAAGTGGAAAAACAAGCATTTGCTATATTTAGAGTAGTAAAACATTTTTTAACTTATCTCTTAAAATCTTGAACTAAAGTAGTTGTTCCATATCCCACGGTAAGGAATTTGTTAGTACAAAAGGATTTAGGAGATAAAAGAGATCCTTGGACAATAGCCCTTCAAGAATATGATCTTGATATCAAACCTTCCTCGATGGTTAGAGGGAATGGTCTTTGTAAACATGTTGTTGAGTCAGCTCATTTGCTAGTGAATAATCTTGATATTAATATAGATGAGTCTTTTCTAAAAAAGGAAATCTATTTATTTCCTCCTCAAGATTCTTGGTATTCTAACATGAGAATTCTTATTGAAACATGAAGTGCTCTAGATAACCTAGACCCAAAGAAGAAAAGGGACTTAAGATTAAAATAAACTGCTTATCAAACGATAAATAAAATCCTTCTTAGGAAAAATTTAGATGGTGTATTATTGCGTTGTATTGAAAAAAGATGAAACTGACACAATTTTAAAAGAATTGTACTTTGGTCCTATTGGTGGTAATTTTGGAGGTGAAACCACTGTGCATAAAATAAATAGGGTTGTTTATTATTGACCTACTCTATTTTGAGAATCTTTTGCATACATTAGACAATGCCAAGATTGTCAAATGGTTGCAAGAAAAGTTAAAAAAACCTCTTTTCCAATACAACCAGTTTCAGTGGAAAGACCGTTTGAGCAATGGGGTATTGATTTAGTAGGGAAAATTAATCCACCTTCATCCATGCAGCATAAATATGTTATCACTGAAACTGATTATTTTACCCAATGGGCATAAATTGTGTCATTGTGTGTAGTAAACACAAGTCAAGTTGTCCTTTTCTTATAATCCTCTATTATTACTTGGTTTGGTGTGAATGAATATCTAGTATTTCATAATGCCTATTATTTTTATTCTATTGAGTTAATAGGATTTTATTTGGAGAAAGGTATCAGAGTCAGATTTTCAGCAATTTATTACCCTCAGTGTAACGACTTAGCCGAATCCACCAACGAAAACTTACTAAATATTCTAAAGAGAACCATTTCCTTACATCATCGGAATTGGCATACTTCCTTACACGATGCACTTTGGGAAGACAAAGTAGCTCCAAAATCTACAATAGGAAACTCATATTTCTTTATATTCTATGGTATTAAATCCATTCTACCTCCAAATCATTTCTTACCTTCTTTACAGTTAGCACAGTCCATCCAAGATGTAAATTGTTCTGTTATGGAGAAGATAATTAATACTCCGATTAAGTTAGAATAAGAAAGGGAAAAGGACAAATATAATTTTGAGAAACATCAACAAATTGTAAAATATTGTTTGATCAGGCCTCAATCTCCAATAGATATTTTCAAGTAGGTGATTTTGTTCTAAATTGGGATAAAGTGCATGAGGATAAAGGTGAACATATGAAGTTTGAATGTCTTTGAATAAGACCTTATATAATTGCTGAAAAAATGGGCCCAAGTACTTTTCGACTTCAAATCTTGGAGGGAAAGTCTGAAACCTTTCTGGTTAATGGGTTGATTCTTAAAAAATACTTTCACTAATTTGTACGTAGTTTGTTTTATTTTGTTAATATTTGTACAATATTCCTTTCTTTAGTTTATTTTGTTCCAATCTTCATCACAATTCTAAAAATAATTGGGGCATATTTTTATGTACAGTTCAATTTGTTATGTGTTTTTTCTTAAAAATCATTTCATCTGTAAGTAATTCCAAATGTTTATCTAAATCAACTATTTTGAAGGAATGACCTATATCATGATGAAGAACCATTACTATTTGTAATCTTTGAAATATCGAATGTATATATTCTTTCAAAGAAGGTATATATATATAAACCCATGTGGATTGAATTTCAGTTTGTTCAGTCAGTCTAAGTAATTGTGGTCAAGTATGGTCTTTCATCTTGCTCAGTTTTATCAGATTTTATTAAATATGAAATGAACATGTTATAGAATTTAAAATATTTGTAAATGCATTTAGGATTGATCCTCTACAATATGTTTTGTTATTATAGTTAAGATAGTTGGAAAGTTATTTTTTCAAAACCTTGTACTTAGAAAATCCTTATGAATTTCGATTATCACTCGTCTTTCAAAATCATTTACAATCTGGTAAGTGTCTTGATTTGTTCCATTTAAAAAATTTGTTTTATGAAATTGGGAACATAAGTTATCAGTAATGAGACGGTCCACTCAAGATCATGGACATCATTGGTATGAAATTACCTAAGTTTGGTTATCAGGTTGTGGTAGTGGCTCTTGGTGTTATGATTAAGATATAAGGGATCTCAGTAATGAGCCACCCAATTAATCTCTGATGATTTTTGTGAGTGACACTATTATTTGGTGACCAAGATATGGCAGTGATTCCTTCTTTTATAAAGCATAAATTTGTTTTAAAAACAAAACCAAAAAATATGATGAATGAATGCAATATTCAAATAGATGGAGTAGGTTCCAGGTATTTTTCAGAGAAGTAAATAGTTATATATTTATACTGATGGTTTGGATTATTGTTGTAATCTCATAGATCACATAGGGTTACCAATAATACATACTAAAGCATACGTACATAAAATAGACAAGAGATAAGAACAAGTAGATAGAATAATATATTATATTAACATGAGAGGGTCCATACAATGTAGAGAACTGAACCGAGTTCTCATTTGGCCCAACACCCTAATATATAAGATTTACAAATAGTTACAAAATAACTACCTGTCGGTTCACTCAATCGAAACGACCTTAGGTGGCCGACCTAATCTCTAATTAGTCGGTTGACCGACTTAGTCAGCTGATCGACTAAGTTGGCTATCGTTCAAGTCGACATACTGACTTGCTCCTCCAACATCTCCCCCATGAACAAAATGTTTCTTCTTCCCGAAGAAATAGGGAGGTACCAAAATTTCTTTGTCTGTCTAAGTAGTCATTATTTTGTACTCTTGATCTTCATGGGATGTGAAGTCTGATGGTCGATCTTTTCTGTACGCAAACTTCGACAATTTCTAGGGATGTCACTGTGAGATGATGTTGGAAATCCATCCAACTCTGCAATATTTGTTGTATGTCAATGGTTAGTGTATTCAAACTTGACAAGATCAATATTTTCTCTTGAATGGAAATTTCAGCTATTTTTCCCATGTCGGAACCCATAAACTGGTCCTTTTCCTCTGCTGTCTCTATGAGTTGTTTCATCTACGGGCAGATGATGTCTACTTTTTCTAAGTTGGGAAAGGCTTGGTGCACCCACTGATGTGCTTCCCATTTGAGCTTCTTCATTTTAGCTGTTTCAAGCACTATCTGATCTTCAATTGTGCTTTTGAGTGCTTCATCGGTGGTTTTCCTCTTCTCGAGTGCTTGGATCTCCTGTCGGGTCTATCTGGTATGCTGATAAACTTGCCCATAGTAAGCAGGCCAATATCTTAGTACTTCTTTTGTAATAACAGAATCCTCCATGTGATATTGCAACACTTTGTAGGCTTCTGAAAAGGCTGTGTGTTGCTCCATCAGTAGTTGAACGATTTCTTCTTTATGTTTCTCTTTTGTGTCCTGAATTTGTGCTTGGATTGTCAACACCACGCTTTCAAATAGCTAAAAATCTCTTTTTAGCGGTTTGTTGGTGTCGACCTCTACCGGTCCTAGTATCATATACTGGACGAGGTTCTTGCATTTGTTAAGGAACTTAACTTGTTCTTTTTCCTTGTTGTGTAGCTCCTTACGTCTGTGCTAGTTCCTTGTTTTTACTTCAATTGCCAGTGCTTCTAGTAGTTATTCTATCTCTGTATCCCTCAATTTGGTTGCATCGACCACAGTGGTTGAGCCAAGTAGATTGATGTGGAACATTGTTGGATGTCCATGATGGTCCTTCTTCTTTTTCTCCTTCTTCTTTTTGTGCTTCTCTGGTTCTGCTTGTTTCGACACCTGTGCACCTATGAGAGTCGAGTCTAGATTGTCTGTTTGATGTGCAGCATTGGTTGATGGTATTTTTTTTTAGTCGGTTGGATGACTACTGCATCTAGTTGGGCCTCTGGTTGATTGGATGCATAGGGTGTAGAAGTGGATGCGGTTGGTGCTGATGGTTACGGTGGAGGTGGTTCTGGTGCAGCTGGTTGAATTAAGGGTTCTGAGTCAGGGGGTGGTGGGGTTCGTGAATGGTCGAGTGTGATTGGGTTGGTGGAAATGTGGTTGAGTGGTGGATTGTCGGTCTGAGGAGGTGAGTCCAAGTCAGAGAATAGTTGGTTGATTTCTTGATTTATGTCTGTTGAGCCCAAAAATGCCCTCTTTTGATCACCTTTAATTACCTCTTCTTGTTCCATCCTACCCCATTCAGCATACAAATTAAACATGTTACCCCCACTCTACTCTTCAAACCACCAAGGTATGATTGATCATTGTTTTATCTTATTAATACTTATGATTGTGATAATTAAGGCTTTGTATCTCTCAATGTGCTAACATATCATGGGCTATAAACGTGTTTTGAGATAAGTGGACTGCATGAAGGTGGGGCTGAACAAGTCACGAAGAGGACGTGTATTCACTGCTCAAGCTTATCCCCATCCATTCCATCATCACCCAAAGAATACGGTTCCAGTGTGATATCCTGGCCAAAGCTGTGACAAGGAAACTATAACAGAATACGTTAGATTTGGAGATCCATAGTGCATTGCTAAATATCACCACTCCTGGGGCAATTAGCAGTTTTCCTGTGCTTCCTATTTTTCATCCTACCATGTTTGTAACATATATTCTCATTTAGGGCGCCTAAAGATCAGTGATCTTCATGGATTCCCCATAATAAGATAAGATGTTATGATCCACATGGTATAAATATGGAGAAGTGTCTCGACCCAGGGGGTTGCGGAACATATAATCAATTCATTGTATTAGCTGAGGAGGAATTGTGTAATTGCTCTGTCTTTTAATATAAGGACTTACTTCTGATCTAAGTCTCTTACATCTGTTCAGCCAGCATCTCTGTGTGAAGGCTGGGCCCACCTTCCACAGGGATTGTTGAGTTAATTTAGGATTTTTCAATTCTTTTGTCGTGTGGTGTTTTTCTAATTTTATTCTTTTCATAAGAAGTTGTAACAAGTGTGGATTTATAGTGTGTTGTGATTGCATTCCTTGGAGATATATAATAGTATAACATGATAGTCCACTGAGTAGGTAATTATCTCTTATGCAATTCGTGTGGTAACTGTAACAGCTCTGTTCATCCCTAGATCTTTCAGTTGTTGTTCCATGAATCTTTTCAACTTATCTTTTATTGTTATGATTACTGAATTTCATTCCTGCATTTCATTTTCCGAGAGTAGTCGAACTCAATCTCTGTATTTGAATTCCTAGATCAATATTTAAATTACGCTTGTGGATTCCTAGAATAATCAGATTGGATAGGTGAATTAATCATTCAGTGATGTGAATAGGATTTTCTTTCATATGCAATTGTAATTTAGATGTGGTTTTTATCTTTCCATTCTTAATTTAGGCATAGCAGAAGGTAATTGTGATTGTATTGCTTATAAGATAATTGGATTAAGTAGATTCTTGGGATGAGCATAGCTAAACAGAGGATAGTATGGTTCAATTACAGTGACTTTGTGTTTAAGCATATACTGTGCATGTTATCCTTCAAATAACAAGACTTTCCCAGGTTGACAATAAATATTGTACACTCTGTATGTTAGTAGTAATCTACTTACATATTGGGTGCCCGACATTTTGGCGCCGTTGCCGGGGAGGGATAAAAATTAAACACCATCATTAGTTGCATTCTGTAATTGTTTCTAGTCAGTCTTTTCCATTTTTCTGCTGTAATGATTTGGGTTGCATGAATATGAGAAGGGTAAAATGTGATCATCTTTCAACCCCCAAAACCCCACAAAATACTAACAGTGTAGGTGGTTTGGGTCGTGGTCGAGGTCCACAATTGTGCAGAAGGAGATTCATTGATGATCTTGTTGACGGGACTGATTCATCCACCAGTGCTTGCCATCAAGAAACTTCCTATCAGAAGAAACACTGTCGATCCTAGGGCACCAGCGTCAAGTTCCACAGTGGAGGACACAAGAGCAACCGTGACTTCCTCAAATATCCCTGTAGGAGAGGAAAAAACTGGTACAACTGGACCTGATGGTAGAGGCCCGATCTACCATATTTACAGGAAGGTTGTAACTAAAGAAGAGTGGATGCAGTTCCACCAAAATATTACTGATCAGTGGAGGAACGAAGAAAAGAACGAGGAAAAGAACGAAGAAAAGAGCGAGGAAAAGAACGCAGGAACGAACAAAGGAGAGAAAACAGAAGAGGAGATGAGTAACAGACATGAATCTGACAAGGAAGAGGCAATGGGGGAAAACTATCATCATCAAAATCATTCCCTGCCTAAAGGAATGGTGGCTACACTTCAATTCCTGATTCAGCAGCCAGAAGGGACAACCGCTATGAAAAATATATCACCATCGGTGTTGCCTCGCTTTCATGGAAAAGCGGCAGAGGATCCAGATGAATTTATTTTCAAATTTGATATCCTCTGTCGTAGCTATGATTACGTCACCGATGCACAAAAACTAAAACTCTTCACTACCACTCTAAAGGACAACGCATTACGCTGGTTCATGAGCCTAGGAGGAGGAACTGTCGCTAATTGGGATAGGATGAAACAAGTGTTCTTGGAGAAATATCAGGAATATTACAACACCAAGGACACAAGAGAAGAATTGTTCAAAATGGTGCAGAAGGAGAATGAGAGTTTGGAATATTTTGTAGAAAGGATTTTATACAACATGCAAAGAGCTGGGAAGACGAACATGGGGCTAGATGTGCTCAAGATAATCCTGCTTCGCAGGATTAGGGATGATTGTTTAGATATGTTAAACCTGTTAGGAAAATGGGATATCTCCAAGGAATCTTTCGGAAATATTGTGGAATTATGTAAAAGGTACTCCAGGGGATCTTCCAGGAACAACATGCGGGACAAACGAGATAAGCTAGAATGCAATGTCTTCGACAGAACTCAGAAGTCATCTAATGGAGAAGCCACCCATGTAGAGATAGGAAATCTCCTTGAAAATTTTAAAATAGAACTGATGAGCTCTATCTCCTTGGAAATCGGCGTCCTGAAGGAAAAACAAAAACAGGTAGTGGAGGACCTCACACTAGGTGTGTTCTGCCCTCGATGTAGAAAGAACCATCCTCTGAGGGAGTGCCCGCTTCACAAAGTAGAGGTGTGTTAGCTGTCCGAGCTGAACCACAACATGAAATAATGTCCCTCACTTCCCCAAGTGAAGGCTATCCTACAGGAATCAACTCCATAGGTGGAATTAGCCTATTTCATTGCACAGAAGAAACCTTGGCAGCCTCGAAACCAAAGTATTTCCCCATAATCATTTCCATTTTTGAATAATATGAGCAATTGGAATAATATGCAAAATGTGAATACACAGTTCCCTTCAAATTATGCTCAGTGGAATCCTTCCCAACCTGCAATACAAAATTATAACTCATGGAATCCCTGGACACAGCCACCACACCAACCTACTTCGTGGTCTCCTTGATGGAGGAATTTCCATCCAAGGAACCAGTTTCCTCAATAACCTCCACCTCAATAGCCACCATGCCCTCCTCAATATCCTTAATATCCTCAATACCCTCATCAGCAGTTGTAGCTATAGTTGCAGAACACTTCTGTCCCTAATGCACTGATACGACCTTAGCTTCCTGCTCAACCTAATCCTAACCCAAATAATAAAATAGTCCATCATTTGGAGACTGTCAACATGCTGGTCTACTCCCTTTCTCCTGTGCCTTGCAACGATATTCGGTTACGATTATGGAAAATAGTAGAGCCTGTAATTATAGAAGATGCTCCACCCTCTGCACATGAAGAAGGGGTGACTCCATAGCATATGTCTGATACAATTCCTATTATTGAAGATGCTAAACATCCCATAAATGGGATGGCTGAAACACAAAATGATAAATCCAGTGATGCGTAGCCTACCCAGCTGACTAGGCAACCACCGTATCACGAGATATTAATGCTACCAAGGGCAGGGGGGCAACCTCAGTTTAACCTCCTAGGAGATTTCAGGAATCTTTATGTTAAAATCCTCCTCCTTCAAGATCTTCAAGACATACCTATTTATGCTATAACTTTTCGGGACCTGTGCACCAAGAAACCAGGAAGGAAGCCCAGAGACCCTCCCACTATCCACGTCATAGGGAAATTATCTGCATTAATAACAGGAAAAACCCCAGTGACCAAGTATGACGACCCTGGAAATCCCACTATCACTGTGCAGATTGGGCATACACGGATACCCAACGTACTAGTAGATTTAGGAGTAGCAATTAATATCATAACAATTGAGACTGTAAGAAAACTTGGGCTCACTAATATTAGGTCGACCCTCACCGTTTTAGAACTGGCAAACAGATCCACCATTAAACCTAAAGGAATTCTGGATGATCTCATCATCTCAGTTGATTCATGGGAGTATCTTACTGACTTCTTGGTTTTACAACCAAATTCGCAGCTGGGAGGACATCCATTAATCCTGGGGAGGCCTTGGTTGGCCACAGCTGATGCTTGCATCAACTGTCGATCTGGGTCTATGACCATATTTGATTGCACCGAGACTAAGAACCTCACCTTTTATCCTCCAGCTCGACCAAGTCTAGAGGCAGAAACCTCTTTTTGGATGGAGCCAGAGGAAGAGGAGGGTGTTCAGCCATTATTAACTATAGGGAAGGCCTTAACTTTTAAGAATGAAATGGAAGATGATGCCATCAATAATTTCATCAGTGAACCCACTTCAGTCAATAAAGAAGTTTATCAAATCCTGAACATTACTCTGGGCAAGGAAGAACAAGAAAATATCACAGAAGAAACACTAGTCGGTGACACACACATAATCCCAGTATTGAAAAATTCGAAAAGTATTCCTATTGAGCTAGAGTCTGGAAAAATCTTGAATATTAATCCTAATCTCTCGTTAGATGAATAGAAGTGCCTCATCAGTCTCTTGAAGGAACACAAGGGGGCGTTTGCCTGGGAGTATACAGACATGAGAGGTATTCCCTCTAACCTGTGCACCCATCATATCTATATTAAAATCAATTCCCAGCCTATGTGTCAGCCTCAATGACTAATGAACCCCAATCTTAGGGACATAGTGAAGGAAGAAATTCAGAAACTCTTGGAAGTAGGATTTATATATCCTATTTCAGACAGTGAGTGGGCTTTCCCTCTCGTAATTGTACCCAAGAAAAATGGTAAATGGAGAGTCTATGTTGACTATAGGGATATGAACAAAGCCACACAAAAGTACCACTTCCCTTTTTAGAAATTATAAATCCTTGATGGCATAAGCAATTTCATACACTAGCTAAGGATCTAGGCACATAATTAACCTCATAGAGAATTGTAGAGAATTAGCATAACGAGAGAAGAAGAAGAATTAATGAACACACATTAATGAATGATCAATAAATGATAATTGATATTATTACATAGGTAATACATCCTTATAAAGGAAAAAGGATTTGCATGAAGACAACTCAAGCTAGCTCATAAAGCAGGCTTACTAATTATGATAAACCCCATAGTTGACTAAAGCACTTTCCCAATCTACCAAGCACCTCACAAATTAGCAATAGCATGTGTGAGTGATGATGAGTGAAGGAAAGACTTTCTAATCCTAGAATATGGAGAGAAAATAATGGAGGATAGGTTGGCAACAAAAGCTGCCAGTTTCCTAGTTGAGTAGCTTTACCTTATCCATAGAAAAGCAGGATAAAGCAGAAAAAGTAGAATAAAACATATCCTGCTGTAAAGCATAGTTACCAATTCTGGATGGCCATAAAGTGGTCAAGATCAACCCAGAATCAGAAATAAATCATTCCTAGGATATAGATGGCAAGTGTTGACTCTAAGGTGCAAGTGGATGCCAACTATCTAAGCTAGTGGGTAGGAAACTAATCAAATAATGATTAATTATTTTATGAGTGGATTTATTATATTCCAACACCCCCCTTTAAGCCTAACTTTATGATGATATTCCTAAACTAATCAGAAATATATATGCATATAGGGCCCAACAATAAAGCTATGGTCACCCTTTTACAATTTATGTTGTTCAAAGAAATGAGGAAAGAGGAAAAACATCAAGGGGAAAATCCTCCCTCAATAAAGGACATGAAAAGAAATACCAAAAATGTTGAACTGCTGGTGTTGCTACTACTCCAAACTAAATGCTAATGTCTGGAGGAATCTTCTTCTTGGGAAGAAGATAAATCTGCTCACCTGGATCAAGGACAGTTGCAGAATGGAAACTGGGACCATGTAGAACAACTGAAATCCAATGATGTGAAGGAAATACTGAAGGATCTTGAGACTTGTAATCAGCTCCAAGATGATGATATGACTTGAAATTCGAACCAGTAGAGATGAAATGAGCTCCAGATAGGTGAAATAATTGTCCAATTGAATGTATCATGTCTCCATCTTCATTTACACAGAGAGGATGTGTGAAAGTGATCATGTAGGAACATAGAGAAGGCATGGGATTAAAAAGTGCGAATGCATGGGCTCCATGGGTTGATATAGATTCCAAAGAATCCAAGAGATCATAAATAAGCACAACACTAGACTCATGGGAATATACTGGTAAAGAATCCTCTATGGTAGAAGTATGAGAGGAGGAAAGATAGTGATGTTCAAAATCTTCAAGGAGGATTTGAGAATGAGTGCCAAGAACAAAGGAGGAGCTATAGAATCCCATGGGACCAAGTATGGTAAGTGGAAAAACACTAGAAGGACTTGATTTGGCTAAACAAACATCCTGGAAGTCACTGGGTTGCGCACCATCAAGAAGAGAGGCATGCACAAAGTGTGAGAGGTCTGGCATATGGATCTCAGGATCCATGATAGAAGACATAGAGAACATTGAATGTGTGAGTGAATCATCAATAGCAATAGCAGCTCCATTAGTCACTTCCTTTTCATCAACAACATCATAAGAAGATGAATCAAGATCTTCTACTTCAAGAGACACAGAAAAAGATGGCTCTTCAATATTTTCTTCTTGCTTGAAAGAGGAAGCATTCGAATCAAAGAGACTAGTAGCAATAGGAACTGTATGAGAAACTTCTTCTTCATGATAAACTTCATCAGAGACTGTAGAGGCCGAGACATCTTGAGAGAGAGAAATCATTGAGGAGCTAGAGGCACTCTCCACATAGCTAGAAGGATCCTCATTGTCCTTTCCCAAAAATCTATCCAATGTTGTCCAGAGATCCTTTGGGTAATCAATAGAATCAATAAGGTAGCGCATGCATGGATAGATAGATAGACAAATAGCTCCAATTGCTCTATCACAGTCATTCAACCATTCACTTGGCTCTTCATAAGACTCTTCACTAGCTCCAATAGATATATCATAGAGACCTTGTCTCTTTAGATATGAAATCATCTTCAGTTTCCACTCTGAATAGCTTGTGAATGGAGAAAGAAGAGGAATTGATACTCTTGAATCCATTTGAAGTTGAACCTGCAAATCTGAAAAAGGAGGATTAATTAATGAACTCTCAAAGATATGATATCATGTAGAGCTTTGATATCCTCAGCTCTAATAGCATGTAGAACTTGAACTTTGAGAACCTTATCTCTGATACCATGTAGAAATTATAAAGCCTTGATGGAATAAGGAATTTCATAAAATGGCTAAGGATCTAGGCACACAATTAACCTCACAGAGAATTGTAGAGAATTAGCATAAGGAGAGAAGAAGAAGAATTAATGAACACACATTAATGAATGATCAATAAATGATAATTGATATTATCACATAGGTAATACATCCTTATAAAGGAAAAAGGAGTTGCATGAAGACAAATCAAGCTAGCTCATAGAGCAGGCTTACTAATTATAATAAACCCCATAGTTGACTAAAGCACTTTCCCAATCTACCAAGCACCTCATGAATTAGCAATAGCATGTGTGAGTGATGATGAGTGAAGGAAAGACTTGCTAATCCTAGAATATGGAGAGAAAATAATGGAGGATAGGTTGGCAACAAAAGGTGCCAGTTTCCTAGTTGAGTAGCTTTACGTTATCCATAGAAAAGCAGGATAAAGCAGAAAAAGTAGAATAAATCAGATTTAGCAGTAAAGCGTAGTTACCAATTCTAGATGGCCATAAAGTGGTCAAGATCAACCCAGAATTAGAAATAAATCATTCCTAGGATATAGATGGCAAGTGTTGACTCTAAGGTGCAAGTGGATGCCAAATATCTAAGCTAGTACGTAGGAAATTAATCAAATAATGACTAATTATTTTATGAGTGGATTTATTATATTCCAACACCCTCTTCCCTTTATTGACCAGGTACTCGACACCCTATCGGGGGAAAAGTTCTTCTCCTTCCTGGATGGGTTTAGTGGGTACAATCAGATTCAGATTGCTCCTGAGGACCAGGATAAAACTACTTTCACTTGTCCGTGGGGAACATTTGCCTACAGAGTGGTTCCCTTTGGTTTATGTAATGCACCGGCAACATTTCAAAGAGATGTAATTGGCATATTTTCTGAATTAGTTAATGATAGTATGGAAATATTTATGGATGATTTTACTCCTTATGGCAAGGATTTTGAAGAAGGATTGGAAAATTTAAAAAAAGTTTTAACTCGCTATGAACAAACCCAACTCTCTTTAAGCACTGAAAAGTGCCATATGATGATGAGTGAAGGAGTAGTATTGGGGCACTTCATCTCTGTCGATGGCATTCAAGTGGACCCCTCAAAAATTAGGGTGATAAAAAATATACCTACTTCTGCAACTCAAAAAAAGGTGCAAAGTTTTCTGGGACATGCTGGATACTACCGAAGATTTATAAAAAAAAATTTCCAAACTTGCTTCTCCTTTGTTTTCTTTGTTAATGAAGGATGTGTAGTTTGTTTGGAGTGAAGCATGCCAGACAACGTTTGTTAATATTAAGTATAAGCTGTCCACAACTCCTATCTTAAGAGGAACTAATTGGACCCTACCCTTTCACATTTCTTCAGATGCTTCTGATATTGCCATTGGAGCAGTTTTAGGATAGCAGGATGGTCAAGTACCTTATGCAATTTATTATATTAGTAAAAACTTAGCCCCTGCTGAACTTAACTATACTGTCACCAAAAAGGAATTCCTAGCTATTGTCTACTCTATTAATAAATTTCGACATTACATTACTAGGTATCCTACGTTTTTGCACACTGACCACTCTGCCATTAAATATCTAATGAACAAACCAGTCACTAATTCCAGAGTGACCAAGTGGCTCTTATTATTAACCGCGTTCCCAGAAATGGCCTCTTTTGATCACCATTAATTACCTCTTCTTGTTCCATCCTACCCCATTCAGCATACCAATTAAAAATGTTACCCCCACTCTACTCTTCAAACCACCAAGGTATGATTGGTCATTGTTTTATCTTATTAATACTTATGATTGTGATAATTAAGGCTTTGTATCTCTCAATGCGCTAACATATCATGGGCTATAAAGGTGTTTTGAGATAAGTGGACTGCAAGAAGGTGGGGATGAACAAGTCATGAAGAGGACATGTATTCACTGCTCAAGCTGATCCCCATCCATTCCATCATCACCCAAAGAATGCGGTTCTAGTGTGATATCTCGGCCAAAGCTGTGACAAGGCAGCTATAACAGAATGCGTTATATTTGGATATCCATAGTGCATTGCTAAATATCGCCACTCCGGGGGCGATTAACAGTTTTCCTGTGCTTCCTATTTTTCATCCTAACATGTTTGTAACAACTATTCTCATTTAGGGCGCCTGAAGATCAGAGATATTCATGGCTGCCCCATAATAGGATAAGATGTTACGATCCACATGGTATAAATATGGAGAAGTGTCTTGACCCAGGGGGGTTGCAGAACATATAATCAATTCATTGTATTAGCTGAGGAGGAATTGTGTAATTGCTCTGTCTTTTAATATAAGGAGTTACTTCTGATCTAAGGCTCTTACGTATGTTAGCCAGCATCTCTGTGTGAAGGATGGGCTCGCCTTCCACAGGGATTGCTGAGTTAATTTAGGATTTTTCAATTCTTTTCTTGTGTGATGTTTTGCTAATTTTATTCTTTTCATAAGAAGCTATAACAAGTGTGGATTTATAGTGTGTTGTGATTGCATTCCTCGGAGATCTATAATAGTATAACGTGACAGTCGACTAATTAGGCAATTATCTCTTATGCAATTCATGTGGTAACTGTAACAACTCTGTTCACCCCTAGATATTTCAGTTGTTGTTCCATGAATCTTTGCAACTTATCTTTTATTGTTATGATTACTAAATTTCATTCCTGCACTTCAGTTTCCTAGCGTAGCCAAACTCAATCTCTGTATTTGAATTCCTAGATCAATATTTAAATTACGCTTGTGGATTCCTAGAATAATTAGATTGGATAGGTGAATTAATCATTTAGTGATGTGAATAGGATTTCCTTTCATCTGCAATTGTAATTTAGATGTGGTTTTTATCTTTCCATTCTTAAGTCAAGGCATAGCAGAAGGTAATTGTGATTGTATTGCTTAGAAGATAATTGGATTAAGTAGATTCTTGGGATGAGCATAGCTAAACAGAGGATAGTATGGTTCAATTACAGTGACTTTGTGTTTAAGCATATACTATGCATGTTATCCTTGAAATAACCAGACTTTCCTGGGTTGAAAATAAATATTGTACACTCTATATGTTATTAGTAATCTACTTGCATATTTGGTGCCCGACAATGTCCTCGATATTTTCTTATTTCTCACCTCCAGTTGGTTCAAAGGCAAGCAGGTGGGTGCCAAGTTCAGTTGAAATGATAGATGTGGTTCTACATGCAATGACTTCAGCTTCTTTGTCGGGATTTATCTCAAAGTTCAAAGTCACAGTTGTAAATATTTTTGGCCTCTGGAGTACTTGGCTAGGTTGGGAAACTGGTAGTCGGGATCCTCCGACTTCGAAGAGAGGTGCTTTGGTCGAGAGCTTATGCCCTTTGGTGAATATCTCAAGCAATTTTTCAATGTAAGCCTGGAGGTCTCTGTCTTGGTCGAACTTTTCCTTCACAACCTATGACATAGCACTTTTACATAAGTCAAGTGGGCTTATTGAAAGTTGTTCTTGTACTAGCTCTTCTGTTAGTTTTGTTGGAGACGGAGGTGGGGTTGTAGAAACAAGATCTATGAAATTTCCAGGCTTCGAAGTGTGTGTGATTTTTTCCTTCTTTGGTCGACCTTGTTGTGCCCCTGCCTCGACAAATTTCTGAAATTGGGTTTTGATTGGCACTTTGTTTGCTATGGCATCTTCTATTATGTCGAGGGTCATAGCTACCAGTTCCTCATCATCATCTGAGTACTTTGGAATGATAATATTGTGCTTACATTTCCCTTATGGCTGTGTTCTTTTCATTTTTCTTGCAGTTGCTATCTCCTTCGACAATTTGGTGATAATCTCTTTGGTGACAGCATACTTTGGATTTTTTATTTCTATCCCTTCCCTTGGTGTATGAGTTGGGATGAGATTTTCTTTAGCTGGATTGGTTACCTACTGTTTTGCTTGTGTTTCTTCAGTATGTGTTTCTTCCCTCTGTGCCATCAGAGGTTTGATTATGATTTGTAGTCGACCAGTGGTTTTGGCCAGTGTCTCCTCCGACACAAAGGTACTGATGTATGGGTTGAGCTTGTAATCATCCTCCTTCTCTTGGTCTATCAACGGTTCTTCTATCGAGACGTTCATTTCCTTTGCTTTTGCTGGAATGGGTATCTTTGCTCCCACCTGTCAAGATAGTTCCTGAAATATATGTTCGAATGATGGATAATAGTCGAGGGACTTTGCATTTGGTTTGGCACCCTGCATGTACCACACCGCAGTATGGTCGAGCTCTAGATGAATGTGGGCCTTTTTAGGCAGACTTCATTGAATGTTCTAAGGAATGCTCCATCTGGTTGTACACACTTTTAGCTACTAGAGCCAGTTTTCTAGCAGCACTTTTCCGTTTGCAAGTTCCTTCATTCTTCCTTTCTGGGAGAAGGGTTTGGATCTCCACATATGTAATTTTGTCGGTTCCTGAAAATTTTTGTCTCCTTCAAGGAAAATAGAGTACATTAATATCCATAAGATAAGGGATGGGAACCTGATAATTCATCCCATCTCTTGGCATTTCTCACAGATGGTTTTGATCATTTCGGTGACATACTCATCCCATCTGTATATCTTTCCATTGGTCACAATGGTGTCTACTGCTTCCAACATATCTAGTTTGAGGTCGCTTCCTAGACCTACCATTGTGAGTGTAATAGCTATGATTTTGGCCACAATTTGTGGCATTCGATCTGTTATGTGACCAATCATTAGTCCTTTCAAGTTTTTGCTCAATGTCGACACTGTTAATTCTTCGACCAGTCCTTCTTTTATACCGACTGGTACTGGGTCTCCTTTGTTTGATATCCCTGTTAATTGGGAAATGACTTCCCCAGAGATGTCGATCGGTTGGTCGAAGTAAAATTGGCCATTGTGGTATCGTCTCATGACAAACTTGACTGTTATTTCTCTTGTGCCACCGAAGCTGGCCATGAGCAGTGTGTTGGCATAATTTACAATGGAACTATGTTTTATTTTCTCTGTAGCTTGGGTAGGATTCTTGTCGATGTACGCCCATTATTTTATCTTGGCCAATAGTTTGGCCCATGAGCCTTCATACACCTTAGAATTCTTAATGTTCTTTAATCTTCTCACTAATGGTGTCTCTATAGTCTGTAATTCCTTGGCCTTGGCTGAGGCTCTAGTCTGTTTTGGTGCCATTTTGTCTGTCTGGGGGTCGGTTTTACTATGGTGCTCTTGGTTGTCAGTCATCTGGTTGCTATTATGCTCTCTTTGTTTGAATTGCAGTGAATGATCCTTTGGTGGTTCAGTATTTATAGGGGATGCATTAGATGTTGTTGTCGATGGGTGTATTAATGGCGGATGTGATGTTCCAGCTAGAGCACTTGAGTGTGCATTAATGGTGATTTGATTTTGGCGCTCGAAGTCATGAATGCACGATGGGACTATCGAGGTCATCGGTCGATGTCGGTTATGAAAATGGTTGATGGTGTTATGTCGATGGGCATGATGATGGTTGTCAAAGTGGTTATTTCCTGTCATAGTTTTGTGCGTATAACAGTACTATTTGCTTTTTGGATTTTTAGGTTTTTATAGCTTTTGTTTAACCATTATGGTCGTTATATGCTTTTTTTTTATGTGTTTGTTTTATTTTCTGTAGTATTTTAGTCGGGCTCCATTAATGAGTTTCTGAAATACTATGCCTTGCAACGTCTTTAGTCGGACTGATCCATTGGCATGTATTCCTTCGATAATGTAGGGTCCCATCCATTATGTATGTAACTTTTTAGGTTTTCCTTTTACTCAAATATTGTATAGTACATCAAGGTCTCCTACCGACAAGTTTTTGTTTTTTATGTTTCTATCATGCCACACCTTTTGTTGTTGTTTCTAGATTTCTTGATGTTGTATCGCCACTAGTCGGTGTTCTTCGAGTTTACTTAGTTTCAATAGTCAGTCCTTTCTTCCTTGTTCGACATCGACATATAAAATCTCTACGATAATAGGTGTCTATTGTCATAAATGTGATGGAACTACTGCTTCTTGTCTATACACTAGTCGAAAGGGGGTTTGCTTGGTTGAATGTTTGTATGCTATTCTGTATGCCCATAGTACTATAGGTACCTTCTCATCCCAATCGTCTTTGTTTTCATTACATATTTGGTTAGTCCTTTTGTTAATGTTTTGTTGAATGCTTCAATTGCTCCATTCGACTAAGGATGGTATGCTATGCTCTGACTATGGTCGATTTGGAACTATTTTGTTAGGGTTTTGATAGTTCTATTGATAAAGTGTGTTCCCTGGTCGCTAATTAGGGTTAATGCACATCCAAATCTGGTAATGATATTCTCGTAGATAAACTTAGCAGCTATCTCACTGGAACATGTGTCTACTGGTTCTACCTCTCCCAATTTGGTTACATATTCTACTGTAGTTATTATGTACCTTGCACCTGTTCTTTTTGCTAGTATAGGAAATGGTCCTATGAAGTTGATGACCCAAATTTCAAATGTCAAACTTGGGTTTATCGAGATCAAGGGAATTTCTTTGCTAGGTAGGGGTCGACCTACTCGTTGGCATCTGTCACATTGGCTTACATAGGTTTTGCAATCTTTCTGAAGTGTCGGCCACTATAACCCTGATTGTTGGATTTTCTTTGCAGTTGTGTCTTCTTGGAAATTTCCTCCTGCAGGTCCATAATGTGCTTCATGCATAATTTTGTTCCTTTCATGTTCTAGTACACACCTTCTGAGGATGTCTTCTAAACCATTTTTGTATAGGAATCCATTTATGAGGCTATAAGGTGCAGCTTTCATGGCTAAGATCTATTTCTTTTTGGTACTCATGCCTTCTAGTGCTTTTCCACCATCTAAAAACTGAGATATTTCCTCTAACTCTGCTGAGACTGCTTCTATTCGAAATAAATGTGCATCTGGTAAGTCGTCTTTGACTCCTGTCGATTCCTCTCCTATGTCGATTTGAGATAAATGGTCGGGACCGACATTTAACTTACCTAGTCTGACAACGACTTCGAACTCAAATTCTTGGAATAGAAGTAGCTATCGACAAATTCTTCCATGGTGTAAAGGCTTATTCACAAGGTATTTTAATTCCTGATGATCGGTGTAAAAGATAAATGGATTAGCTAGGAGATAATGTCGATATTTTTGCAGTGCAAAGACCATTCCTAATGCTTCTCTTTCCGTAATCAAATAGTTTCATTCAGCTTTGTTTAGTTTTTTTCTACAGTAAACTATAGGATAATCCATTCCATCATCTCCTGGCTGAGTTAGGATTGCTCCTATTTCTAGACCTGATGCGTCGATGTGGACATGGAATTTAGTCGACCAGTTTGGAAACCTTAGGATTGGTGCTTCGACTAGTTTTCTTTTTAGCTTTTCAAATTATATATGGCACTCTTATGTCTGGTCGAGCTCTTTATCTTCCCTTAATAGTTCTTCTAGTGCATAGGTCATGTCTAAATAATATCTTATGAATTTTTTATACTATCCTGTGTGACCTAGTAACACCTTGACTTGTTTTGAGTTTACTGGTGGTTTGAGGTCGAGGATGATTTTGATTTTTTCCAAGTTGACCTGAAGGCTTTCCTTACAGACAATGTGTCCTAACAATATCCCTATGGGGGTCACAAATATGCACTTCCCGATGTTTAAATCTAACTCGATTTGTTGACATCTTTCCAACATAAGCCTTAGCCACTTGCAATGATCTTTTAACATGGAGTATATTGTCCAATCATCAAAGTATACTACCATGGTTTTGTAAACATATTCTTGGACTGTTTTAACCACAATTCTAGAGAATACTGCAGGTGCATTCTTTAATCCAAAAGGCATAACCTTGTAAGAAAATGAGCCAAATTCACATAAAAATGTTGTATTTTTTTTATCTTCTTTAGCTATTGGCACTTGGTTATAACCTGAGAAGCCATCTGTAAATGAGTAGAATTCATGTCCTGCAACTTAATTTAAGATTTCATTTGCATAAGGAGTTGGAAATGGGTCTGTTAGTGTCACTTTATTTAGATCCCTGAAGTCGACACAAATTCTCAATTTGGTCGGATCATGTTTCTTAGGTTGAACAACCATTGGACTTTCCCATTCTAATTGGTCAATAGGGTAGATGATTCCTACTACAAGCATGCTATCAATCTCCTTTTTTACTATCTCTTTGTATTTATGAGCTAGCTTATTTGGCCTTTTCTTCACAGGTTGAACATCAAGTTTAGTGTCAATTTTCATTTCACCCATTTCGTGGACTAAACCTTTGAGATCTGTATAATCTCAGGAAAATACATCCCAGAACTCTTTTAAGAGGTTCACTATTTCTGTTGTCTGCTCTTCACTCTAGTAGTCACCAATCTTTGCCATTTTTGGTCGGTCATCATTTGAGATGTCGAATTCTCTAGTTTTGACCTTAGCATCTAGCCATTCTGGTGCTTTGGCTTCATTGATTGGTCGAATTCCTTCTTTAAACTGTGAGAATGTGGCAAGGAATTCGGTTGCAATCATTCGGTCGGTATCGTCCTTGTCAGTTGTTCCAACTTTGAGTACTGTGCGAATAGGTTTGGTTGTTTCGACATGGTTTGATTTCCATCTAAAACTTTTCCCTTCTATATTTTCATTTTCTAACTGTAGTCTTGTCGACTGTGGTATTGTCCTGGGTTGTATATTGTTACAGTTCATTGTCTGTTGGTTGTATTTTAACGGTTTGTTTCCTATCGGCTATATAAATTCATGAATCCACTTTGTTGTTTCGACCAAATGCTTATTTTGTGGTATAAAGTTGAAATTGTTAATGAAATTTTCTTTGAGTTCATGCCATAGGAATGTTTCACCTCGGGCTTCCTCCATCTTATACCATTTGTTTAGCAAGTCGACGAGGGTTGATGGAAACAGATGCAGCCATGCGCATTCATCTTTGTACCCAAGTCTTCTCCATTCTTTTTCACATGTCTTAATATGGTCTTCTAGATTATATCCTTGAATGAAAATAGGTATCTGAGCTTGGTTGGTTAAATTCTTTCCTCCAAAACTTTCTACAAAGTAATTCGAAGCTGTTGTCCAGGTCTGTAGTCTTATCTGATGGGTATCCCACCATCTAGCAGCTTGTCCTATAAAAGTTTCTACTAAACTTTGTAGTCGACCATGTTCACCAATATTTTTGGACACTTGTTCTATGTGCATGACTGGTGATTCTCTTTCCTTATATCTTGGTATTTGTGTATTATTTACATTTGTAGGTTTTAAAGTAGGGTATTCCCTAAATTTTTTCTCAAATATTTTTGGTACAATGGACACTATGAAGCAATGTTGGGTGGGATTTCTGTACTTTTTGGATAGTCGAGCACCCTCTTACTTGTGTTTTGTAGTTCTCGACTTCCCAATCATATAATTATGCATCTAAATTATATCCCACTAAGTCTTGGTTTCCTAAATGAAGTTCTCCATAGATATTAGGTTCTGTATAATCTGCATTATTTTGTATCTGATAAAGTTGTCGGATATCAACTTCTTCATCGATAGGTTCTGTCCAAGGTTCTCCTTGGGATGGATGAATAGGTACAATGACCTTTTGTCCATTTCCTTTTAATTTGATTCTCTCTTTATCTAGGGATATCGACACTTTCATCTTTCTTCCCTAAGTTCGACCTACTAATGCTGGGAAGGAGCTGGATCATTCCTTAGGGTCAATAATTTCAAAGTCAACTTTGGTTGATATTCCCTTAATTATGGTGTCCACATTTTTCCATACTCCAATAGGTTCAATTAGGCCTTGGTCGGCTAGTTTCAGGTATATACCTGACTCATATAGTCAAGGTCTACCTAACTGTTCCCATGTGTGTCGAGTTATAATATTTACCTGTGATCCAAAATTGAGTACAACTTGTCAGACATGGTATCCTTCAATTTACAAATCGACAAGTGGGTCGCCATCACTTTTATCTTTTTTATTTAGACTGCAGATATTCTTTGTTTGTTTTTCAGTGTTGTTGTGTTTTATTTCATATAATAAGTCAATGAATTGAGATACTGAGTTATCTTTCTGTACTAGCTGTATTAATTCTTTTATTGTGTTATGTTGATTTTCGTTTGCTTCTTCCTGTAGTGCAAATTCTCTAAATATATTTGTTGCATCTTTATAGATTTGTTTTTCTTTAACTGGGTGAGGATAAACATTTTTCTCTTTTATCTTGCTTATTTGGGTTTATCACTCCCAGTTTTCATCCCTTCTAGGGTTACGATATGTAAATTCTTTGTATTGATAATATCATGTTTTTGTACACACAACAAGACATTGGCATTCTTCTTTTTATTTATCTTTTCAAGCATAATAGGGAAATCCTCTAATGAGTGATCCCCTATGCCACAATTAGTATAGAATTTTAGGTCAGTCATGTCCTTGTATGGACAGTCTGCATGTCGATGTCCCTCCTTATAACATGTCAAACATTGGATGGGTCGACGTGGTCGGTTGTCTCGATTCCCAGAGAATTGACCTCGACCTCCATAGCCTCCACGTCAGTTGTCATACTGGCACTTGTATCTTCGACCTTCATATCTTTGATTGTTCTGATCATTTGGCGCGTTGTTTTTCTCATTACTTTGTGAAACTACGTTGGTCTGATAGACTGCATGATAATTTTGTCGGTTCTTGAGATTCAGATGGCAGTCAACCATATTATGATTTTTAGTTTCACAGATTGCACACCAAGATGCCTTGCCGTTCTTCATGTTGAACGGTCAGTCTTTTGTCGAGTGGTCTCCATGCTCTTGGAAAATGTCACAAAAACATTTATTCTGCATGAATCGAATGTCCTGTCGGCTGATATCCTGTCGACAGTTGTCTTTTAAATGTACAGCCATCGAGCACTTCATCCACCAGATATCCTGACTTTTGAGGTTTAATTCTTTTAATGACTTTTGTGTGCTGTCAAGCTGTTCTTCTAGTCTGTGATCGGTGGAGTATGCTGGTATGTCCTCATCCATTTCTACATGGAGAGCTTTTGTAAGCACATCTTCGTCAGTCTTGAATGTCTCCAGACTTATGTGTCGATGAATTTTCTGTGATAAACCTGCAAGAAACCACTGGATTAATAAATTTTCATCAATAACATAGTCCAATTGGCTAAGAAGGTCTTTCCATCGTTTATCGTAATCGTGGACAGTTTCTCCTAGCTTCTGTGGTGTTGTTTTTAGTTTCTTTGTTGCCAGATGTTTTGCATCTAGAGTTTTGAAAAATGATATAAATTGCACTTTAATCTTGGCTTTGGTTGCTCGGGGTGTTATTTTAGAAAAGGTCATGTACCAAGTTAATGCCCTTTTCCTCAAGGCACCAGTGAACTATGTCTTCATCCGCAACTTGGCTAGCCTCCCAAGTTGACTCACAGATGAACCGGTGTCGTCTGGGGTCCTCATAACCCTCATATAGGGGATTGTCTGCTAACCTGTGACCCATGTCGGAGTCACTGTCACTGCTTTCTTCAGGAGGTGGCAGTGGTGGAGGTGGTGGTGTGGGCGGTGGGGTTATTTGTGTAGTCTTGTCTACGGAACTGTCGATGGAACTCTCATTCTCGTCAGTTGTTTTTGTCATTTCCTCTTTAACTAGTAGTTGGTTAGTGTCGAATTCTTCTGTCGATGTCCAACTGCAATTATTTGTCTGTAGTTCTGAATGTTTTGTGTCTTTCCAAGCTGTATTTGGTAGGGGGTTGCTCCTTCATGTGTCGGTAAAAGTAAGTGGATACTTCGGTTCGAGGGTACCGCTTGAAGCGTAACCCAATTTCCTTCTTCTGGTCGATGGATAATTAAATGTCTACCCGTGTATGTTTCATCATCTAGTTGAATCCATATACCAAAGTCACCAGCTCCTAGTCTGAGGTCCTCTTTGATAATAGCTTGTATCTGGGTACACGGATCTGTCAGAGGTTTTACTTCATGGGGTACTTCTAATCGGAGAGCTTCTCACTGCTCTATCCACAATTCTTCTTCCATAGGGGACACCTCTTCTTCCACGCCTTCTTCTTGTCGGTCATGACCTAAATCCGGTGGATATCTTTCCTAGTCAGTCACCCTACTACTCATTCCTCTCTGCAGTGCTAAGGCTCTTTCTCTTCTTTCTCCCCTACTTTGTAGCCTCCTCTCTCTCTCTCTCTGTTTTCTAGAAGTCTGTCATACCTTTGTGTGACGTTGTCTTCTTGATTTCCTTTTTAGGTTGACTTCTCATTACTAGTGATTGGTATCTCCTTTAGTCGACTAGAATCCACTCCGCTTTATTCTGACATATGACCAGTTACCCCCCCATAGCCTACCCAATGCTTTAGAAATCCTGGATAGTTTGGTCTACTTTCTTAGGAAGTATTCCCACTCCCTTTCGGCAATGAATTTTTCCCACCTTTTTTGTTTTTCTGCCTAGTTAGGGTTTAATGGTGATCCGCGAAGTGATGGACATGGTTCAACAATATGAACCACACCCTTCTCGATCAGGAACTTAAACAACAAGGTCGGTAAGGAACACAAAAATTTCTCGATGAGGTCTGTGTATAATTTCTTCTTGACGGTTTGCACCGAAGTTCTGTCTTCTATTGCTTGCTCCTCGCAGAATTCATCGACGATTTTTTTGAACCACTCCGACAAGTTTGTTCTTCCCCCGTGAATCAATTTTTCAAGTAACTGTTGATCTTTAGTCCCTTCTGGATTTTTCATCCAGGATTTTCTTCAGAAGTTCGGGCGTTGATTCTAAACTTCTCATGTGTCTCTGTAAAGAATCTTTCTTTTGCTTGTGCGGTCATCAATCTATTTCTTCATGCGTAATTCTGCAAATAATTTGCTACTTTACGCTCCCACCAGTCCTTAATCTCCTGTTCTGATATCATCTACTTGCATACATCTCAGACATGTAATACCGGCAACGCAACCAATGTTGTAATCTCACAGATCACATAGGGTTACCAATAATACATACTAAAGCATACATACATAACAAAGACAATAACTAAGAACAAGTAGATAGAATAACAGATTATATTAACATGAGAGGGTCCATACAATGCAAGGAACTGAACTGCATTCTCATCTGGCTCAACAGCCTAATATATACGATTTACAAACAGTTACAAAATAACTACCTGTCGGTTCACTCAACCGACACGACCTTAAGTGGCCAACCTAATCTCTAATTAGTCGGTTGACCGACTTAGTCGGCTGATCGACTAAGTCGGTTATCGTTCAAGTCGACATACCGACTTGCTCCTCCAATAATTATCTTTAATTTTTGAGTACTTATGTTTTTTGAGGTAATCTTACTTGGCTCACCTACAAACACAAATATTTATTTAACAACATGGAGGAGGGTTCTGAAGGCATTTGCAATTATAAAAATCATTAAACATAGGTTTGAATGAGGTTGAGATTATTTGATTTATTAGAGTAAGTCTTAGACCATAACTTACTCAATTGTTTGAAGCAAGATGAATAGAGATAACTCATTCACCCAGGTATGTCGCCATTTGTTGCATCCAACAACCTTCTCACTTTTTATTTGTTTTTAGTGAATAAAAAATGACATTAGCTTCCCTCTTTAATAAATTCTTGAGAAAAATATTAGAGAGTGCCTTCAGAATCTATGATTCAAAAGGTACTCTCAATTTGAAAATACTAATTACTTGAGTAAAAATCATTGCTAGTATATCAATCTCATGTTGTTGAGGTATCATTGATCATCAATTTTGTAGTTGTTAAATTTGCTTCCTATATAATCCATTTTTCTTATATATACATTAAACTCTTGATTATATATTATTTAAAAACAATGATATTATTTCAGTTAATGCTTCATATTATTTACAACAGGATAACCTCACTTGAAGGATAAGTCAATTTCCCTTCTATGATTTTAGCCTCATCCTTCCTACACGATCTTCTCATGATTGATTAATATTAAGGCTTCATGTTTTGATTATAATTATGGGTAAATTATAAGTCATTTAATGCATTTTTTATCTTATGTAATGGTTGGATTAATAATTATTCATAATATAATCCGAACATTATCTTAAAACTATGCTTAAATGATTATTGATTATTCAAACCTACACTTGTAGTTTACCTAGCTATAAGGGTGCTCATGCAAACGAAACTACCAATAACTTTTATGTGACATTTGATTTCTACCCTAACTAGGATCGAAACCATGAATCATTCTACCATTAAATAATATGTGACACATGTTTATTATGGTACAACCATTATCGTCATGTCAATTCATTATATCAATGATATTTCGAATGTCATCTTCATTTATAATTCTTCTACGAGACCATAATTTCGGTGCTTGTATCATCATTAACCTCAATTTATCAAACCCTATGATGAAGCTTGCATTGTTTTGGTTGTGATGGTGTTTGAATTTGGGATTTTTACATAGAGTTAGCTTGAACTGGTTTTCTTTTCTCATTTATGTTCACGACCACCCTCAAATTTACCTTATTTGCCAGCTAAGCATTGAAACAATGGCTCCCATGTTTAGATTCCAACCATCCGGAAGTGAACTACTAGAGATTGAACATGAGTCTACTCAATTAATTAAGAAAATCGTTTGGGTGACTTATTTATAAGTTTTAATGGGTATCATGAAGAAGTGACTCGACGGTTTTCTCTGTCACTTAGAGAAAATGTTGCCCAAATTGGGAACCCGTGTTTAGTTATTTCTGAATACTTTATAGAAAATACTAAAAATATACCACCTACGGGTAAAATATGGTTTAAGAAGAAGGAAATTAACAGATGAAAATGGAAACATTTCTTGCTTCCTCTTCCAGAGTATTTCAACGATAAACATGTATATCTAGTGAAGTTCCTCAATCCTCAATGGCAGCCTCTTATACAACTAATTATAAGGTACATCACATGCAATGGTAGGTTTTCCTGTGTACCTTTTCATCACCTTAGGATTCTTATGGAATTCAAGGAATTTAGGGTAAATAGTCTAGAAAAGATGGCTTACGTGATCCAAAACATAGTAGGAGATCAATACCGAGTCTTATTCCACCATGCTTTACTAAAAAATGATGATACAATACCAATTGTCTATGATGGGTAAGAGTTGGGATCAATTTTTAATTAAAAATAATTTCAGGTAGACCCAATTTTGGTGTTCATATCTCTCTAGGACCCAACAGAAAAGAAGAAGACCCTCTGTGCATGAACCTTCTATGTTAGATCCTGATCTAAACCCTAAAGAAGTGGATGTTAGAAAGCCTATCCCAACGAAGGATTTAGGATGTAATTTGACAAAAGATGATATTATTCCTAGTGTTGGAATTATTGTCAATCCATCGCAGCCTATGCAAAATCATAGTATACCTACACAAACACTAGAGGGGTTAACAAGTTATCGAAGCAAAGACTCTTCCAGTTACAGTGAATGTAAACTTAAACAAAAGGAGTCAAATTTTACAAGAACACGTTGATTCACTCATAGTATGGATATAGTTTCCATTCCTATTACGATACATCAACATAAATAATCTCCTTTGATAGAAGTTGAAAGCAACAATCATGATCTATCCCCAATTTGTGAAATTTCTCATGATAGTGATGAACAAAGTATGGGCATGAACAATCCCATGATGTCTTCTACGAAGGAATTTGTTGACAGATTGTCTCCTTGTAGACCTGAGTAGAATCTGTCATACATCGATGACTCCTTTCCTGCTAGAAGTAAGAAGAAACTTCAACAGACTCTTAAACATATACTTGAGGATATGATTTCTTAGTTAGAAACAAAATTGAGAGATTCTAATTCAAATATTCTTGGAAAGGAGGAAGAGATTAAGACCCTTAAAACTGCGTTGTTTCAATGGGTGAACCAGTGGCATGATTTGAAACTCAAGAAAGACAAATACAAGACTATCAAAAAATCATTGGACTCTGCAAATGAAATATTAGTGAAGCAAGGAGAACATCAAAAGATTAAAATTGTGAAACTTCGAGTTAGGTTGGTTGAGCCTCGATGAGTATCAAAATTGAAAATCACGACTTAAAATTGTTTTCTTTTTTTTTTTCAGTTTATTTTTTTAAAGGCCGTTCAATTGATCATAGGTAAATAATTTAATTAGCACATCTACATAATCGAAGATTTTGTAGAAGTGCATAGGATTCTGTTTGTTTGTTTTTTGTTGGTTAAATACAAGTTTAAATGAAGATTTAATGTTCTTTTGAATTGTTATTGCAGGTGGCTTAGATATTTTTATCGATGTGATTTGTTTCATTGATGTGGTTTCACTTATGGAAGTTTTGTTGCGAGTTTTTAAACTAATTGCCTCTTATGATGCTCTCACTTTCAGATTCCTTCTATTTTAGGGAATGGTTTAAACTACTCATGATGTTTCATTATCTCATCAATAGAACAATCATGTATATTGTTTTTTTAACTTTCAAAGCTATTAAAACTGAATAGTTTATTTTTGGAAAATAGATCCATAAAACTCTCCAACCAGTTTATTTTTTTTGTATATAAATCACGAGGGTGACTTTGGATGGGAGGATTCAATAGAGAGAAGAAGTTTCCATATAGAGTTGTAATTTCCAAAATTTTGAAGTTGATTCCTATGTCATGATAACACTTGTGTTGGCATATGTATCTATGATGTGTTGAGAAACTAGAAACATTATAGTTCCTCTTTTCTTTGATATAGTTATATACATGAATATCAACTCTCTTTTACAGTTTATTTTCATATCTTGATTTACATACACATTGTACTATGTTGTATTGATTATATTTTCACTTTCGAATAGACCATGTTTAAATTTCTGATTGTATGATGTTTATAGTTATTATTAGGTAATTTTCATTATTTAATGAAACTTTTATGTCATTATTCATATGATTTACTATTTGTATAGATATTTTGATTAGTAAGAATCATTATTATAATCTTTCAAATATTGGACATAGTAGAACTTGTTGTTTTGTGACAATACATATGTTCTAGGTTGTAATGGTTTCTTATTATTTCTTATTACACATTATTGTAATTTAATTTTATTGGGATTATGATATATTATATGAGCTTTTTCTCAGTATATATATTATATCTTCAAAATCATAACTTACAATACAACAAGTGATTGTAATTAGTTAAAAATTTCTCTTGGCCAATATAGGTTAGTGTAGATCATAGATAAATAGCTAGTTTTAATTTAATGGCTACTAAATAGGTAGTTTCTATTAAAATTTAGTTAACTCTTCATCTTTTCTGATAAGACTTTTTGAAACTTAAATAGGGAAATCTCCTTAAAAGAGAAAAACTTAGATGGTAGAAGGACCATAACGTGCAAGAATTAGCTCAACCAAGCACACCGGGGGATGTGTTAAGGGCCTTGTGTGGGTTATTTCTCTGTAGTTGGCCATAGATGGAAAATAAAGCCAACACAATTCCAATCTAGCACAGCATCTGCAGCATTCCATGTGGTTCTCTATTGGTGTTCCATTTCACCTCCATACAGGTGATGTGTCACCCTTCCAATGGTGTCACTTTTACCTTTTTTGTCAAAACTTCACAATGCAATATGTTTCACATCTGGAGTCTATTTTTAACAGAATGAATATCATTGGAAAGATATCAACAAACTCTATAAAAATATGTGATTCAATAATACATTTGAATATTTTGAGTTTTGGAATTTTGGGAGATACTGCTGGATCAAGGTGATCTTACAAAAATCATGCTTGCTTCATAATGTTACACATGAGGATATTCTACTTCAAGTCTAAAATATTTTTCCTTTCAAATTAGATTCTATTGAGGATGGTTTTAAGTACTTGAGATATTTCATAAAACCAAATTGTTATTCCAAATATGACTTGACATGGATCTTGAGGATGGTGGAAAAAGGATTAATTGTTGGTGCTATAAATGGCTTTCACTTGGTGGTATATTGACTTTAGTGGAGGTAGTGTTGAAGAGTATTCCAATTTACTAGATGTATGTTACAAATATTTCCTTATATATACTTCATACCCCAAGGAAAAAATGATGCAATTATTATGGTTAGGGAATTTAAACAAGGGGGAGTTTCATTTGGTGCATTGAGAAAAAATTGCATTGCCAAAAAATCGGGGGGTTTCAATATAAAGAATCTTGTGTGATTCAGTTTAGATTTGAGTCTTAAGATCTTGTGTAGGAGTATGTTTGGAACTAGGATGTGGATTGAAGTGTTAACATCCAAATATTTGAAGAAATGAACAATGGAGGAATGGATTCGGAAGGATAAAAACCCTATTTCTTTAGCCTCAATTTTCTAGATGGGATTCTCTAGATCATGTACTTGGCTGGGAACTTGGCTATATTGGAAAGTTGGTAATGATGAAAAG
The DNA here is from genome assembly GCA_001517045.1 of Pseudotsuga menziesii. NCBI lineage: Eukaryota > Viridiplantae > Streptophyta > Pinopsida > Pinales > Pinaceae > Pseudotsuga > Pseudotsuga menziesii. The sequence goes on from LPNX010763360.1 coordinate 1,095,177, forward strand.
GTGGTGAGTGGGTATTGATCATTTTTTCGGGGTGACAATTTTAAAAAATTTATAATCCTCTTAATACCTTTTTATATGAAATCAATTACAATAGGATTGATCATGTTCATATATTTTGATTTCGGGATGCATTCCAATTCTTATTGGATGATATCTGATGAATTGGGACTTTTTGGTGAGCTTGCAAATGAATGGAACTCTTTAATCTCAAGTTTATATCACATTAGGGTTAGAAATAATTATAATGAATACTATATTATATGGTCATGGAATAAAAAATATTACGAAATTAATGTAAAGATGGTTATCAAGAAATCTCTTTTGCTCATATTGAAGAGGTTAACAATTGGTGGTATAATAATATTTGGAGGTGCAACTTCCCATTGAAGTTGAAATGTTTCATTTGTATTTGTCTAGAAAATTTTATTTTATTCAGGGACAATTTAACCAAAACAAGGTATTGTGGGTCCAAATGTTTGTGTATTTTGCAAACTTGATAAATAATTTGTTCACCATTTATTAGAGTCACTGTGTTTTTTATAGAGATGTTTGCAAGGATATTATTATAGGTCTACAATAATTTGGAAATTGGTCTTGTTCTACTTTACAAAATAAATTGACATAGTCGATTAAAGCACATCCATAGTACTATATTTTCAACCCTTTGTATATTGGGGCATATGGAGATGCATGAATGATTTGGTTTTTTATAGTGTATCAAAATATCACAGCAGTTAATCTAAAAATAATGGGTCATTTCAAATATTTTTTCAAGAGGTATTTTCCTAAACAAACTCAGAATTTGTGTGGATTCTTTTCTCTCAAATTATTTTCCTATTGGGTATTTTGATGGCACATCTTATGATGGCCAAAGTGGGGGAGGAATTGTTTAAAAAATTATATGATCATCATAATTTCGTTCTTTGGATGGGATATGGTGCAAGCTCTAACACTGGAGATAAGTTACTTGCACTTTGGTGGCTACTAAAATTTGCAACTAACAAAGGATTTTCGTTCCTAGAGGTATTAGGTGACTCAAAGGTGATTGTGGAATGAGAAGTTAGAAATGCTACTCTTTAAGTTTTTTTTCTTAAACATTGGTGCTCAAGCATCTATATTCTCCAGGATACCATCCCAATTCTATCTTTCTCACATATTTATAGAGAACTCAATGCCATGGTTCATAGTCTATCAAAAAATGTTGTGGGATCATCTGAAGGAATTTTATTTTTGAAGAGTTCATAGATCATTCTATGGTATCAACATGCTCTTATTATGTTTTTTAAGGGGTTTTCCTAAGAGATACTCAGTCATATATCCTCTCTCTTTTGGATGGAACAATATTGGCAGGTTGTGTATATCTCCTCTTAGATGGAAGAATATATCCTTTATGTTATTTATGCAGATGTTATATAGTAGTTGGAAGGATGGAACAAATGGTATCTCTGCTATTAATTGAACTTATCTATGAGATAATTATAATTTTTTTATGATTTGGATATAAAAAAAATATTATAACTTTGATTTAATATGAATTTCAAATTATAAGTTTTTTTTTCTTGAAAAACAAAATTAAAAATATATTTATAAAAAACATAATCACCAACATATAATATGAGAATATCAAAATAAATAAATTATAAAAATTATATGTTATTTATTTTAATAATTTATTTTAAATACAAATTTAATACATAGTTTTATTTGGATTTTAAATTATAATTATAAATACCAAAAAAATATAAAATAAATAGGAAAGAATAATATTGATATAAAATTTTAGTGGGACTATTTTCCATCATAAACGATCCACATAAAATATAATATGATTGTCTATTAATATCTCTATTTTATATAGAGGGTACACCGTAGAATTTGGTTGTTTCATGTGAAGTTCTAATCCTTAAGTTCTAGTTTGTTGTCAATTAATGGATTTTGTAAACACACCTCACACATAATTACTAATTTTATTTGTGTTTCATGTGAATTTGTGGTATAAACACACCTTATACACAATTTTCCTTCGTATAATCAAGGTTACTAATTTTGATGGTATACAATAAATCACTACTAAACTGATGTAAATAATAACAATTATAAAATAATATTTTCTCACTTCTGATTAACGGAGTTTGCAAATATTATGTATGTATTGAGCTATGCATCATTGTCTTGTAACAATATTTTATTTTTAATATTTTATTAGTATTATAATGAAGGGAGCATTTTTCTATGTTGTTGTTGTTAAACGACAAGTATTATTAGTCTTATTATTATTATTTTAAAAGCCGGGTACTAAAATAACTTTTCTATTCATTACACTTGTTTAAAAAGTGATTGAATCATGTTTTACAAGCTTACAATGTGTTGTTGTTGTTAAACGGTAAGTATTATTAGTTTTATTATTATCATTATTATACCTGCTTCAGCAGCAGCAGGTATATTGTAATCCATTGCAAGTCAAACTCTTTTGACTTTGGTATTAGTTGGTGTCTTTTGAGGCAGGTTTAAAAAATTAAAATCTGTTTTGCAAAGTATGACTTAGGGATTTGTAAAAAAAAATTTTAATTTTGTAAAAAACTATTTTTGTAAACAGCTAATTGGTGGATAGAAGATGATGTAAACTTTGGAATTTGGTATCTGGATTTGAGTTGACATGTGGCAACATGACGTCATAATAATAAAATTAAAAAAATAAAAATTACATGGAAGCTTCTTGGAAAACCGGCAGGGTCGACGATCGGCCTGGTATATGCAGCCGGTCTAGCAGAACGCTGGGAAGCTTGGCGAAACCAGGATCGTCTCTCGCATAATTATTCAATTTAAAGTTAAATTTCATGTCCAGGATGATTCTAGCGGCCACCACGCCAGTTATGCTCAGCTGGATCGAAACCAGAATGCTTGCAAATAGAAAGAAAGAAAACGTTCTAGTCCTTCGAATTAGCATCTTTTCCATTAAAACGCGGTTCAGAGGCTTAAAACGCGGTTCAGAGACTTCGATCGGCAAGCCCTAGATATGTGTCTTGACTCTATATAACCTGGAGGCACCAATGCTCCGTGCGGCTAGACATAGCCAGTCTTGAGCGCAAAGAAACGGTCAGCATTCGGGATTCAAGATATTCAGGACTACATTAATAAATATCAATTTGACAGAACACCAAAGAAGACAAAGATCCAACTCGTAAACTGCGGCTGAATCCGCTTGCCTGGCCTCGATATGAATGGCAGAGGACAATTGTGCACAAGAACAAGACGTGGGAACGCCAGGACAAATGCAGATTGCACATCAAGTTACTGTAACCACAAAGTCCACAATGCTTGGGAAGTAGTGGTTGTTAGGTCCGCATTGCGACGAAACTAAATCTTATCACAGTTTTGCGTACAATGCAAAGGAAAGGAACGGAAAGCCAAGCATCACCGTCGACCGGTGAGCAGAGCAGAATTAGCGCGACAGAAAGTCCTCTGCAAGCCAAGCAAATTAGTAGGTGATTCTCCGGAGCTCTCTTCCCAGCCAAAAAATTGCATGGATCGCTTGTCCTAGTGTGGGTAAGTACTGGTCTTCATATTTTCTTGACAAACTTCAACAAAGAAAACATGTGTGGGAAGAAGTTGAGTACAGAAAGAGATCAGCAGCAGAGCAAATTTCCACCAAACATATATGACCTGCAGATCCCATTCGGTACCCACTGCTACTGCAATATAATGGAAGGTGGTGTACATATATGTCAGAAATGAAGAAAATTTACTGTAAGTTCTGCAATCTCAGGAAGGGAGGCTTTTCAAAGCCATGTGTCAGTTGGCCGGTGGTTATGTGCAGAATCAGTCTCTAATGCTTTGAATTGCTTTGCAGTGCACTGATCATGGCAGGGTGCCATCATAACAGTAGAGACAGCATAATCCATGCATGCATGCATAGGGATAATCAAAATGTAGTATATACATGTTTTACCAGCATTCTCAGTAGTATATACATGTTTTATCAGAGTGCATTCTCAGCTGGTGGTGGTCAGAAGGCTGCATGGGCTGACAGTGTTGGCCATGGGAAAAAAAAGTTGGTTATGTACTCTTTTAGGATTTTCTAAAAAACATGTCTTATCAGCCAAGAATAACTTCAAGCACTTTCTCTGCTCTGATTAATCCATGCCATACATGCACTAGGGAATTAAAAAAAACGAAATAAGGTTTTGCATTTTGAAAATTTTTGGCAGCAAATTGAGCTATAAAGTGGCAGAAATGATTTTAGAGCATTTGGACCATTTTTCCTATTATTTTTTCTGGTCAGTTTTGTTTGTTAAAATTATTGGAATTTGCAGATATGTGTTGTTAAACCTGCATAACCCTGTTGTAAAAGGATCATGGCCTGAGTATTTTTTATAACCAAAGGGTCATGGCCATAATCAAAATTAAAAAAAAATTATGAAAATTAATGATTTCATTGCAGACTTTTTTGCTGCGTTCTGACCATTTTAACAGGAATAGTCTAAATCTTTTCACGTTTAAACAATTTTAATGCAAGAATGTAAACTTGGAGTTTCTTTACATTTTGGCAATATAAATATAAATGTTTTTTTATTTTTATTAAAATGCAAATTATTTTTTAATTTCTTTATAATTATTTCTATTAAAAAAAATATCCTGACAAAATGATTACAGCCATCTTTTTAAAGTGCAATATACCAAACACTGATTTGAATATACTTTAAATATCAGAATTATCATTAAAAAGAAATTAAGTTTTTATTTTTTATTTTATTATTATTAAAATGCTAGTTTTTATTTTAATAAAATTTATGAACACTCTTATTAACAACTATAATCATAATATATTAAAACTTGATTATATATTAATACTTATTTATCTTTGTAAATGACTTTAACTTTATGATATAATAATGATCCATAATAGAGGGAAAATGGAATTCACAACTTATCTAATCTTTCTTGTGATATGGTTTATCAAACTTAAAAAATAATCTTAATTTCAATATGAATGGTATATACTTGTCACATTAATTAGCACAACCACTTAACTTGTGGTTGATGAACATCCATAAGTCACAAGTTCAGTGAAACTGATAAGTTATCAATTATTTATTCTCATTTTCTTCTAATTAAATGAGTTATATGTCACAAACGACCAAAAGTTATCCCTGCATCTAGAAAAAACATAGATGCTTGTCCACCCCAAAATCTCAAATAAATACACCCACATATGTAACAAAAAGTTATAAAAAAGTTATATTTGAAAAATAATATTTATAAAAATGAAATGAAATTTTATTATTATTATTATTTTTTATTTACATTTTAATTAGTTAATTATTGTTCTTATAATTATTTTAAAATTTTAATTTTTAATTTACTGATATATTATATTTTTATTTATTTTAAAAATTTAATTAGTTGTTAATTTTTGACATTATATAACATTAAATAAATTTATTATTAAGATTTAATCAATAAAATATTTAATGTATTAGAATTAAATAAGTTAAACAATAAAAACAAAAGATATCATTGAAGACCTAATAGTTACATTCCATGCTACTAAAGTGCATACATATTTTAAGGTATTTACTATTATGATTATTTGTAATGCATATGCATGAACAAAATCTATGATCTACAAGTTAATTTTACTTTTTTCTTAGTTTCTATATTATCTTAAATGCTAATAGTTACATTCCATGCAACTAAAGTGCATACATATTTTAAGGTATCTAATATTATGACTATTTGTAATGCATATGCATGAACAAAATCTATGATCTACAAGTTAATTTTACTCTTTTCTTAGTTGTTATATGATCTTAAATGCCAATAGTTACATTCCATGCAACTAAAAGTGCATACATATTTTAAGGTATCTAATATTATGACTATTTTTAATGCATATGCATGAACAAAATCTATGATCTACAAGTTAATTCTACTCTTTTCTTAGTTGCTATATGATCTTAAATGCTAAAGAGTGTAGTGCTAAAGGTATAAAAACCATGAAGGCGTATATTAAAATAAGTCTTGATTATTGGCAACGAAGGAAAAAGTAATGAGATAGTCATCTCTAGAGCAAGTAATGAGGTTGGTAGGATTGTCATAGACATATGATAAGCTCTTGGACATGCATTCCTATATAGGCATGAGAGAGTAGCGAGGTTGCATATCTCGTGATAGCCTTATAGCGATGCCAATTTATCATTGATGCAAGCAATGTATGCACATTTTCCTCATCTTTACAAGGAGAGGAGATGTGATGATGGAAGATTGTAGCCATCCATAAGGACGAGTGTGTAGAATTCTCGAGCATCAAGGTTGAACTTTGTGTATGTGGTGGATGGCACACCTTTAGTGCTGATGTAGGAGAATTTTCCTTTGTGGTCACTTTCCTTGGTGACCCCATATACGGTTTTACTATTTTTAAGTAGAAATGATTGAAAATGAACAATTAGGATTCCCTTATATTTGACATGACCATATTTGAGAGAGAAAATCAACAAGGCCTATCGAGGCATTAGACTTAACTTGTGAATAGTTTACAATGTCTAATCAATGCTCAAGTTGATACTAGGCTACATTGAGTGCTTACATTTGTTCAAAAATGTAATCATCATTGTAGAAACAACACTTTATATTTCACAAACAACTATACCAAGGCATAAAACAACATGTGAATTCTAACTAAACCTTTATTTCTAAAATATTTGAACTAGAGTGTTAACAAGAGATAAATAATTTTATGCCCAGGAATATAGAGGAAGAGGACGAAGGCAAGAAGATGGACAAAGTCGGTTGAGATTTGCTTGGAGAATGATGGAGAGAAGATCTGATAATCTATATTTTTAACTTTTCACATTCACATTAAATTGTTGTGAAATTAAAATATAATTACATACATTAACCAAGAGATAAATAGAACTACAAATAGTACCGAAACTCCACGACGGATCATTTTATCTCAATCCTCCATTCTTACACGTCGCTGACCACCAGCACAAACCCTAAAGAAAACACAATTGCTTGCTTGGCAAGGCCGCATTCTGTTTTTGTTACAAACCCTAATGGTTATAATTTGACTCGTTAGGTACTCGATTAAACCCCATGTGTCCTAATTTGGCCGGTTGCGTCCTTGTTTCTTTTCTTCTTGAACCCTAGCAGACCAGGCTCTTTCTTTAGAGCATTCTCTGGCTGGCTAGTTAAACCTAAAATGTGCACAAAAGCAAAATACCATGTCATGAAAGTTCCAGAGAAGTAGGTCAACAAAACAATTTCTTGCATTCCATGCACACGTGTCATATTCGTATTCAGATCCAATTAATTAAAGAGTCTTAGCTTTTACATTCTTGTCGGTCAATTTAGTCGGTAGCTATTTCCTTAGCCAATAATTAACATTTTCCCCGATGTTACATGGCAACTTACATATTTGGTTGTGCAAAACCATGGCCCTGCGACAATTTGTTTTTTCAACATCCAAACAAATTCAGGTAACGGAATCTACTGGTATGTGCCATGCGCTTCCCGTGTTTGCTTGATGATGAGGAACTAACAATTCCATAAAGTTGTCACTGTTTCAATATCTCTGGGAGAACCAGATCAATGTCTGCTAATTCCATCAGTTACGATTCACAGCCATGCCATCCCTGGAAGAGCTCATTCCCTCAAAAGAAGACGGAGATTTTCAACCCTGTAAGTTTTGTGTAGAATTTGGGTGGAAAAATATGAACTAGAATCACAGAAAAATGTTGAAAGGTCAAATCGTAAAATGGCGACTGTGTTCAAGAAGCCTTGAATTCTGTTGATTTCCTATTTATGCTAGTCTATAAAAAAAACTTGCATATTTGTATAACATTATAAATTTATAATAAAATATAAATAAACTATTCTCACAACAATGATATTAATTTATAGTCTTATAAGCTATTATTTCTCATTTCCTATTTATGCTAGTCTATAACGGAATTTGCATATTTTTATAACATAAGTCAAGAATATTACTAGAAGTATGTAAGGAAGCTTGAATATGCTTGTTTTATGCTACATTGCAATAACCTATATCGTATTTAAATGGACATTTTTTAATTCATTTTTGTTTTAATTTCTTTCAAATTGTAATTATATTTGTTTTATCATATATTTTTATAGCAAAATTATCCTATTGCTATATATTTTCAATCTCTTCTTAGGAGGCAGGTACTAAGCAATTTTGTTGCTTATTCCACTTGTTATTATTTTAAAAGTCGGGTACTAAAAACATATTCTATTCATTACACTTGTTTAAAAAGTGGCTGAATCATGTTTTACAAACTTACAATATTATTTTGTAACTATTAATCGAGATATAAGTTTGTACTATTCTATAATTTTTTTAATCAAAAATAAAAAGAGGTACTGACAAGTATATAATGATAGAAAATGGGATAGTAGACATGTTTATGAGTGCTTTATTAACATAAATAAGTGGTACATATTTATATATCAATATTTCACTTAAGATAGAGATATTATCTTAACCACACTAACAAACTAGCGAGGGAATATTTAACAACACTAAATATAGGAGATCTAGATGGAGAGAATATATCAAATCCAACTAACCTAACAACTTCCTAAAACCAATCATGCTACCTCAAAATGACCAATAGCAATCACAATATTCTCATGAAACACAAGTATGGGTTAATAATACCAATACTCCCCCTTAATAAGTACTTGTTTCAATCTTTGTTAGGCAAGGTATTCATTAACATCTACTCCTCTACAACACATGCTTATTTAGGTACTAAAGACACTCCTCATTAACAAGGTATATATTTGGTCCAACCTAGAACTCATATATGCACCTAGTCAAGTAGATGTCATCAACCATCGATGCCCATATAAAGGAGACACCATCCACTGGAATGCATGGGTATCCAACTAGTGCAACAACCAGGCTAGTAGGATGTCATTTAGATACATGGTTTGTTCAACTTTTGATGAAATCCCCTTGAATGTGCAAAGAATTTTTCTAGCAATTTCCAAGAGCTAATAAGTGAAAATGATGCACCCACTCTTTTTTTTACACATATCCCCAAAGTGTTTTTTTTACACAGAAAAATAGGTTCCTAATATCATAACATCACCCAAAGTGTACAACCAACATATGGTCCACTGATATAGCATCCAAACGAAACAAGATCATCTCCTCTAAGTGCTAAGAACTCAGTGTGTGGGTGAACAACCTCCCCCTTCAGGGAAATAGAATAGGTACTCACATCAAGGACTCAAATCAGCCATGCCATATGAACATGCATTAGCTTCCCTCGTGATCAAGAAAGATTGATATCCCAACTCAACCTATGTGCCCAAACATGAGTATTGTTGTCACAAAATTAGACCCAAGGTTATAAATCAATTACAAACAATATTCCTATGAGAAACAACATTTTTGTCACCCAAAAAGGGAAAAGTATCACCTAATACACTTACAAGAATTGCAGAAATTGAAAGTTGGTCAATGTTTTAAAAGTATGTATTACCATAATTCTCATATAAATCCAAATTGAAACACATTCATAACATAACAAATTCAAATTCATACAAAAATAAAATAGAGTAAATATTAATTTTGTTCCATTACTAAAGTTGAAATGAATAAAAAAGAGTATCTCATCGAATACCAAAATGTATAAGTGATAACCAACTGATACAACCCATCTTACTATATTTATATACATCATGGACAATTACAACATTTATATCCATGACTACTCTCCCATTTTCTGACATTGTATACATCATGGACAATTACAACATTAATATCCATGACTACTCTCCCATTTTCTCTCATTATATACATCATCGACAATTACAACATTTATATCCATGGCTACTCTCTCATTTTTTTTTGTCATTATATACTTGTAAATACCTATTTTTATTTTCATTATAATAAATCTTAAAAATATTATAACTTTTACAACCTTACATATCGATTAATAATTAAAAAATAATATTGCAAGCTTTTAAAACATGGTTCAACCACTTTTTAAACAAGTGTAATGAGCAACAAAGTTGTTTAATAATAATAATAATACTTTTCTTTTAAAAACAATGAAATAATAATAATAATAACAAGGATAACCCACAAACGAATAACAACATAGAAACACACTCCCTTCATAATAATAATAATAATAATAATATTAAAAAATAAAATGTCCTTGCAAGGCAATGATGCATAGCTCAATACATAATATTTACGAACTCCATTAATTGAAAGTGTCTTGATATAGTCTCCCATCGAATACCAAAATGTCTAAGTGATAACCAATTGATACAACACGTCTTATTAATCTTTGTAGATATCATAGATAGTTACAAAATCTATAAAAATTTCTACTCTCTCATTTTCTATCATTATATACTTGTAAATGCCTTTTTTTTATTATTATATACAATTACAATATCTATAACTATCTTTTCACTAACCATTTGTAACAAATCTGTGACTTATTTCCTCTAACCTATCTTTATCTTATACTACACAAGTCATTACACATTACAATACATGTTTACAAAAATAGTGTAGCACCAACAATATAGTGTCAACATGCCCCCAATTTTATGTTTGGCTCACTCTCAAGCCAATAATGTTCAACTTGTTAAATGTACAACATCAAGAGTCATTCTCAAGGAGACTTGTGTTGTATCAAGTTCAAAAACTTGTATTGTATCAAGTTCAGGGACTTGTGTTGTATCAAGTCAAGAACTTATGTTGTATTAAGTTAAGGAAACTTGTGTTGTATCAAGTTAGGACATTGTGTTGTATCAAGTCTTATTCATGAAATATGCATGTATTGTGGTCTTGTGTTATATGAAGATCGAAATCTTGTATTGTATCAAGATTGGAGTCATTTGTTGTTTCAAGACTGGTATTATGTTGTATCAAGACTATAGGCTTGTATTGTATCAAAAGTATAGACTTGTGTTGTATCAAGTCATGTGGATATACTAAGTGATGTTTTAATGTTAGTCATGGTCACTAGGTTCTATAAGTCTCCTTTAGGGAATAGCTACCCCTAGAGTGAATTAATTTATCACATGACTATATGACTTGGAGTAATACATATGATCATCGATATCGAACAATTATTCTAAGTATGATATGATAAGATGAATAATTAATTAATACACATATGGACCATGCATTATTTAACTAATGATAATGAAATAAAGCATAGAGAAAGAGAATGAATTTGAATTACACATGTATGCGGCAAGTGAACTCAAATTATGAAGGCCTTAGTTAATCCTAATTTGTAAATAAAGAGTGTGTTAGTTAAATAAGTAACATCTCCTTAATTCATGCAAAGTGTGTGCATGGGTGACACTGATTGTGAAGTACCAAAGACTTTTAGGTAGTCTCCTAACATTCAACGAAAGATTAAATTCAGTTCAATCAGTTCACACTCAATTCAACCAGTTAACATTCAGTTAAAGAAGTTCACATTCATTTCAAGAAGATCACATTCAATTCAGATCAGTTAGCATCCAATTAAAGCTAATTAAAGAAGGAGGGTGAATATCTTGTGCATGCAAGAGAATCTAAAGTGTTAGTTGGGAACTATAGTTTGGAAGGGCACTAATGTCTTCATGAAACGAGTTCTAGTGCATGCTACTCTCAGTGAATCTTCCATGTATGATCTCATTGTGTTTACTTAGCCTCCAATTCGCCTCCTTCTACATGCTAGGTTGTTTTCGCTTGTTATTAGTATGTGAGGCATATGGAAAGTTCCATACAATTTGCATTCAGTTTTTTTTGCAAGGTTGATTTTGATCTCTCTTCTCTATTGCTATGGTGACATATCTTATCCAGAAATTTGTTGATGTGTTGTAAATCATTCTCTGCAAATCTATCTATCATACTCAAATAATTGTTGGGTTTCTTATCCTCTGTGTTTGGAGGATTTTTCCAGGGTACATATTGTCTCTTATGGTGATTGTTTTATGTGGTTGATTTATTCTTGAAGATTCATATATAGATGATATAAAGAAGTATATGTGTCTAATTTAAATATTCATAAATGGTTGATATAAAGTTGATTATGTGGTTGATATAAAGTTTCTTATGTGGCTGATTTAAAGTTCATAATGTGCTGAAATTATTTGATAAAAAAATTTAAGTTTAAGCATCTGTTATTTTGCTCAATCATTAACATGGTATTAGAGAATTGGGAAATAAAGAGATTATTTTTGTTTAGCAAACTAAATTTTACATATATCATGAAGCGTTGCAGAAAATATTAGAGCCATGACATTGATTTCTATTTTACCAGAAGACCTCCTTGAAGGTACTTCCAACTCCAACACATGGAAGGAAAGAGTGTTCAATCCCCTTAAGTAGCATGATCTTGATTCATATAAATTACAACAAGAATCAAGCAAAGGAAAATAGGATTATATATGAATATGAGAAGGAAAATATCATGTTGATGATCACACCATTGGAGACGAAAAAGAGTGTTTTGAAACACTTATGAACTTGTATGAGAAGAAATATCCCACTCGAAAGAGGTATTTCAAGAACAAGTTGCACAACCTAAATATGTATAAATATGAGACCATAGCATCCTTCTCCTCAAATATTTCACAAGTTAAATATCAACTAGAAATCATCGGTGTGGTGACAATGAAGATGACCTTCTTCAAACCGCCATCGATGAAATCCCTTCCTCATGTGACACTTTCTTATGGAAGAGAAGAGAAGCCCAAATTCAAGAGATTATGGCATGATTTCATTCAAGAAGATGGGTGCATACAAATAAAGACACCATGCACTAAAGAATATCATATTTTCCTCATGGCGAGAATGAAGAATGTGAGGAAGGAATTTTCTCCCAAGAAGTTATTCCATGGAAAGAAGAAATATATTAATATAAGTTTTGACAAATAAAATATTCTATGATATTATTGTCAAAATACAGACCACTTTGCATGGAATTTCCATGCAAGGAAAAGAAGAGAAGGAAGAGTTCATGCTTCTACCATTGTAGAAGCTGAAACTTCCAAGAAAAATGCACCTAAAGAGAAAGAGATAAGAAGAGAATTTTATCTTGTGTCAGAACTATCTAGATCCTTCATCACAAGTGAGGATGTATGGTTGATTGACAGTGGTGCATCCAATCACATGTCAAGATTCAAGGGCGCAATATCCAGCCTAAAGGAGAAGAAGTTTGCATGCATGGTGGAGTTTGGGGACAACTCCACATATTCTATCCTAGGATTTGGATCCACATCCTTATAGATAATTTCAGGAGATGTGCGACATGTGGAGGACATTTTTTATGTCCCAAGATTGAAGAAGAACATACTCTCAATTTTGGTTCTTGAATATTAGGGCTTCCAATTCATCTTCATGGAGAATCAAGCTTGCTTATGGCTGAAGAACCAGAATATTGATATTTCTACCGTCCTTCGAGTTTGACAAGAAGCAATTTACAAGGTCCTAGGAAAGTATATCTCAGCCATGGTAAATAATACTATCATCCAATGCGAACTTTGGCATAGGAGGCTTTGACACCTCCATTTTAGAGCACTACCTGGTTTGCAGTGCATCAAGAAAGGTATGCCTACTTTTGATTTTGTACATGATAGTATATGTCGGGGCTGTACCTTAGGAAAAAAATGTTAAAAAGAAGTTTCCTAGCATCCATACTAGATATAAAGGGATTTTAGATTTAGTACACTCATATGCACGTGGTCCCATGTCAATCCCTTCCCTGAGTGGATATCTTTACTATGTATTATTCATTGATGATTTCTCCCATAAGGCTTGGATTTATTTTATGAAATCCAAGAGTGAAACCTTTAGTAAGTTTCAAGAATATAAATCCTTAGTAGAGAATCAGAATAGTAGGCACATCCATTCTTTGAGGTCTAATAATGGTGGAGAATTTGAATCAAATGCTTTTAATAAGTTTTATAGTGATGTGGGGATCTGTAGACAATTATTAGTTCCATACAACCCCCAGCAAAATGGGGTTGCAAAGAGAACGAATAGAATTGTTTGTGAGGTTGCAAAATCCATGCTACATGATAAAGACCTATCTACTTATTTTTGGGAAGAAGCTACAAGTACAATAGTGTACATTCAAAACAAAAGTCTGCATGCACTGCTTGATTGCAAAACACCTGAAGAGGTGTTCACTAGTGAGAATCCAGACATATCACACCTGTGAATATTTAGATGTCATGTATATGTTCACATTCCAAATTAAAAGAGAAATGAGATGGAACCTTCAAGAAATAAGGGAAATTTTGTTGGATACAATGAGACCTCCAAAGTATTCAAGATATATGTACTCAGTGAGAGACATATTGAGGTTAGTTAGGATGTGACATTCCATGAGGAAGCTTCTTTTAAGAAATTGAAAGAGATTGAATGTGAGATTGAGGATCATGATTCTCCTATATTAGAAGACCTTGATGATGATTCTTCCCTTTTTTATGTTCATAGGGAGAATCCAGTAGATCATTCAAAGTTACCTGTCATTGATGAACTAGTTGAGTTGGTTAATGAACCTCCTGCAAAGAGGAGGGAAACATGGTGCCGATATGTAGAAAAAGATGTTGAAAAGAATGGATCACCAATAGGCTCTACTAGAGATCGCAAGCAACCTGATAGATATTCAAGACATGTTGCATTGATGAGTGACATAAGTGACATAGAGCCTTCATCATATTAATAAGTTGTATAGCAGCAAGTGTGGAAATATGCTATTACAAAATAGTATTAGTCAATACTAAAGAATGATGTTTGGGAAATTGTTCCTAGACCTCAGAAAAAGTCAATTGTTGATTCCATATGGATTTACAAGATAAAGCATGCTATAGATAGTAGTGTGTACAAATAAAAAGCGATATTTGTTGCCTTCGGTTTCTCTTAGAAATAGGGCATTGATTATGAGGAGACATTTTCTCATGTGGTCATATATACCACCATTAGATCTATGATTTCACTTGCATCAGTATTGGGTTGGAAGCTTCACCAGATGGATGTTAATACTTCCTTCTTATATGGTGACATTGAGAAATAGGATTACATTGATCATCCCGAGGGATTTATAATTCATGGAAAAGAGTCCCATGTGTGAAAGTTAAAAAATCCATATATGGGTTAAAGAAAGATCCTCAATATTGGTATGCCAAATTAGATAGCTACCTTTATAAACTGGATTTCTCGGAGAGTGAAATAGATTCAAACTTGTACTTCAATGTAGTGGAGAACCAACCCTTGATACTAGTTCTGTATGTTGATGATATATTCCTCATTGGGGAGGAAATATTGATTGTTGAGTGTAAGAAGGAGCTTACCTCAAAGTTTAAGATGAAAGACTTAGGTCTGATGCACTACTTTATAGCAGGGATAATTTTAGGGGCGAATTTTAGCCACGTGGGCTATTTTTCCATGTTTTTCTCCCAAAAAAGATTTGCCATTTTGCATTTTTTGAAGCCCTGTTTCGCCCAATTTTGGCGGGGCAAAAATTTTTCTCCCTAAAAATCGTCAAATTATTATATAAACGATATAAAATCCTTGGAAATTAAAATATTTTTTGAAAAATATCACCAATCATTTTATAGTTGTCGTTTTAATAATTGGTAATATTCGCCAACATTTATACACTTTTAAATAAGTATGGTTCCTTAAAATCATCCCTGCTTTATAGGCCTTGAGATATGGAAGAAAAATTATGAGATATGTGTATCTCGAGGGAAGTACAATGTAGACATATTGTGGATATTGGGCACGGTGGATTGTAAATCCATGATTACTCCAATGGTTTCCAGTTTAAGGAAACTTTATGAGATCAAGACTCGATTGGATCTAGAATACCCCACTCTTTACAAATAGTTAATGGGATCATTGATCTACTTGATACACTCGAGGCTAGAAATTTTCTATGTAGTTATAATTTTGAGTCAATCCATGGAAGGTCCTAAACACAGACACTGGATTACTAGAAAAACATGTTTTGAGGTACCTCCATGGTATGATTTCTTATGGACTCAAGTATGCCACAAATGTAGGAGTGTTACTACTTTCATATACTAACTCTGAATGGGGTGGATACATTGTGGACCATAAAATCACTTCAGATATTGTTTTAGCTTGGGTTCTGCTATGGTTCAGGGTTCCAACCTCTACTAGGATTCAACCCTAAACAACACACCTATGGATAATTTCTATATCTCAGGCTACAAAGGTCCAAATGAGATTTTGCAAGATGTTCCAAATAGGGAATGAACTATAATTTTTTTGGTAAAATTTTCAGACCCCTAAGGTGAAACAGTGACACATGGTAGTTCGTACAAGTTCGCTATGCTGAAAAGTCCTGAAATAAGTCACCTCAGGAAAACTCAGAGAAGTCACAAATGGTGAAACCAATTCTTTTCTAACCTATGGTGTTGGAAAGAAGACGAAGGAGGATAATTTATTTTGAATTTTTAGACATAAAGGAGTAGTACTTTTAGAGGTACCGCAGAAACAATATCAGGCATTTCTACAAAAGAAATTGAAGAAAAATATGGCATCAGATATTTTGCAGTTCTGATCACAGTTTTGGGAAAATGAGTATGCTTAGCTCGCCTTGAGGAGTCACATATTTCTATCCAAACATATCTAAAAGATACCTAAGTTGAAAAATTGGGGTTTCTCTATCAAACACTAGGTCCACTAGAAACAACATTCCAGAAAAGATTTCAAGCAAGTAGGAGATTGAAGCAGTCTCATTGGTCAAAGAAGAAGCTACGGATCCAAAAGGAGATGACGACAAACAAACAAATATAAGTATTTGAATTGTATTTCCTATATATACTATGTATTATGCATGATATAATGTTTGAATTAAATGACAGTATACTACTAATATGCATGTTATGGATAAGCAACCCACAGAGCTATACAACACTCCATTGCTACTTATCTAGAATGAAACCTACTTGCTGACATATTGGATTTAGTGGACAATCTGAATGATCTCATGGTAGATATGGAAGGAATATAGAAATTTTCCATGAGATATGGATGAATGTTGTATTGGCTAAATAGTTCCATGATGCATAACAATTTTTCATTATGCATATGCCCTATGAAATGGTTCTAACCATGGAATTGGTGCATTTGATTTGTAGGAAAGGTCATGTACAACTTCCTACAAGAAAAGGAGGATGAGAATTGTTCCAAATAACAAGTGGTGACAATTAAATATTCACTCCAATAAACATGAACCTGAATCTCCCAGGGTTAGGGACACCATGACAGAAGAAAGAGCTTTAGAGAGGGGTAGATCCACCTGGAGAGATGAAGACCATCTTGGGCATGAGAGATATTCCAAGATGAAGAAAAGTATGAAGGGAATTCCAAACCAAGGTAAGAGGCCTCAAACACACTCTAGTTGTGTGACGCAGTTGGGTGACATCATTGATGCAATCCCTCCCATCTATGGAAGAATCCAGGATCAAAGAGTAACAGTTGATCATGGGGAATGATGTCTAGGAGATGGTTTCGAGACCTGAAGGGAAGTCCATAGTGTCTTCCATATGGATTTACAAGAACAAGTATACAAAGAAAGGTTCATGTTTTTTCTAAGAAAGAATAGACTATGGCATGACGTACTCTATTGACTAGACACACTTCTCCAGTAGAAGTATATATTGAGCAAAGATCCACCTGTACAGAATATGCTTTGTATGAGCTCAGAAGGAACCCATAGATAAGCACATCTAGGATATTTATAGATCGCCTAGAGTGATGAACATCTTAACCTTTTATACAAGGTTGAATATTGAAACCTATCATAAGAAAACAAGCTCACAGATGGGTGCAAGAGGAAATTTTTTACAAAGTTCAAGATAAAGGGATCTTGGTATCTAGTAACCTGAGATAGATACATAGTAGCAGAGGATGCTACATGTCACTCCAGTACAAAATGTTTTGATACATAGAGTACAAAATGCAGAGGTAGGATAATTCTCTGCTTCAAGGGGAGTGACTGCAGAATATCCCTGAGTTCGACATGATCTGACATGATGGACAAATCCCTGCTGGAGTAATACTTTGCCAAGAGTAAAGTGGGTTCTAACATTCAAGGTTGAATGCGGAAGACTGGTATATATGTCGATGAATTGAAAAAATGTGTTATATTTTTATCATTCAAGCATTATTTTCTTAGGATATTATCTGAGAATAACATGCACAACAATAAATCACAAGAGACAATAGACACAGATATTTTCCTCGAGGAAACCATAAAGGAGAAAACCCCGCAACTTCCTCAGAGATAGAATAAGAACCAATGGTAGAATTAAAACCCAAATACATAAAAGATGATCTCCGCTAGTTGTTATCTCTCTCTTATCCTAGCTCCTTCTCTCTCACTCATGTGCTACAACTGAGTGTGAGTGTGTGTTTTAAATAGAGAGGCTCACTCTCTATTTATACTAGTTTCTGACTTGACAATAACTTACCAGGGACGAATTCTCTAGGAGATTCTAACGACCCTAGTACCCCACAATTGTGGGTACTTTTCCCCCTGGTCAAGAAGGAGGGTTATCCTCTATGAATTTACATGACTTGATCACATTAATGATTCTCTCAATAGGAGCATTGGGGATAAATGAAATACAATATATGAAATACACAAGTGAATACATTCCAAATTTACAAATACATCAACACTCCCTCTTAACTAGGAAGGTATTCTCTAAACACAATTCATCAACACAAGTCTTCATCACTAGATCATCACTAGATCATCATCAATCTTGGATCATCACTGGATCATCATCAAGTCTGGATCATCATTGGATCATCAAGGGTTTCTTTTGTTATCTCGATAAAATGCTGCTATCTCTCAAATCTACTCGCCACGGGAAGTTCTACAGAGCCGACCCTTTTTCATGCTGGTTGTAGGCCTAGCCTGCATGTAGGTCTTCATCAATAGATCCAGTCCTTTTTCATGTTGGATTTACTACCTTTCCTTTGCAAGGACTTCCCCTACAGAGCCAGTCCTTTTTGATACTAGATGCATCACCTTATCTCTTGCAAGGATTTCCCCTACAGAGCTAGTCCTTTTTCATACTGGATGCAACACCTTGCCTCCTGCAAGAATTTCCCCTACAGATATAGTCTTTTTTCATATTGGATGCGACACCTTACCTATTGCAAGTATTTCCCCTATAGAGCTAGTCCTTTTTCATATTAGATGCAACACCTTGCCTATTGCAAGGATTTCCCCTATAGAGCCAGTCCTTTTCATACTGGATGCAAACACCTTTCCTATGCAAGGATTTCCACTACATATCCAGTATTTTTTCATACTAGATGTAGGCCATTGTACTTATATCTGACCATGGGAAGAAACCAATACTACCACCATGTCATAAAGGCACAAAACTTACATCTTATCATGGGAGGAACCAATCCTAGCAGCATGTCAGAAAGGCACAAAGCTTACATCTGGCCGTGGGAGGAACCAATCCGACTACCATGTCAGAAAGGCACATCAGTTACATCTGACCATGGGAGGAACCAATCTTACCACCATGTCAAAAAGGCATAGCACTTACATCTGACCATGGGAGGAACCAATCCTACCACCATGTCAGAAAGGCACATCACTTACATCTGACCATGGGAGGAACCAATCCTACCACCATGTCAGAAAGGCCCAACACTTACATATGACCATGAGAGGAACCAATCCTACCACCATGTCAGAAAAGAACATCACTTACATCTAACCATGGGAGGAACCAATCCTACCACCATGTCAGAAAGGAACAACACTTACATCTGACCATGGGAGGAACCAATCCTACCACCATGTCAGAAAGGAACAACACTTACATCTGACCATGAGAGGAACCAATCCTATCACCATGTCAAAAAGGCACAACACTTACATCTGACCATGGGAGGAACCAATCCTACCACCATGTTAGAAAGGCACAACAATTACATATGACCATGGGAGGAACCAATCCTACCACCATGGGCTACTTACCCATGAAATGCATATTATTAGTATACAGTCATTAATGCAAAACTTCTATCATGCATACCACATCAACTGAATATAAACAAATGCATAACCAAATAATATCATGAAAAGAAAATTGAATACTTATCTTTATTCATTTCATGGGTAGACTCCTTCTTGATCCTTCAACTTCATCATCTTCTTTATTCATAACAACATCATTTTCGTATCCAAATGCTAATATCGATGAGTTGAGTCCTTCGTATTCCTCATCGCTTGATGGATCTTCTTTGGATGGTGAGAGCTTGATATTCAGTTGCACCCATTTTTTATTCTCTTATTATGAGTCGAGATTCTTCTTGTGTGCATTATTCCCATAGTCTGTTGAAGGTAATCACTCCCTTCTGACACACATTCCTCGAATGAATAAATCCCATGATCCTAGGAGGCCATTCAAGGTGGTTATAACCATATCTTATTCTTCTTCGATTTCTTTGTCATAGCATCAAAAACTTCCTTTTGGTGTCTTCAAGGATGACACATGAGGGATGAGATGATATTTAATATAATCTGCAATGATTCTCTTTGTAACATCCCTAGTTTTGACCCCGTTCATGTTAAATACCCATCATGCATAAATTGTAAATAGTCATGGTCTAGAGTTGAAGGCCAAGGCCCCACCATCAATTTGGTTAGGTATGTTTTGGATTGGGATGGTCATTGACGGTATATCAGGACATATGGCATATATTAAGTTGTGGAATCATGTAAATGTGCTTTTTAATTAAATAACCCAACCAGCTATGTTCACTGCAACTAAATTGAGAAGGGGCATGATTCCTAAGGATAAGGAGGGGAAATGATGAACCTTGAGCCATGGGGGAAAAGCCATGTGTCACCTTGTTTAATTACTCACCTTCCCTTGTCTCATCCAACCACCACTTAATGTTCTACTGAGTTGTTGAGGCAGTTATTGCTTAAAGTGGAGGGTGGCAGAATTGTTAGTCTTTGCCACACGCTCACTCCACCAGCCGTCTCTCCACCTTCACGTGGGTAAGGGAACCACCACTATGCCATTCTCTCTGGTCGGTTCAGTTCATTTTCTTACATGGAGATGTTATGCTCTGTTCACCTTCCCATGTGCAGGGAGTTCAGTTCATCCTCATGCAGAGTCAGGCTAAGAGGGGATGGCAATTCTTGTTCGGGGGTTCATTCTCCTCTTCATCACAGATTGTTGGCTTGAGGTTTGGTTCTTCCTCTTGCTCATGCAGGAATTTGGTGTCTTGACTCCACCATTGTCATACTGTGGAATGTGACATGGTCTCTCATTATGAGATATTTTCTGTGTGTTCCTGGGTAATATTCCGTCCTCCTGTCTATTTTGAGGATTGTCTCCTACCCGCGCCCTGTTGTAGTTGTCCAAACATATCATTATTGATCATGGACTATGGTTTCTCTTGTGGGCTCATTGGCTATTGTTTCCACATTTGTTGGTTGAGTCACCATTGCTATTTGGGTTACTGTAGTTTGTTGAGGAATCATTTTGGCCACGATAGGGCCAAGAACGATTCAGGTTTTGTTTCCCCTATCCAAGATGTGAAGAGCTTGTTTGGCTACATGAATGCAGGGATTAGTATTTGGACTACATAGAAGTGGTGATGAGGTCCTGATCTGCTTGACAATCCTGGTGCATTTGGGAAACACACGGACATAGCTAGTGGGCTAGCTTTCTTCTCCACAACCCCTGAATAGCACTGGAAGGGAGATCAGGGTCTGAGGGACTGCGTTGCAGAGAAAGGACTAATTTCCTTGTGTTGTGTGTGTGTGGGTGTTCTACGAGTTAGACTAAATCTAGTGTGGATGTCCTTAACTCTACCATGGGTTCCCTAGCTCAACAGTTAGCATTTCCCAGCTCCTGGATGGCCTGATAAACCCAACTTTGTTGGCTTGTCTGATTTGTTGTTCCCATGATAAACCCAACTGTGTTGTCTTGGATGAACTATGTACCCTTGTGGTGTTGTCATCCTTGGCTATGTGTAAGCCGGTTGGTTCCTTATTCCTTGGGAAATCATGCTCGGCTCGGGGGTGGCAGCTTTGCTGAGAGATTAAGGAGCACACGAGCCTATGGTTGGGAGGAACGTTGCAGCAACGTAGCTGGTTGCGGAACAAGTTCTTATTAAGATAAGTATTCTTACCTGATTTGGGTCTGCAATCATATTACCGTTGATGAATAATGATATACATGTTGAATGCTGGTCTGTATATGTATGAATGATGATTGATAATGTTTTACTTCGTTGTGTATATGAATGATTATGCTTCGTAAAATGTTTTATGTTTTAAGTAGAATGCTCTAGCACTATATGTATGTATGTTCATGTTCATGGGGTTAGATGCCCAGATGATTTGGTGTTTAGACGCATCCTCTTGCCCAGTCAGAGGGTTGGGGATGAGACAAAATGGTATCAGAGCTTTGGTTACAGCGTGGGCCTGAATGGGCCATGACAGATTAGATAGCAGAGGTAGGTTTCCTACTGCCCAGAAGAATCCAGGAGAAATAGAATAAAACCTGTGCATGACAGGAGAATTTTAGGAAAATTTCTCTAAGTAACGAAATCATCGGATCATCGAAGGACTTAGTCTGAAGTCCCGTCGATGCATCAGATCATCTAGTCGAGAGACCACCCGACGAGGGACCTGCAACAAGCAAATCCATGAAATTCACCTAAGTGTTAAAAATCATTGATCGGCGCCACTATGATGAAGCGATCGTCGAAACGTGGGTGGAGGTTAGCAGATGATGCATCCGCCGTTGCGGCTACTCAAAGGACTATCCACTTGATGGATAGTTGATCCGACCGTCGATGGTGCAGAAGTTATGAAATATTCTAAGTGTTGACTTCATCAGCCATCGAAGCATGTTAGTGATATTCATCACCAATGAACAGCGGAAGGGATCAAGGGATTGTAAAACCCCCGTTGCGGATGGCTAGAGGACTATCCTTCTGACAGATAGAGCCTCTGACCGCCGACGTAGCAAAAGAAAGTTCAAATTTTTTCTAAGTGATGAAAATATCGGTCTTCGAAAGAAGATAGTGGTTTGTGCGCCCATCGTTGCGGAAGCCTAGAACACTAGTATTCCAATGAGAAGAGTTTCTACTGTTGATTCCAATCGGGCTATGCTTCAATTTTCCGATGCTTAGTGAATTGGGCCACCAATCGGAGGAAGATGTAGTTTGATTGTGGTCTGCCATTGTGGAAGCTGAAAGGACTAACCATTCGATGCGTAGGACACCCAACCGTCAATGCAACATGGTTAGTCTGTGCTATAGCCGATGAAGTTCAGAACGATAGACAATTGTGGACTTGGTACTGCAAACAAAAATAGACCAGCGAATCATCGATCAAACACGAGATAATAGACCACTGCGACCCTGATGCGGCAGAAGGAATCAGATGGATAACTCATCGATTCAGCGGACGAATTTAGAATTTTCAACTGCCGAAACACCCGATGAGTAGTAGTTGACATCGTCGATCGGAAGCGTAGTTAGTTGCCACAGAAACCGAAGTAAGAATGATTTTTTCCGTTGCGGCTGCTAAAGAGACTATGCACCTAATCAACAGATGGTTTGCTCGTCGATACAGAGCAGGAGTTTAGTCATTTTACCCACCGATGAATAGATAATTCCATCGTCATTGCAGATTCATAGGGTTATATCGTTCCGAACTTGAAACGTCGGAGAGAAATAAACCAACAGACTGTCGATGCACAATGGGGAATTAGTGGTTTGACTGCCAAAACATCGAAAGGAAGTAAGTGAACAGACCGTTAATGAATAGTCGATTTTCTTTCCGATGCAAATCGGAAGTGTAGTTGTTTCGACTACTGTAATGTCGACAAAATAGCTGGGATGAGGTCCAATTGGACCTAAGAAGATTTAGGTTTTTTAAAAGAATTTCTCAGTGATTTTGCAAGCAGTTTCGATTTTCTTTCAATCAGTTTTCAACAGATTTCAGCAGACTGTCCATGGTCACAGAGATGAATATGAAATAGGGAAAATTATGTGTTTTAGCATAATTGTTGTTTTATGAGTTTCCAAAAGAAAAGGTAAGTAATTTTGATTTATATTAATATTATGCATCTAATTGTTTGCTACTAACACATTTGCAGAACTTTAGATAACTTCCAAGAGTAGTACTCCAGAAAGAATAGTGTGGTAAAGAAAGAGGTGGTTCATTCATGAGAACCCATGATGGGTATGATGATCGAGATTCTTACGAGCGAGTAGAAGATGCCATGGGAGAAAATGACCATAATAGAAATGATGACATGGAGTCTAATGGAAGGATATTCCAAGAGACACCGTCAAATGTTGCAGCCACCATGAGAAGCTTGGTTAAAGCCCAGAAAGAGTAGCATCAGTTGAATGCTACCATATTGCAGAGTTTGACAGATTTATAGAAAAAGATAGATTCTGGATGAGGTACATCAAGGCCAAAAGGTAGTAAGAGTAGCACTAGGAGAAGGAGAAGGACTTCCAGTGGACCATTGGACTCTGAAGAATCCAGTGGAGATACAAGTTCATCTTCTCATAAAAGGAAAAGGAGAAGGAACCATAGGGATCGCTCTCGAGATGAATTTAGGAAAGCTAAACCTCCTACATTTGATGGTGAGATAAAGATGGGACAAGAAGCTGAAGCTTGGATTCTTGGGATAAGGAAGTACTTTTAGGTGCAAGATTATTCAAGAAACATGAAGGCCAGAGTTTCCATATTCAATCTGAATGGACGAGCATCCATTTGGTGGGAACACTTCAAGCAATTAAAGAGGATCAGTGAAAGGAAACTGAAGTGGAAATAGTTCAAGAAGTGTTTCAGGAAGAAATACCATTTTGACAGTTATTACGATGACAAGATCAAGGAGTTCCATGAGCTGAGATTGGGAGAACAGACCATGGATGAATATGCAAATAAGTTTTTGGAATTGTTGAGGTATGTTCGGTACATCAGAGATGAAAAAGTGAAGATCCAGTGGTTTTTAAGTGGATTGCCTAAAGCCTACCAAGATAGAATTGAGTTCTATGAGCCAAGAACTCTCGAGGAAGCAATAAGAAAGGATAAATACTGCTATGAGCAAAGCAAAGGTAAACCTGATTACCATAAGGCATGGAAGGACAAGAAGAATGAGAAGTTTGACCAAAGAAATAAAGGTTTCAAACCTTCTATATTTAGGAACCAGTAGAAGAAGCCATCCCAAGCTACGAGTAATCCAGTTGGAGTGACAGGTTGAAAACCTAAAGAGCCACATCAGAATAAAGGTCCACTTAAATGTTGGAAATGTGAAGGACCCCACTTGCTCAGATATTGTCCACTTGAGAATGAAAGTGCAAGGCCAACTTATAACATTCAGGAAGCAGAAACAGTGGGTCAAGTAGCAAGGGCAATCCCTAGAATCTATGCAGAACTGGAGGACCGCCAGGAAGATCACCAGTCATTTGTGGTTGAAGTTGCAGGTAAGATTGTTGAACAATTTGTTTCTATTTTGATTGAACTTGGTTCTACTCAAAGTTACATTACTCCTAGAGTAGTGGAGATTTGTTATTTTAAGAAGGTAAAGCATAGAAAATATTGGTTAGTTAAGCTAGCCATCG
Organism: Pseudotsuga menziesii; assembly: GCA_001517045.1. Taxonomy (NCBI): domain Eukaryota; kingdom Viridiplantae; phylum Streptophyta; class Pinopsida; order Pinales; family Pinaceae; genus Pseudotsuga; species Pseudotsuga menziesii. Next base: position 1,120,849 of record LPNX010763360.1, read on the forward strand.
GAACTAAGAGAAAGGTCAGTGACTTGGTAGATAAATGTCCATTGGTTATGAATGGATTGGTCACTTATGTAGATCTGAATGTTCTACCACTTGGTTCCTATGATGTTCTCATTGGAATGGATTGGTTAGAAGCTCACAGAGTGAATCTTGACTGTTATAACAAGACTTTTTAATGCACAGATGAAGAAGGAAACCCAGTAGTTGTGAAAGGTATTCCAAAGGTAATTTCAATAAGACAGGTTTCAGCAATGCAGTTGAAGAATTTTTGTAGGAAAGGTTTCCAGTTGTATGCAGCTCATATTCTGGAACCAACAGGAGATGAAACTCCTAGGTTTGAGGACTATCAGGTGTTGCAGGAATTCAAGGATGTTTTTCCTGATGAGATTCCATGGCTTCCTCCAAAGAGGGACATTGATTTCACCATTGAAATTGTGCCAGGAGCAGCACCAGTGTCCAAGACACCCTACATAATGAGTACACCAGAGATGCTAGAATTGAAGATGCAACTACAAGTGTTGTTGGAAAAGAAGTATATCCGACTGAGTGTGTCTCCTTGGGGAGCACCAGTTCTGTTTGTAAAGAATAAAGATGGTACACTCAAGTTATGTATTGATTACAAACAGTTGAACAAGGTTACTGTGAATAATAAATATCCTTTGCCCAGGATTGATGACCTCTTTGATCAAATGAAAGGAGCAAAGGTATTTTCCAAGATTGACTTGAGGTCTGGTTACCATCAGGTGAGAATCAAGGATGAATACATTCATAAGACAACCTTCGGGACAAGGTATGGACAGTATGAGTTTGTAGTGGTACCGTTTGGTCTCACAAATTCACTAGATACATTTATGTGCCTTATGAACAGTGTCTTCAGTAAGTATTTGGACAAGTTTGTTCTTGTTTTCCTTGATGACATTCTTGTTTATTCTAAGAATGAGGAAGAGAATGAAGAGCATTTGAGATTGACATTGCAAGTGATCAGGGAACATTAGGTGTATGCCAAGCTGAGCAAGTGTGACTTCTACATGGATAGAATTCAGTATTTGGGTCACATTATCTCAAAAGAGGGTATATCAGTAGACCCTGAAAAGATTGAAGCCATTATGAATTAGCCTACTCCAAGAAATGTGACAGATGTAAGATCTTTTATGGGACTTGCAGGATACTATAGGAGATTCATTGAAGGATTTTCCAAGGTTACACATGCCGTCACTTCTTTTCAAAAGAATGGGACAAAGTTTGAATGGACTTCAAAGTGTGAAGAGAGCTTCTAGTGGTAGAAGAATCTTCTCACCAATGCACCAGTATTGAAAGTTGCAGATCCAAAGAAGGATTTTGTGGTATGTATCGATGCATGTGGGCAAGGGCTTGGAGGAGTCCTTATGCAGGACAACCACGTGATATGTTATGAGTCAAGAAAGCTGAAGGAGCATGAGAAGAACTATGCCACTCATGACTTAGAGCTTCCAGCCATAGTACATGCTCTCAAGATGTGGAGACATTGCTTGATGGGTAGAATATTTGAACTCAGAACATATCACTGTGGACTAAAGTACTTGTTTGATTAGCCTACTCTGAATGCTAGGAAAGTGAGATGGCTGGAATTTTTATGTGAGTTTGATTTTGAAATGAAGCACATAAAAGGGAAAGAGAACCAGGTAGCTAATGCACTCAACAGGAAGGTGTAGGAAATGTATGTGGCATCTCTTAGTGTTTTTTAATCAGATTTGAGGCAGTAGATTGTTAATCATGTTGCTGAAGATGAATTGTATGAGCAGGTAAAAGACAAATTGGAAGAAGATGGACTTCTTACTTATAAAGGCAAAATTTATATTCTGAATGTCGCAGATTTGAGAAGGGTTGTTATGGATGAAATCCATCAAACCCTATAATCTGGTCACCCAGGATATCAGAAGACAATTGCTACAGCTAGAAAGTAGTACTTTTGGTCAGGAATGAAAAAGGACATGGCTGAGTACATTTCAAGGTGCATGAAATGGTAGTAGGTAAAGGTTGATCATCAACATCCAGCAAGTTTGTTGCAGCCCTTTCCAATTTCGGAATGGAAAATGGGAAGTTATTTCCAAGGATTTTATTACAGGATTGCAAATGACTTGGAGACAACATGATTCCATCATGGTTGTGGTGGACAAGTTGACAAGGGAAGTGAATTTTATAACGGTGAAGTATACACATAAAAATGATGGCATTGCAAATATATTCATGAAGGATATTTTCAAATTACATGGATTATCGAAGGCAATAGTTTCTGACAGAGATGTCAAGTTCACTTCCAATTTTTGGAAGGGATTGTTTGCAGATTTGGGTACAAAGATAAACTTCAGCACTGCTTACCATCCTTAGACAAATGGGAAAACAGAAAGAGTTAATTAGGTGCTTGAAGATATGCTCCACATGTATGTGAAGGAAAAACCAACCAAGTGGGAAGATTACTTGCACTTGGTAGAGTTTGCTTACAATAATGGACAGCAAGCATCCTTGGGGATGAGTCTGTATGAAGCTTTGTTTGGAGGAAGGTGTAGGACACCAGTGACTTGGGATAACCCAGTGAATAGAGTTGTGCTTGGACCGAAATTGCTCAAGGAAATGGAGCAAGAGGTTGTAAAGATCAGGAAAAATCTAAAAGCAACACAGGATAGAAAGAAAAGCTATGCAGATAAGCATAGGAAGAACAGAGAGTTTAGTGTTGGGGATCATGTCTACCTTAGAGTGAGGGCAAAAAAAGTTCCTTGAAGCTTGGGAGTTGTGCCAAGCTATCACCAAGATATTGTGGGCCGTTTGAAGTGCTTGAAAGAATAGGGCCCATTGCATATAAACTTGCATTACCTTCTAGTACTAGAGCTCATAATGTTTTTCATGTTTCTTTGCTTAAGAAATATGTACATGATCCTAACCATGTGATAAATTGGGATGTGATTCAAGTGGAATTTGAGGGAGAGTTCCAAATAGAGCCAATGCGCATCCTCGATAGGAAGGTCACAATGCTCCAGAACTGAGCCATAGGGAAGTTAAAGGTGCAATGGGAGCACTATGGACTTGGAGAGGCTACGTGGGAGTAAAAGATGCCATGCGATTGGCACATCCATTTTTGTTCAATCCTGCGAAACACTGAGGCGATACCAGTGTAACATTTTGTTCAAATTTTGTGAGTACTGAGGACAGTGCTATTGAAGGGGGAGGGGAATGTAACATCCTTGGATTTGACCCCGTTCACATTAAATACCCATTATGCATATATTGTAAATAATCATGGTGTGGAGCTAAAGGCCAAGGCCCCACCATCGATTTGGTTAGGTATGTTTTGGATTGGGATGGTCACCGATAGTATATCAGGACATATGGAATATATTAAGTTGTGGAATCGTGTAAATGTGTTTTTTAATTAAATAACCCAACAAGCTATGTTCACTACAACTAAATTGAGAAGGGGCATGATTCCTAAGGATAAGGAGGGGAAATGATGAACCTTGAGCCATGGGGGAAAAGCCATGTGTCACCTTGTTTAATTAATCACCTTCCCTTGTCTCATCCAACCACCATTTAATGTTCTACTGAGTTGTTGAGGTAGTTATTGCTAGAAATGGAGGGTGGCAGGACTGTCAATATTTTCCATATGCTCAGTACAGCAGCCATCTCTCCACCTTCAAGTGGGTAAGGGAACCACCACTACGCCATTCTCTCTAGTCGGTTGAGTTAATTTTCTTACGTGGAGACCTTATTCTCTATTCACCTTCCCACGTGCAGGGAGTTCAGTTCATCCTCATGTAGAGCCAGGCTAAGAGTGGGTGGTGATTCTTGTTCAGGCATTCATTCTCCTCTTCATCAAGGATTGTTGGCCTGAGGATTAGTTCTTCCTCTTGCTCATGCAGGAATTCAGTGTCTTTACTCCACCATTATCGGACTATGGAATGTGTCGTGGTCTCTCAGTGTGAGACATTTTCTGTGGGTTCCTGGGTAATATGCCTTCCTCCTGTCTATGTTGAGGATTGTCTCCTACCTGGGCCCTGTTGTAGCTGTCTAGACATATCATTATTGATCATAGACTGTGGTTTCTCTTGTGGGCTCGTTGGCTATTGTTTCCACATTTTTTGCTTGAGTCTCCATTGTTATTTGGGTTATTGTAGTTTGTTGAGGAATCGTTTTGGCCATGATAGGGCCAAGAACGATTCAATTTTTGTTTCCCCTGTCCAAGCCGTGAAGAGCTTGTTTTGCTGCATGAATGCAGGGATTGGTCTTCAGACTGCATAAGAGTCATGATGAGGGCTTGATCTTCTTAAAAACATAGTGCATTTTTTAACCAAATGGATAGAGCTAGTGGAATGGATTTCTTCTCCACAACCCCTGAATAGCACTGGAAGGGAGATCAGGGTCTGAGGGACTGCGTTACAGAGAAAGGACTGATTTCCTTTTGTTGGGTGTGTGTGGGTGTTCTATGAGTCAGACTAGATATGGTGTGGATGTCCTTAACTCTGCCATGAGTTCCCCAGCTTAGCAGTTAGCCTTTCCCAGATCCTGGATGGCCTGATAAACCCAACTTTGTTTTCTTGGCTGATCTGTTGGTCACCTGATAAACCCAACTGTGTTGGCTTGGCTGAAATATGTACCCTTATGGTGTTGTCATCCTTGGCTATGTGTAAGCATGTTAGTTCCTTATTCCTTGGGGAATCATGCTCGGCTCAGGGGTGGCAACGTTGCTGAGAGATTAAGGAGCACACGGTCCTATGGTTGGGAGGAATGTTGCAACGAAGTAGCTAGTTGTGGAACAGTTTCTTATTAAGATAAGTATTCTTACCTGATTTGGGTTTACAATCATATTACCATTGATGAATAATGATATACATGTTGAATGTTGGTCTGTATATGCATGAATGTTGATTGATAATTTTTTTCTTCTGTTGTGTATATGAATGATTATGCTTTGTAAAATTTTTTATGTTTTAAGTATCATGCTCCAGCACTATATGTATGTATGTTCATGTTCATGGGGCTAGGTGCCTGGATGATTTGGTCTTTAGTCGCTTCCTCTTACCCGGTTGGAGGGTCGAGGACATGACACTCTTGGCTCTATCCTTGGCCTCATCTCCCTCTAGCTCTTAGACTTTTCTTACTGAAATACTGATCCAGGTCAATTTCTTCAAGGATCACAGAGTTCCTATACTTCTTCCAATTTATATTCTTCCCTTCAAAATAAATTGGTCAAGGAATCAAACATCTCTTTAGGTGTCTTTAGGGAAGACACTTGTGGAATAAGGTGATCCTCTTGGTATTGACCAAGTTCTTATTATGTAAGGCTTTAGCCTTATTTCTTTCTAGAACTGGAACCTCACCACTTATGTAGGTGTCCAATTCATTTCCTTCAAGAACCAGTGAGATCCTATACTTCCATGCTTGGAAGTTGTCAGCTTCACCAAGCTTCTCATCAAGCTCGTGTGATTAGTCATTTTGAAATGATAACCTCAAATGTAAATTGCAAAAGATTAGATATTACCGATTTGAGGTGTCCGTCCTGGTTCTGGAGCTTACTGATCTAGGGTTTGTCAGAGAAACCCTAATTTTCAAAACTTGGAATCTTTCAGATATGATTGGATAGAAATATGGACCTCTTCAAGGAGAGCTATCCAATGTTCTCCTTTTATGAAATCGGTGGAGGGAAGCTCCCAGAATAGGAAACCTTAGTTTTCCAATTTCTTCTACAAAAATGCATGATATTGTTTCTGCGGTATCTCTGAAATTTTTTCTCCTTTGTATCCAAAATTTCATACTTTGGTAGCCTTGTCTGTCCTCTTTCCAACACCACAAGTTTGAGAAGAATTGGTTTCACCAATTGGGACATATGAGAGTTTTCCCAAGGTGACTTAGGTCAGCACTGATCAGCATAGTAAAATTGTATAGACTTCCACATGTCATTGTTTCACCTTCAGGGTTTGAAACATTTACCATATAAAGTACAGTCCATTCCCTATCTGGAAAATCTTGCAAAATTGTATTTGGACCTTTGTAGCTTGAGATATATCAATTCTTCCTAGGTGTCCTGTTTAGGGATGAATCCTAGAAGGGGATGGAACACTGATTTGGAGGAATTATATCTCCCATAAATCTGAGCCGAAATTTTTTACACAAGGTACATCAGGATTTTATCTTCGGCTTGTGAAAATTTTGGCTCCTGAAACTTTGTAAATCTCTAGATATAGAAAATGTACCAAAACTACCAGTTTTAGTATTTTTACGATTTTTCAAGCCCGAGGTCAAATTAGGGTTTGAATTTCCTAAATTTTTACTCAACAAAAAACTTTGACCTTGGTATCTAAAATTCAATTTTGATGAGGAGAGAAATGCTATGCTGGGCTCACTCAAAAAATCCTCTTCTGTGAAAAGCTCTAATTTCCCGCAGCAGTAACTGAAAATGCCTGGAATCAACTTTTGCTTCGACAGAAAGATGTGTCCTTCAATGGAGAGTTATCCTATCCTCCTTTTTCTAATGGATTATGGAGAGAGACCCAAAAAGTAAGAATCCCTAGCTTCTACAGCTGCATAGTGTATTCTTCTCAGGTTAGCTCTGATACCATGCTAGATTTTTATCATTTAAGCAATATGATCTTAGGATCTTATTTGAGAAAATAATACTCACAACAATCAATCAAAAGAGACAATAGACACATATATTTCCATCAGGGAAACCATAAAGGAGAAAACCCCACAACTTCCTCAAAGATGGAATAAGTACCAATGGAAGCAATAAAAACCAAAGCCAGAAAAGAGGATATCCACTAGTTGTTCTCTCTCTCTTATCCCAGATACTTCTCTCTCACTAATGCGCTACAACTGAGTGTGAGTGTGTGTTTTAAATAGAGAGGCTCACTCTCTATTTATACTAGTTTCTAACTTGACAATAAATTACCAGGGATGACTTCTCTAGGAGAGTCTAACAACCCCAATGCCCTACAACTGTGGGGACTTTTCCCCCTAGTCCACAAGGAGGGTTACCCTCTATGACTTTACATGACTTGATTACATTAATGATTCTCTTGATAAGAACATCGAGGATCTGTCCCTCTCTCTAATGCGCTACAACTGAGTGTGAGTGTGTGTTTTAAATAGAGAGGCTCACTCTCTATTTATGCTAGTTTCTAACTTGACAATAAATTACCAGGGACAACTTCTCTAGGAGAGTCTAATAACCCTAATGCCCCACAACTGTGGGGAATCTCCCCCCTAGTCCACATGGGGGGTTACCCTCTATGACTTTACATGAATTGATTACATTAATTATTCTCTTGATATGAACATCGAGGACCAATGAAATAAAATATATGAAATATACAAGCGAATACATTCTAAAGTTACAAATACATCAACAAAATGAATTCATGGTAGAATCAATGATGGAAGAATAATAGAATGATCTTTGGGATATAGTATCCAAACCAGAAAACAAGAGTGTGGTATCTTCCAAGTGGATTTTCTATTTATGGAAGTCTTGAAAAATACAAGATTTGTCACTAGAGGATTCTCTCAAGAGAGAGAGAATTGATTATGAAGAGACGCTTACTCCAGGAAGCAAGGTACACTTCCATCAGAACTATCATGGCACTTGCTTCAATGATGAAGTGGGATACACACCAGATGGATGTAAAGACAAGCCTTCCTTAATGGTGTGATTGAGGAAGAGGTTTACATCAAATAGACACAAGTATTTGAAGTCAAAAACATAGTGACTCATGTATGTAAGTTGAAAAAGACTCTATATGGACTGAAGCAAGATCTTAGAGCTCGGTATGGAAGAATACATAGCTTATTGGAAAGAATGGGATTTTCCAAGGGTAAAGTTGATCCTAACCTTTACCTTAACGATATGGATGAGGAACCTGACATATTATTGTTGTATGTGGATGATCTATTTTTGACTAGAAATGAGAAACATATCATAGATTGCAAGAAGAAGCTAGTTTAATAATTCCATATGAAAGATCTTGAATTGATGCGTTATTTCCTAGGGATAAAAATGTGGTAGAGCTCAGAAGGAGTCTTTTCGAACCAGCGAAATTATGCTATGGAAATATTAAGAAGATTTGATATGTTGGATTGTGAATTCATGGTCATACCCATCGACACCAACATCAAGTTGTTGTTTGATGAGACATCAGAGTTAGTGGATATGACTCGATACATACATATTATTGAGTCATTGATGTATCTAACGAACACAAGGTCAAATATATGCTTTACTGTGAACACCTTGAGTCAGTATCTAGTTAAACCTAGATGGGTTCACCTGATAGCTTCCAATCATGATGAGGTACCTTAAAGGTACAACATACTTGGGACTTTACTATGGTAGAGATCATGACTACATATTATATGGTTATATGGATTCAGATTGGATAGGAAGTTCCAAAGAGAACCTCAGGTGGATGTTATTGTCTAGGATCTACCATGATCTCATGGTTTAATCTAGTTTTTCTCTTAATACAGCTGAAGCAGAGTACATTGCAACTTGCTCCACTATAATTTTTGGAAGCCATATGACTTCAGAAAGATGATGTCAAGACTATTTGACATGGAGTTGGATACCATAATGATTCTTTGTGAAAACTATAGTTGCATAAAGATGACAAAAAATCATGTGGGATATGATACTAAAGGGAGATATAAAACTCCAGTATGTAAATACCAATGAGCAAGTTGCTGATGTGGTGACCAAGCTTCTTTTACAAGATTGGTGTAGTTTGAAAAGAATTTCCTCTTAAGGAGGAACAGTGACGATACTACATACTTTTATCACAAGGAGGAATAGTGATGATGATACTGTATACTTTCCTTGCAAGGAGGAAAATTGATGTTCATATAGATATTTTCTTGAAAAGAAGAAACAATTCAAAGATATGGACCCTTCTTGAAAAGGAGAAATAGGTCAAATATATGGACCCTTATCGGAAAGGAGAAATAGTTCAAAGATATGGACTTTCTTCAGAAAGGAAGAACAAGTCAAATATGTGGACCTTCTTCAGAAAGGAGGAATAAGTCAAAGATATAGGCTATCCTCAGAAAGGAAGAACAGGTTGAAGAAATGAACCCTCCTCGGACAAAGGGGGAGCATGTTGATAATATGGATCCTCCTAGAAAATTGGGAGTGATGATGAAGACTAACATCAATGATGGGATGACAGTGATGCTCCAACATGAAAGAGGACAAGTGTGTATGAATATGCTGACAAGGACCGACATTCACTTGTGGACGATAGTATCCTCTCTTGAGGATGGAAGGTATAAAACTTTTTTCATGAGAGTGGTCCTCACTAGGTAAGGATGGCCCTGCAGATATTTCTCTCGCATGTAGAGTACCCACATTCACTTTTGTATGATCATATCATCTCTTGAGGATGGTAGGTACAACACTCTATTCAGGAGAGTGGTCCTTACTAGATAATGACAAGGACCGACATTCACTTGTGGACGATAGTATCCTCTCTTGAGGATGGAAGGTATAAAACTTTTTTCATGAGAGTGGTCCTCACTAGGTAAGGATGGCCCTGCAGATATTGCTCTCGCATGTAGAGTACCCACATTCACTTTTGGATGATCATATCATCTCTTGAGGATGGTAGGTACAACACTCTATTCAGGAGAGTGGTCCTTACTAGCTAAGGATGGCCCTGCATATGTTAATCTCATGGAGAGTACCCACATTCATTTATGGATACCGTAGTATAACGTTCGCTTTTGAATGGTCCTAGCCTTCATACTAAGGATGTACTGCAATGAGTCCTCACAAATGAAAGGACTTCCATTTTGTATGCAGTCGAGATCTTCTCTGCAAATGATACTCTTGTATGGAGAGTATGCTACACTCATATGTAGATTCCATAGAATAACACTTGATTGGGAGTGGTCCTAACTTGTGTGGTATTTACGCTCTATTATGATTCCTCATGGACATTGTAGTATAACACTCACTTGGGAGTGGTCCTAACCTTTGTGGTATGGATTTTCCATGATGGGCCGACATTGTGTATGCGGTCAAGATCACCTTTACAGACAATACTCTTAATTGGAAGAGTATGCCTACACATAAGTGTAGATACCATAGTATAACACTCACTAGTGAGTAGTCCTAATTTGTGTGGTATGGATGGTCTACAATGAGTCCTCGTGGACAATGGGGTCAACACTAGGTGCATTCAAGATCTACATTTAGTTGTAGACAATTTAGCTGATCGATTTCACGAAGCAGGACGATGGAGGATTGCATCATCCTTGGACTTATGTCCTAAAGTGATCAGGATTGATCATCCCGCAAATAGATCATGTGTGCTATAGGTAGGGTGGTGATGAAGGATCAAGTAGATCAAAGTACAACAACGAATGGTTGAGTAGATCAAAGTGTAGCTGCAAATAATCAAGAAGGATCGAAGTGCTGCTACAAAGGATCGTATGGATCAAAGTGATCATGTGATGCAGAAGATGAAGAGTAATTGTTCCGGTTATTGATTGTGAAAACTTCCTATGACATATACATGTATAGCCTTGATGATGTTGCGGATATTGTCTCTCTGGTCTCCTATAGTTTATGATGATGTTAGTAGAATAACCTTCTTGTTAAGGGAGAGTGTTGAATATTGTAACTTCAAAGGATATTCTAAATGTATTTTACTGATGTAACCCAAGGGAGATGTTATTATTCCTCTAGTGGGGTGTTACTATTGTATTTGGTCATCATAGAGTCATGAGGTAAATCCTCCATTGTAAGTTAGGGAAATAGTACACTAATGAATATAATATAATATTGTATTGAGTCTTCCTCATTTGAAAACACACTCACTTGTGCACAGTGCATAGGAGAGAGAGAAAGATATATCTATTGGAGGAAGCACACCTACCTGGGGTCTTGTCTTTTACTTTTTATACATATTATACAGAGGAAGTTTTGCTGGGGTTTCTTCCCCATGAGGGTTTCCCGGGATAAATCTTTGTGTTCTTTTGTGTGGTTGTTCTTGTCTATATTTCAATGATCTTTTGCTTATGGTTATTTTTTTATGATGCTAAATGTTATAAGATATGATATAACCATTAAAACTTAACATTGTGTTGTATAAATTCATGCGTATATACTATGTGATGTATTGCTAGTCATGTTCACTAGGTTCTATAAGTCTCCTTTAGGGATTTGATACCCCTATAGTGAATTACTTTAGAATATGATTATATGACCTGAGGTAATACATATTATTATCAGTATGGAACAATTACTATATGTATGATATGATAAGATGAATAATTAATTAATACACATATGGACCATGCAATATTTAATTAATGATAACGAGATAAAGCATACAGAAAGAGAATGAGATAGAACTACACATATATTCCTGAAGTGAACTCGAATTATGAAGGAATCAGTTAAGCCTAAGTTGTAAATAAAGAATGTATGATTTAAACAAGGAACATATCCTTAATTCATGCAAAGTGTTTGTGCATGGGTGACACTGACTGTGAATTACCAAAAACTTTCAGTTAGTCTCCTAAAATTCAGTTGAAGATTAAATTCATTTCAATCAGTTCACACTCAATTCAACTAGTTCACATTCAATTCAATAAGTTCACATCCAATTCAAGAATATCACATTTAGTTCAAAAAAATTAGCATCTAGTTAAAGCTAATTCAATAAGGAGGGTGCATGTCTTGTGCATGCAAGAGAATCTGAAGTGTCAATTGGGCACTGGAGTTCAGGAGGGCGCTAATTTTTTCATGAGAGGAGTTCTAGTGCATGCTACTCTTAGTGAATGTTCCATATATGATATATGTGTGTTTATTGAGCATCCAATTCACCCCTTTCTACATTATAGGTTGTTTTGGCTTGTTATTAATATGTGAGGCATATGGAAAGGTCAATACAATTTTCATTCCGTTGTTTTTGTAGGGTTTCATTAGATCTATGTTCTCTAATGTTGTGGTGACATCTCTTATTAGGAAACATGATGATGTGTTGTAAATTATTCTCTACAAATCTATCTGTCATACTCAAATAATTGTTGGGTTTTTCATCCTCCAAGTTTGGAGGGTTTTTCTAGGGAACATCTTGTCTCTTATGGTGATTGTTTTATGTGGATGATTTATTCTTGAAATTCATATATTGCTAATATAAAGAATGATATGTGTCTTATTTAAATATTCATAAATGGATGATATAAAATTGATTATGTGGATGATATAACTTGTCTTATGTGGTTGATTTAAAGTTCATAAAGTGTTGAAATTGTTTGATAATTTTTTTGAAGTTTAAGCAGTCCTGATTTTTCTCATACATCAACACAACTATATACAATGTGTTACATTGATGGAAGGTCATGTTTCAACTTGTATGCAAAACATGATAACTAACTATCTATCTCTTCAACATACTATAATAAAACATCAAAATATTCCTTGAAGTTAGCAACCTATTCCAAAGTATATGACTGTGGTTGGGGCCGAACAGTTCCTCCCAAATCAATTTATTTTATTGATTTAGTATGAAATTTAATAAACTCCATATAGTATTGTTCGTAGTTATCCTTCAATTTAAAAAATTCATTGTAACCTGCTGCTTCTCTGCTCTAGTAGAAACAATCTTCTTAGTTAGAATTGAAATCTTTGTCATTGCTTCTGTATGTGTAGAAAAAGGTAGTACAGCCAAAAATTAATTCTTAATTCTAATATATTCCTCCCATGAATTGATGTAGTCACCCTTCTTGCACATCTCTGAAGCATCCTATAAATATGTACACAACAAGAAACTTGTACCTATTAATTTGGAAATCCTTTCAACACCGCTCTTTGATTTTATAAATAGGTCCTCTACTTGAGATATACACTCCTTCAACTCTAATTATATGATTGTTGGATATTTAGAAAACTTCTTTCAACATTTCATTATGTTCCTTAAGTTCTTTTATGATATCCTGCATTTATTCAAATTTTCTTTCTGTAGATTTCCCTCTAACATCCTATGTATCATCCTCGTGTAAAATTAAATATAAATCATATACTATCATGGTAAATGTCTATATCATGTGTAGAAACTTATGTAGCATGTTCCTTCTACATAGCTCCATAGTCTTGACTCATAACTATATGTCACACCCCCATTCATGTTGTAAGTGTGTCAATATACTCCTAAAGTTGTTGAAAATGTACTTGGATTAGATCCACTTCTAAATAAGAAAGAATCATTGTTGTTGATGAAGAATATTTATATTCCTTTTCCATCACCACACAAGGATCTAAACTTATAAACATTTTCTTCCATATCCATTTAATTTTCCTCCATGGACTTAAACTAGAATCTTGCAAAAAAATTGATATCTTCTTAGCTAATGGAAATGGTGCCTGATTTCCTTGCATAGGAACCACTAACTTTAACATAAACTCGAATTCTATAAGTTTCTTGGTGGATGATAACTGAAGCAACTATCGCACGTCAATGTTGGCCTAAATTTTATTGATAATGCTTTGCACTTATTTTGCTTCTTGTCATGAAATATTATGCTCTTCTCCTAAAAAAATATACTATGAGCTTTGATTTCTCTTGCAAATGTTGTACTATATAGTGATGGTGCCACCATTTCCTCTCACTTCTATGATTATTCTTGAACTGGTTGGAGATCGTTAGTTGACATTTCCACTTCTTCTTCTTAGGAAATTGTAATTCTTTAGGTATATCTTGTTTTTTTTCTTGTAAGACAATATTGGGGATTCTTAGCTTTAGTGATGGTGGAACCTTGAACATATTTATTTTTATTCTCCTTTCTTTGTGGAGTATTTAAAATCTCAACATTAGATTTTGATGGTGGTTTAAACTCTAGAGGACAATCCTCCTTGGATTGATGGATCTCTTCATCTAAAATGTAGAATGATAAATAAAATTCATATTTTGTGTAGTTGCACAAGGATTAATAAAAAATATGAGTGTCAATTTAAAAGCATATAACATTATCATATTTATCCACTAAATGAGGTGGAATACTATATAATTTTTTTGTTTCATGTGTCATCTCAATATACCAACACTAGAATTCTACATTTGTACTATGTTCCATATCCTTATTGGCACTATGATTCCAAATATTAAACTTAGGAGAAAGAAAGGATGGATTCACTTATGTATTATACTCTCTTACTTGTGTAGGTATCCAGTCAATCACTGCAACCAAAAATAAAACCCAACTTAAATGAAATTCTTTACCGAAATATTAAGCATCAAGACATTTTTGGATAAATTTATCTAGTAAATACTTATCCCATGTATTTGTTAATCCATGTGTACAATGATATGCTACAAATAATACTCACACATGGCATCCATCCTTGCGACACTTACTTACCACTTTCCTTGGTAAAATATATGTCCATAGTATTACCCTTTTCTTCCTGAAATAATGAAGTCCATCATAACCTTGCATGAAATAATTTTCACACGGGATATTTTCTTGCATTGTGCCCTCCGACCATTCCCTCATGTACCTTATATAGTACTGTGTCACACTCATTCTCCATTACACATCTACGTAGTATTCGATCAACTCCCAATTTGTATAACTTCCCAACAATCAATTTATAATTAACACTTCTTATTTTAGCCATTGTATAATCATCGGTTGCTTTCCCTGTCATAAAAAATGTTGCAGTTTCTATAAACTAATATGGCACCAACTCCACCCAAAATAATTGTACATCTGACAAATAGTCACCTATACCTCCTTCATCTTATCTAGATTCCAATCTTTACAAATTATTTGCTCCAAAATTTTGTTTACCAAGTTTCACCACTAATTCAAAATGAAATTCCGAAGACAATAGTAGTAATCTACACATTATACCCCCCAACACTGGCTTATTCACTAGGTACTTTAAATAAGAATGATATGTAAATGTTTAAGTAATTTTTCTAATAAATAATGTCTAAGATTTTGAAGTGCAAACACCATCACCAATCCTTCTCTCTTAGTTGTAGTATAATTTCTCTTTGCATCCTACAATTTCCTACTAGAAAATGAAATTGGATTATCAATATTTTCCTCACCCAATCGTGTAAGTAAAATTCTTCATGCAATCAATGATGCATCCTCATGTACATGGAATATCTTCAAATAATTTGGAAAAATAAAAATTGGATTTGTCACTAATTTTTCTTTCAAAGTATCAAAATATTCTTGACATACTTGTATCAATAAATATTTATTTTCCTTCTTCAACAATTTCTCTATTGACTTAGTATTTTTTGCATAATTTCTTATAATTTTTTTGTAATACCTTGTATGACCCAAAGTTGCTCAAAATTCCCTTACAGACATAGGAGGTGGAACATTTACTATTACAATAATTTTAGTTGTATGCATAAGTAACCCATCCTTACATACTACATGATCCAATCAAACTCTAATTGGTGTATAGAAAACAAAAATTTTCAAGTTCAAAGAAATATGAAATTGCCAACATCTATCCATCATTAACCTCAAAAATTGAATATGATATTCTGACAAACTAAACACTATCTAGTCATCTACATAAAATTCTAAAAACTTATGCATAAACTCCTTAAAATATAGAACTACAATTCGATAAAATATTGCAGGAGCATTCTTCATCCCAGATGTCATCGTGGTATAAGAAAACAAACCCCATTCTATAGAAAATGTAGTCTTTGTTCTATCATCTTCTATAATGTTCACATGATGATACCCTGAAAATCTATAAGTGAAACAATATGATTGTCTTTCCCCGACATTCTCTAAAAATTTATCTGTGAAAGGAGTAGGAAATGGATCATGTATACAATCTGCATTTAGATCTCTCAAATCAATACATTTGATTATACCTCTAGTTTTATTGTCTTGAATTACCATTGGACTATTTCGTTCAAATTTTTCGATTGGAACTATAAATACTACTTCCAACATTCTATCCAATTATTGGCACACCTTCTATTAATATATTGGGTTCAATCAATAAGTTATTTACTTTATAGGTTTTGCATCAGGTTTTGATTGAATCTTCATTTAACCTAATGATCCTGCAATTCCCTTCATCTCAAAATAGCTTCTAGGAAAGAAATATTATTACTCTTCAAGAAGTCTACCACCTGTGTCAACATTTATTGATCTCAATAATATACAATTATAGAAATCTAAGGGTTTTCATCTGTACAAATGTTATATATTTGTCTAAATGGGTTATTAACACTACATTGCAATATGATTTGTAGTTGTGTCTTATAAAACACAATCCCATTATGTCTATTTAGTATATGTTTTCTTGGGATATTCATCTTCTCCGCATTCATATTTAATTACTTTCCAACAGTGGACCTGTAGATTGAGTTGTACCATATTTTTATGATTCATGCAGATTACTTTATGCAAATGATTTGGGTATTTTTCTAAAAAATGAATTTCTTTACTTTGAGAAAAACATCCTTCAACACAAGGTTGTCTAATGAAAACTAAATGTTCCACAAAATTAATCCCAAATATCCCTCCAATTTCTTGTTTTTCAAGTTCTTGTTTCTTCTTAAATATACCAAATTCTTGGTAACACATCCAATGTATGAACAAACATGTGGACCCATTCCTCCTTTGGAATTTTTTTCTCCTCCCATCATTTTTTCACAAAACAACAAATGCTCCTTGGGATGTTGAATTCCTTTATATTTATTTATCATTTCCATTTCTGCTAATGGATGGAATCTAATATAGATATTTTCAACTACCTTACTCCAATTATCAAGCCCTTATTTATGAGTTTCCCACCATTGTGCAATCATTCATTTCATGACAATATCCATTCCTTGAATCTATACTGGTTCTTGTATTTTTTCTTCCATCTAGATTATAAATTCATTCACTACTCATTTTCCATAAAATTGTGGAGGATCACATAATTATGTTCCTACCCAACAAAAGGCTTTAATGGTCCATGTGGATATTCATCTAGACACTTCATATGATATGATATGCCATCATTCCATAGCCTATTTTAAATCAATATCAAACTAACAAACACTACGCCAGGTTATCTCTCCCTTATCTATGGCATTTCCATATTCCTCCTTCGATCCTTTGATATTATATATTTTCTACTTCCTCCTTCTCTATATCACCCCTCACTGGTTATGGTTATCCTTCTCCTTATTTAGGATCCAATGGAGCAACAAATCACATTGCTTATGTTTCAAATGGAATAGTCCTTTGCTTCAAATTCAATATAGCATTATTTTTAAAATCCCAATCAATTCCCAACAAAGTTGGGTAAGGATCTAATCCATCCAATATTTCAATCACCTCAAAATATGCCATAGTTTTTATCCAATCAATATTAAAGTATAAATTATCTAGTATCCCTATTGGTTAAACTCGGTATTCATTAGCTAATCTAATATAAACAGGGAACCATATCAACTTAGGTTTACCCATCACTTCCCATGACTTTTTTGGAAATATATTCACATCATATCCTCAATCTAACATACATATTGCATTTCATATGCCCACAAATCTACCTTAATCTTAAATCATCTGTATGTTCTCCTTCTTTTACCAATGGGTTGTGTATTCCTTTCTGGTAGTGGCACAGTATAAATAGAAATATTTGCTTTCTGTATAACCATTATCTTTCTCAAAATCTGTGTCAATTTCTTAGTTGCTGAAAAATAACTAAATAAATCTACACAACAATGAAGAAACTCACTTATTTTGTTATCTGACTCATTTTTTTGATCAACATCATATCAAGTTTCGCATGCATGCCTTTGCTCTTCTCCAACTACTTCTAATGCATCGCATGGTAACTATCTCTATTGTGCATCATCAAATTTTGGTAAAGGTTTTGTTTCATTCTTTATTTTATCTTCCAACATTTTCTCAACATAGCCATTATGTTCTTGAACTTCTCTAGTTCTTTCATGTCCTCCAGTCACAATCTACACATTCACATGTTCTTTCAACTTCTAGTCATCATACAGTTTTGTTGTCACCATACTACAACACACTCTCTTTTCTTCCCACTTTTATATTAACTCAGTATAATCATCTAGTGTATGATCTATATTATCACAATATCCACAAAGCATTCTATTTTTTCTATAGATCCACACCACATGACCAAGTTCTCCACAGCTGAAGCAAGTAGGTTGTCTTCCACCTCCCCTAAATCCTCGTCCTCTACCTCAAAATACACCTCAAAAATCGCCACCTATACCTCCTCCTGCATTGTCTTCCATCTCTATTACCAGATAGGTATCTCCTAAATGTTCATTCATTAGTTGTAATTCATGACATCCATTCACATCATGTCCAACTGATTTGAAAAATTAACAAAACTTGGTATTGGTTGTGGTTTGATATTTTTGCAACATTGGGCATATAGGAGGTGTATGGACTCATTATTTTTAAATATCACACTTTGCACCTAAGTTCATGCAAGGAATGGATTCAAGTCACCAATAGATACATAAATCCCCAGTACAAGACACTCATTTTGGTGGTGTTCTTCTACACAGAACAATGTGCACCAAAAATTCTTCTCTACTAGCTTCCCTTTTGCTATATCCTGCAACTATGTTGTCAATGTAGGGAGTTCAAATTGCATTGTCTCCATGCCTACTAAATATTATCCTCTTAGGGTATACTCCAACAACCTGAGAACTTTTTATTACGTCAACAAAACCATGATCTGTGAGAGAATTCATGCAATAAACTATTATTTGTATTCCACATATTGAACCTAACATGAAAATATGACTAACATAATTTCATATCATTGATCATAATCCCATACATCCTCTCTAGGTTGTTGTTTGATTTCCTTAATCTCAGCAATACATTGATACTCTTATTTTGGCTTTTGAAACTCCTTTAACATAGCTTTCTTGATCTCATCCAACGTCCGAGTAACCCCTTGCATGGTTGTATACTTATACTTCATAAACCATGTCATTGTGATATTTAAGTGTAGTATCCAATTGAGTTATCTTTTATGTCTCACCAATTACCTATTCCATGACACACAGTTTCACACATGAACTGATGTTCTTCTGCATCATCTATTCTAGCCCCATGAAGGACTAGGAACCTAAGTATCGAATCATCAATTTTCTTCATTGTTTATAACTATTATTCTATGTCTATAGATTCTTCTTAACTTACTCATGCATTTATTACATAATGTTAGCAAAATCACTTGCAACAACACTCTTCTTATCTTACAACTCCTACAATTTAAAAAAATATACTAGTCCTTTTTGTGATCTACCATAAATGGGTTGAAATGGGATTTTCCCTATAGATTTTTCTTTGAATAATTGTAAGGCAATTCAACCTGAGCCAAAATGATATCCCATTATCTAGGATTCTCACCACCCAAACTCATTAACAGATTCCCAAGACTCTTGTTCACTACCTTAATTTCCCCATCTGTTTGTGGATGGTATGCCGGAATGTACAATAATTTAGAGCCCAATTTATTCTTGGGTGTTCTTCAAAAGTTAAAAAGAAACCTTGTGCCTCATTATGATGTAATACATTCCTGGTAGACCATGTAACCTTATGAACTCCCTGAAAAATAAAGCAACTACTTCACTAACATCATTTTTTTCTTACATGCTATGAAATGTGCCATTTTTGAAAACCTATCCACTTCCACCATCATAAAATTGTACTTCCTCTATGCCATAGGTAATCCTAAAAATAAATACATATGCAAATTCTCCCATGGTCCTTCATGTACCAACAATGGAGTGTAAAGTCTAGTATTCTGACTTCCACCTTTAGCCAATTAGGAAACTCTACAACATTCAAGTAATTTCCTGACATCCTTGTTGATGTTGGATCAAAAGTAACTCTCTCTCACCAAAAATGTGGTCTTTTCCATACCAAATTGTCTTCCTAAACTACAACTGTGTATTTCTCTAATAAGATTCACTTGCAATGAAATTTGTTGAATGCACAACTCTTGGTTCCTAAACAAGAATCCCTCTTGAATATGAAAATATATGAATGATGTTCTATCCATACTTCATGGTTCTCTGCATACTTTCCAATTCGCTACAAAATATTCATCTTCTTCATAGAGTTCTTTCACACATTGTAAACTAACCACCTACACTGACATGGTGCTTAACAACACTGTTCTCTGAATTAACACATCAACAACCTTGTTTGATTTTGCTAAGCCATGTTTTAAAACAAACAAGTAACTTTGCAAAATTTCGACCCATTTATTATGCTTTTGATTTAACTTACCTTGACTATTAATGTATTGCAGTGCCTTGGGATCAGTAAACAAGACAAATTCCTTTGGTAGCAGGTAATGTAACCATTTCTTCAAAGCTTGCATGATAGCATAAAACTCTTGATCATAAACAAAATACTTTTCCATCATTGAATTTCTCACTGAAGAATGATATTATCCTATGTTCTTGGTTCCAAATACTCTATTCATTGTCCCACTTGCAACACAATCTACTTTAATCACCTTTTTGAATTTTTCAAGTGCCAATATTTCCTATTTTGTCACTTTTTCCTTCAAGTATTCAAATGTCTTTATTTTTGCTATAGTCCACTAAAATGTACTTTTACTCATCCATTCATAAGAGGCACATAAATCTGGCTAAAATTCCTAATGAACTTCCTATATAAACTCACCAGTCCATGAAAAATTATCACATCAAAAGTGCATTTTGGTGTAAATCAATCCAAAATAGCCTTTACATTCTCGAAATCAATCTTTAAACCTTCCTTGGAAACCACAAAACCAAAATATATGAGTTTTTTTTTAAATATATATTTATTCAATTTTATCAACAATTTATCCTCTTTTAATCAATGTAACACTTTTCTCACATGCTTTAGATGTTCTTCTTTGGTTCTACTGAACTTAGTATGTCATCCAGGTACATGACCATAAAATTTCCCAAGAATGGTTTCAAAATTTCCTTCACCGGTCTCGTGAATGTAGTATGTGCATTAGTTAATATAAATGGCACAACTAACCATTCGAACAATCTATATTTCATCTTGAACATTTTCTTCCATTCATTACCTTCCCTTTCCCCAATCTAATGATAACCACTCTTCAAATCAATCTTCATGATGTATTCAGTGGAACCCAAATAATCCATAAGAGTATCCACCCTTAGAAAATGAAATATGTACTAGATGGTAATCTTATTGAAATATCATGAGTCTATACACATACACGACTCACTATTATTCTTCAATGTCAAAATTGCGCATACTATACAAGGGCTTAAACATTCACGAATTAACCCTCTATCAAGTAACTCTTGTAATTTCCTATTCGACTCTTCACTTTCATCTTTTGTCATCCAATAATGTGGTTTATTTTGTATACTTGATCCTATCAAGGAAATTTGATGTGATATGCTTCTCAAGGGAGTTAACCCTACTGGTAAATCATCTGCTATAATTTCCTCAAAATCCTTCAACAAGTATTGAATCTCTATAGCTATGGGACATACTTTCTTAGTCTCCTGAACTTTATTTGGTATTATGTAAAAACAAAAATTTCCTCTCTTTTATGCTCGCAGAAAATATTTAGTAGAACAAAGAATAATTTATTTGATATTGTAGTGCATATTATTGTTGCTACTACAATCCATACTCTTGTTGTTACCGCAATCTACAGTCTTTATACTACTGCAATCCATACCATTTTCTAATATTGGTATCAACTTATAATGATGTTGATACTATCATGGAACAATTTTCTATCAAACACCCATGGTATCCCTAATAATGCATGGCATGCATCCATCTCTACCACATCACACAAAACTTTTTCATTGAAATTTCCAATCTAGAAGATCAACAACCATTTCTCAGTCACACTTACTTGTTGTCCCTGTTGTAACCATGAAACTCGATAGGGAGTGGGATGTGAATATATTTCAAATTGAGTTTTCACTTAGCCATTGTGCACACTAGATTTTCTATGCTCCCTCCATCAATGATCAAATTGCAACACTTTCCCTGAATATTACATCTCACTTTGAAAACCTTATCCCTTATTTAGGTTCTTCTACAAACTTTTTCTTAGGTTTAAGTAATACTATAAGGAACATTAATTTCTCTCCTTTATCCTATTGAAGAATAATCATATTTTTGTTAACTGCTAATGTCTCCTCTTTGAACATGACTTCCAACCTGGCTTCAACTCATTTACCTGAATTTCATTTTTCCGGACATTTAGATGCCTTATGCACTTCAAACCCACATCTATAACAAGTAGTCACATATTTACCCTTTCCTCTTCCAAATATTCTTCCCCTTTGAATTCCACTTCGTTTATTTATTCTATTATTGGTGGACTTATTTTCCTTATTTCTTTCCCTAGCTCTACCTCTTCCCCTTCGACCTTTTCCTATCAACTTCTTATTAATTTGTCATAGTGGTCTAAGAACTGAAAACAAAGTGTCACAAAGAATACAGACAAATATGCATAAATTTGGCAAAATGGTGCTGCAATGGAAGTAGAAGCTCTGTATAATCAAATGAAAGAATGATTATACAATACAATGATCATGCCAGATGCATGAATTCCAAGACAATTTGAATTCCCAAGGAGGTCATTCAAATTGAATGAGTGAGTCTAGCTTAATTGAATGTAAGCCACAGTGAACACACTAGTTAACCATTGATAAAAACCCTAATTGACTCAATTGAGTCCTAACTGAAGTCAAAGTGCAATAAATGTCTGAGTCTAACTGAAAGTAACTCAGACACATGTCACAGCAAGCCAACCAACAAGTGGTAGTGCATCAATAACTCCAATGAACCCCGATGAGCTTAACTGAAGTCTAATTGACTATCAGAGGTGGTTGGAGGTGCCCTTGTTGACTCCAGTTCATTAAATATTAATTAAATAATCAATTTAATGAAAGGATGTGCCTTCACTACTCTTTTTAACTGATTGTAACCATCAATTATCAATTACTTGCATTTATGACACTCAGATCACCCCTGGAGTGCTCTAGTTAGTTGGCCTCCTTGACTGAAGGTAGGTATGGGTGTGCTCATGCTGATGTCATACAGTGCTCCTCTAATGTCAATTAAGTCAATAAAACTTAGGATAGTGGTTTAACTAGGCCAAATTGACCAAAATGAGTGTGTATGGTGGTAAATGTCTCCAACTCCCCCCCTTTAGCTATACTCGGGATCTGTAGAAAACATAAAGTGCATAACAATGCTAGGGCCCTGGAAACAATGGCCATAGGTCACCCTGTACAATAATAAAAGTCAAACAATGCTAAAAAAAAACTAAGTGAGGAAAAGAGGGAAAACCCAATGGGAAACCCCCCCCCTCAAGATCAACACTGAAAGTAGTTGAATCACCCTGATGAACTCACCCCCAACAGTGAATGGAGGTAAGTGAATTTATTTTCTGAAAAGCTCTTGGTGAAGATGTCTACAATCTACTCATCAGTCGGGCAGTATTATAGAATGATGGTCCTGTCATGCACTAGCTCCCTGATATAGTACATGTGTATCTCTACATGCTTGGTCCTCTGCCTAGTAACTGGATCTATGGATATCTTAATATCACTTTGATTGTCACAAAATAGGACAGTGGACAAAGTACTACCAATATCAAACTCTAAAAGAATGCCTTGCAACCAAACAGCTTGGATGCAAGCATTCACCGCTCCTCAATAATCGACCTCTGCTGAAGACAATGCTATGGCGGTCTACTTTTTACTAGATGAGAAAATGGGGCCACCACCAAAAATGAATACATATCTGGAAGTAGACTTCCAATCAATAGAATCACCCACCCAATCATAATCTATGTATCCAACCAGCTCTAGCTCGGAGTCTGCAACATAGTGAATGTCGTAGGTCCTGGTTCCCTGAATGTACTGGATGATCCTCTTGGTTGCCTTCCAAAGAATATCATGGGGCTGCTGCATGTATCTTGATACAATATTCATGGCATAACATATATCAGTTCAAGAATGAGTCAAGTACAGCAAGCTACCAATCAGTTGTCGATAAATAGTGCAGTCCATGGGAGGTGTGCTTTTTCCTTCTTCAAGGCTGATCCCTGAAAGGAAAGGGAATGGAGAAGCCCTAAATTCAGCCATTTTAAACTTGAATAATAGGTCTGATATGTATTTTTACTTATTTACCATTATCCCATCATAAATTTGCTCAATTTCCAGCCCCAAAAATTGTTTTAAGAGCCTCAAATCGCTCATTTCAAATGCATTGTGGAGAGTGGTTTCGATGACTGAAATAGATGCAACTGTGGTACCTGTGATCAGTAAGTCATTAACATATAAAGAAATAATAATAAAATTACCATCATAATTTTTTATATACACATTTGGATCTGATCTACACCTTTGGAAGTTTTGCGAGAGAAGGAAGGCATCCATCTTGGAATACCACTCTCTTGGGGCATGTTTTAACCCGTATAGTGACTGCTTTAGCTTGCAAACCAAATATGGATCAGAAATGTAGACCTCATGCTACTTCATGTATATATCCTCATGAATATCTCCATGCAAAAAGGTTGACTTAACATCCATATTATGCACTTCCCAGTCCTTAGATGCTGAAATTGCCAAAACTAGGCATATGGAGTCCATTTTTGCAACCGGTGCAAAAGTCTCATGATAGTCCACACCTTGGACTTTGGAGAATCCTTTTTCCACCAGAATTGCCTTATATTTTTAGGTTCTTCCATATGCAGCAACCTTAGTCTGAAACACCCACTTGCATTGAACCAATTTCCTTCCCAGAGGAAGAGAAACTAGCTCCCAAGTAGTGTTTTTTTGAAGAGAATTCATCTCTTTGTGCATGGAAACTTGCCATCTTGGATCCTTCCAAGAATGGTAGTAGACTTAGGTTCTGAAAATATCATAAAATAAAAATATTCAGATAGAAAATAATCAGGACAAGAGAGCGCAATAACTACTCTTTGGAAATCAGACTACGTTCTCCTTGGATCATCCAGATTTCCAATGTTATCTCCTACGGAGGAGAGTGTCTGTTGGGCCCATGTTGGGAGATGATTTTATACTTCAGGTTATGATTTAGCATTTTATGTTTTCT
The DNA here is from genome assembly GCA_001517045.1 of Pseudotsuga menziesii. NCBI lineage: Eukaryota > Viridiplantae > Streptophyta > Pinopsida > Pinales > Pinaceae > Pseudotsuga > Pseudotsuga menziesii. The sequence goes on from LPNX010763360.1 coordinate 1,145,980, forward strand.
ATAAACTGATATCAGAAATCAGAGTATCCAAATCAAGGTCATCACCCTCAATTTCATCTTCCAATAATTCAATAGAATAGGAAGGAAATTTAGAAGTTTTCTCCTTCACTAGTTCCACCTCCTGAAGAGGCTCATCAAACTTGACACACCTTTCGATGATTCTCTATATTTTTTGATATACAAAAGCTTTAATCCTTTTGATTCATAAATATACCCAATAAACAAACATTCTATTCTTTGTGGTTATCAAGTGGAATTCGGGTCCATGCAGTGGACCCAAACACCCGCAGATTCGACACATCTGGCTTGTGTCCAAAGTAAGCTTCAAAATGGGTCTTCCCTTTCATGGATGATGAGTGAGGAAATATATTTTGAATATATTTTTCAGCATGCATGGCTTCCACCCACAAATTTTCAGCCAACTTCTTTGATTCCAACATATAGGTGGTCATCTCCTTGAGAGACTGATTCTTCCTCTCTGTTACACCGTTCTGATGGGGAGTGTAGGGAACTGAATTATGGACCTGAATACAAATTTGGGAACATATATGAAGTAACTCATTACTGGAATACTCCCCACCATTATCAAATCTCAATATCTTGATCTTTTTTCCAGGTGCATTCTCAATCAAGGCCCTCAATTTAGTGATTTTTTCACAGACTTTCGACTTCTTTTTGATAAAAAGGACCCATGTGTACCTGGAAAAATAATCAATGAAAGTCAGAACATACCTTGATCCATTCATGCATGTGATAGGCATGGAAATACTGATATCAAAATGTATCAGTCCCAAGATGCATGATGCTTGGCTTGCCTTCCCCCAATCGAACTTATGCTTAGGGTACTTTCCAACAACACAGTCCTTGCAAATTCCACTGGTAGCTTTGATGACTGGGAGGCCTTCAACCAGAGAATTATTATATAATTGCTGCAATTATTTGAAGTTCATATGGCCAAACCTCTCATGCCATATTCTACTAACTTCATTTCCATGATTCAGCAATGCGGTGGGCTTTGCATCCGCCACAAAATGGGAGAACTCATAGGATTTTGCATGATGGTTTGCAAGGCCTTTTGCTACAAGTTTTCCGGATGCAAGTTCTATGATCTCTACATCATCCGGGATGAAGGAGACTCTCTTGGGCACTCCCATATGTGTCATTTGATAAACACTTAGGAGCTTTGATGCAAGAGATGGTAACATATAGAACATTTGAAAAATAGCCATGCTCAAGATCTATAGTACATTGTCCTTCGGATATGATGGTGGAGTCATCTCCCATGTGGATGGGAATGGATTTTCTAGTCTCCAAAGATTAGAAGGAGTCTCTTTTATCCATCATGTGGTTCAAAGCTCCAGAATCTATCAAGATTGCTTTGGACTTAAAAGTGCTTGCCATGAGGGCATCACCTCTTTCATGCTGTGGTTCCCGATCTTGCTGATCTATCCTCCAAAATATTTCTAGAAGATTGATGTGATTTCTCTCAAGGAGAGAGGTAGATTCATCAAGTTTCTTTTTCATGTAGGCATGTTCAGGGTGGAATCCCTTCCCATAGTATGAAAACTTGACCTTTTCCTTTCCATGATGCCCTTTTCCTTTGTTCTTCTTTGAGCCGGCAGACTCTTCATGCTACTGGTTTTCAACTTTAGGCTTAGGAGCTTCAAATTTGGTTTTTGGGTTCTTCTACATATTTCCTTTACACTTTAGATCTTTGGTCCTCGAGACATGGAGGGATTGATCATGGGAGGATCTGATGATCCCCATTTGGACAAGCTTATCATGTTCACTTGTTAGGGACTCAATGAAGGCATTGAGTGAAGGCATCTTCCATCCATGGGTTGTGAGCTTCCCCGCATGGAATGTAGAGACAAAAACCAAATAATCAGCTCCAGTTTTGGAGAGTATGGAGAGGATGAGTGGATCATCCTCCTTCTCCACCTTACATTGCTTCAATAGTGAGACAATGTGCTTGAACTTTGTGAAAAAATCATTTAAGGTCTCGAAATTGGAAGGATGGATAGACATCAACTCATTTTCAAGCTGGTATACTCTCAAATCATCTTGCTTTCCATATATGGTTTCCAATTTTTCCCAAATTTCCTTTGGAGTCTTCAGTCTTGAGAGATGGAAAAGAAGATCTCGGGAAACAGAGAGGCACAAGAATTTGAATGCTTCATCTTTCTTATTCAAGAATATAGCTTTGTCTGTCACAGAATTAGGCTCTTCTTCAATGTCCATAATGACCCTAGAGAGTCCTCTGGCATGTAGCTAGATATCCATGTCTCCTTTCCATGAGTGGAAATTGAACGGAGTCAAGAGTTATATGGAAGAAGCCATCTGAAACTACTAGAGCGAATTCTTTTCACCTGTTAAAACTTGCAAATCACAACAAAAGGGTCACTGTAAGTTCGGATAGCCCGCACATTTTAGGCTTTCATCACACCCAGCATAGTCGATCAAGAAATCTTGATCAACAGTTTCCTTACTTGAGGTATTAAGTGGTAAGCCTTGGCTTCTAGTGCAGTGATGGAATTTTGAGCTTTTGCTCAATTTTTCATGCAAGATCTGTCAAAAACCTTGCTTTTGAGAGATCTCAGCTTTGTCCCTCCATGAGCTCTAATACCATATTAGATTGTCATAGTGGTCTAGGAACTGAAAACACATTCTCACAAATAATACAGACAAATATGCATAAAATTTGCAAAATGGTGTTGCAATGGAAGTAGCAGCTCTATATAATCAAATTAAAGAATGATGATACAATACAATGATCATGCCATATGCATGAATTCCAAGACAATTCAAATTCCCAAGGAGGTCATTCGAATTGAATGAGTGATTCTAGCTTAACTGAATGTAAGCCACTATGAACACACCAGTTAACCACTGATCAAAACCCTAATTGACTCAATTGAGTCCTAACTAAAGTCGAAGTGCAATAAATGACTGATTCTAACTGAAAGTAGCTTAGACACATGTCACAACAATCCAACCAATAAGTGGTAGTGCATCAAGAACTCCAATGAACCCCAATGAGGTTAAGTTAAGTCTAACTGACCATTAGAGGTGGTTGGAGGCATCCCTGTTGACTCCAGTTCATTAAATATACATTATATAATCAACTTAATGAAAGGAGGCACTTTCACTACTATGTTTAACATATTGTAACCATCAGTTATCAATTAAGTTCATTTATGACACTCAGATCACCCCTGGAGTGCTCTAGTTAGCCTCCCCGAATGAAGGATAAGGATTAGTTGGCCTCCTTGACTGAAGGTAGGTGTGGGTGTGCTCATGTTGATGTCATACAGTGCTCCTCTTATGTTAATTAAGTCAATAAAACTTAGGATAGTGGTTTAACTAGGCCAAATTGACCAAAATGAGTGTGTATGGTGGTAAATGTCTCCAGCACTTCTATTGTTCTTTCCTACCATCCTTCTCTTATACCTTTAGGGAAAATTAATAGTATTCATCGACAATACATGAATAATGTGTGCTCATTTCGTATCGAATTAAGTATTTCAGTCCATTTACATACCTTACCACTCTTTGGTATTATGGTTCTTTTATTCCTGAATTGAGCGATGGCTTGAATAACTCTTCAGTATACTCGTGAATATATGTCTCTTTTTTTTTGATAGTTTGCACATGTATGCATACGTTTTGTTGGTAATTAATAGGTAAAACTTCTCCTTTATTTTTCTAACATTTTTCTTCCAAGTCTTTATCTTCTCCAAGACATTATCCATTCTATTCTTCTATAGCATGTCCCACCAAAGTGCAACATGTCCTTTTAACTTCATAATGGAAAACAAAACACGAATATGATCTCAATAATTTTCATACTCAAAGTATTTTTTGGTCTCTCCTATCCAATCTATAATATTTTCATCTCTCAAGCTTTCGTCATAGTGTAAAAATTCAACCCTCGCACCACCTTAGTTACTCAAGAATGATATCAAAATTGTTGTTGGGTCTCCTTCCTCAACATTATGTTCCTCTTCAATCTCTTATTTAGATTCAAAATATACTTCATACTCCCCATTTATTCTATTCTCTATCGCTACTATTTTTTTCACAATTCCTCAAATTCTTGATTTCTCACACCCCCTATTATTGCTCCTGTTCTCCTTGGAAGCATCTTCACAAGATTCTAGTAGACCTAAATTTGACTATTACACAAGTATTAACTCCATATGTTGTTACTCAACTTGTCTCTCAATACTGAAATAAATGACCACCAAAATTAGTATGTTATATTACCATGTTTCCAGAAGCAATTTATGAAACCAACAACTCAGGAGAAAACATACTCTGGTGCCACTTGAGGCGATGACATAGAACTACAACACTACCACACCTATAGACTATACCCTTCCATCAAAACATAAAACATATCTCATGTTTGGCACTTGGAGAAATTCAAATTACTTTTACTCATTCAGGAATAGAAGAAACTTAATACATGGAACAATTTTCGAAGAGACCATCAATCCTTTCCTTTACATTTAATTCATAACTCCTTTGTTAGTCCTGTGGCCAAAATTACAGAATCCATCTTCCTGTGCTAAATCTTACTTGACTTGCATATTCTCATTTGGAAAACATGTCCTTCCCTTTGCTCCTTTCTTCGTTGGTAATCAGTCTTGGTTCAACTGTTGCTACTGGAATCAATTGTTTCTATTCATAAACAAACCCCTTCAACATCTTCATGTTTGTATTTTAAAATAGTTTCTACCATTTCATTTTAGGTTCCCCTCGATTGTGCAATGGACATCCACATGATTAAGCTTCCTTTCTCTTCTAAAACTCTTTTTCCTCACAACATTATTGAAGAATATTTTGTGTCTTTACTTTTGTTTGTGGCCTTTTTGCATTCGTGTATATTTTGTCATAGTTGTGGCTACATGATGATATGATATGGTAAGTGTTGAACACAACTTTTGAAATGTAAAAGGATTGATCCATCCTAATTCAATTTTTTCACGTCATGGAGTTAATTTGTGGTAGTATACATTTTTTTCACTAATTGTTCCTGAATTTTAAGATATCTGATTTTATGATGTAGATGTCGATAGGTATTTCATGTAAACCTTTCTTCAACTAGTTTGACATCCTCTTGAGTTCTGATCTATACTAGATCTATAATTGTGTTTTTTTCTACATTTTGTACTTTTATTCTCAATGATTTCAAGGATTTGTTGTGGATTTATTCTATTTTTTTTTCTAAAAATATATTATCATTATAAATCTTCTTGATCATCCCTTCTTGCAACTTTTCATTTTCTTTTAACTTCTTAATTTCTTCGTCTAGTTCTTGATTATGAATTCTAAGGAGACGATTTTCTTCTTGCTTTTCTAGTATTTTCCAATTGATGTCTTCATTAACTTGTTTTGACTTCTGAATACTTTTTTATTTTATTTTTATTTTTGTAACTAGAGTTTTGTTATGGTTTCTTAGTCAGAATATTTCTTCAGTATTGCATGATAACATTTTATTTATTTTTGTGGTATTTATCTTATGCATGTTGTTAATGTCATCCTTTTTATACTGGAGTACTTTTATTTGTTGTTGATTTTGGTAATTCTTTGATTCTTGGCATGTTAATTTTTTCTCAATTTTCATAATTGTGTCATCTTTATCCATGAGGCTTTGGTTCAACCATTTAATTTCTTCTTTACTCTCAACAATTTCCTTCTTGATATCCCGGACTTGTAGATTTTCACTGGAATGATTTTCATTTCTTAATTCCTTGGTCTAAGTAGTTAATTTCTCAATATGATATTTTAAGCAACAATTATCATGTTGTGTTAACTTACTAAGAATATTTTGCTTCCCTATCTCAAACTCTAATTGTCTATTGATCAATTTATATTCTCTAACTCCCTTAATGCTTCTTGTAGTTGTGACTACATTTCTTGATATGTAATGGACACAATTTGTGATTTTGACTTCTTATCTTTTAATTTGGCGCAAAAGTGCAAGGAACCCAAGGTGGTCCTTAGATATTCATTACTATTTGACTGTTCTCTTCTTTTCTTGGGAGATAAATGGATTTTGACTTTTATGGCCTCTTTTCTCTTTTTTTAATAAAATAATAATTGTAATAATTACAATTATTAAATAATAATTATTATTATTAACAATAATAATTATTATTATTAACAATAATAATAACTAAATTCTTTTGTGAATGGAAGGTTTTAAGGTTTTGAAATAATAATACTATTATTATTTTATTTTGAATTATTGAGTTTAGCGTTAAGTAAATGTCAATAAAAATAAATTATAATAATAAAGATATTATTATTATATAATATTTTTTTAACAGCTAAGTTTTTTGGATGTGTGTATGGCGTTGGAGTTAGATCGAATGTGGAGAGATTGAGTTGTCTCTAGTGTGGATGAAGTTGTATTTAGGGAAGTTAAATAAGAGGGAATGTAGCATGTGGAGTTGAGGTTTATTGGATAGAGGTATCTAGTGTGATAGGGTATTAATTGTAGGTGGATGGATTGAAGTGATGTGAGGAGAGAAAGCTAAGGAGAGGGTGTTGTAAGTTGAGAGACATCATGGATCTTGGAAGGAGTTGAGAGGAAGTGCAAGATGGTGCATTCTTGCATGGACATTTAATTGCAAGGAGGGAAATGAAACAGTGTAATGTGGGAGTGGTACTAGCATTGGATGGTGTAATTATGGGGATGCTATGTTGAGGAGTATGGAGAAGAGTGTAGATATGGGAGTGGATCCTAGACACATCGTTCAATAGCTAGTGAATAGGAGAAATGAAGGTGGAAGGAGGTGCAAGTCTATGTGGGAGTAGTGACAAGATTGAATGAGCATGGAAGGTTTGGAGGGGTTAAGTGTAGAAGTGATTTGCATCAATGGAAGTAGAGGAGGCATGGGAAGGTTACATGCGAATTGGGTGCATGTAGGATGGAAGGGCATGGGACATGTTAACCCAAAAATCCCCCACACAGCTCGCAATGGCCTACACCACCCAAGGACACCATCTCACAACACTCATTTCACTTCATGAGACCTTCCATGACCTTCCATTTGACCTCCACACCTCCAAAAGAGCCCAAGGATGAAAAAAAGGGCTAAAAATCCCAAAAAAGAGCCCAAAATTGACCCCCAGGAGCTAAAGCCCTTAAAAAGGGGCTAAAACCCTGAAAGGGGCTAAATTTAGGGCAGAAGGGGCTAAAGGCCCAAAAAAGGGGCTAAAGCCCTGACTAAGGGCTTAAAACCCTAAAATCCCTTGGAAAAACTATATAAGGAGGGTGGGGGGTCACTCTCAAAACACTCCTCATTTGCATATTGTTATGCTACCCGTGGATGCCTTGAGATCTCTTGCTCTCAAACCACCCACTCTCCCTCTCCTCCATCTCCATTTCTCCAAGCCATTGCTCCCCAAACAAGAGAAAGGTGCTCCCATGAGCTAGGGAATGGTGGCCCATTTCCACCCAAGTGAGGTATAGCTTATTTTCATGCATGTTTATTTACTTGTTTTTTTTTCTAACCAATATTTTTAGTTGCAGGTTTTCCATTAACTTTGTTTGCAGGTTGCTTCATAGTAGCATAGGTTTATTTTTGCAGGTTTTGGAGGTGAAACCCTAACCCACTATGTACAGAGGGGTTTAGAAGGGATGTATCTCCATATTTCTTTATAATTTGCTCTTAGATGTAGTCTGTAATAGCTGCCATTCATTTGTTCTAGTGTAGCTTAGCTTAGTTTCAATTCGCAGCTCTGTTTTTACCATTTTACATTCTGTTTTTTACTATTTTCTAAGGGTAGAAACCCACCCTTGTGCCCTATAGGCACAAGGGAGCCATTTTTACCCCTGTAGTGAGGATAAATTCTCACTACAGCTTTGGTGACTCCCCTGGGTCGATCCCACAGGATCCTTGGGCAAAAATTTCATGTTTTTTAAGTTTTTCAGTTTTTACCCTAGTTTTCAAAAATTTTCTGTTAGATCCGTTTAAATATACTTTATTTCTTGTTTTCTGTCAGTACCAAAGCCTTTCCTAGGCTGAGTCGATTCAAACTGACCCAGTACCAGTTACTATTGGCTAGATATGACCCTGCAGCCCCAAAAACACCCCTTTCTGGAGCAGGTCGCTCTTATTGGGGGAAAAGCTGAGGGAAGGCACACTTAATTCGTAGACAGGAGTGCACAGGGCACACTTAATCCTTAGACATGCATGAATTCAGCCTAGGAGATCAATTTGTGCATGTTTTGGCATTTTGTGCGACCCCCTCGCTCATTTCTAGAAAAATCTCATAGCCCCCTCGCGGGATTTAGTTAGAAATGCACGGCCTGTCACATAGAAGTTGTTTTCAATTTAATTAGTAGTGATTTCCAGTTTTATAGGACTGTTAGTGTGGCCTAGCTGCCTTTGTCCACCATTACAGGTCTTTGTTTTTTTCAGTTTTCAATTTTTGCAAATAAATCAATGACCAATGTTTCCATGCTAATCCAATCATTAAGTTTCAATAAAATGAATTAGCCTAACTAAAATTAACCATATTGATACCCCCTTCCTCCTCTACCCAATCATCACCCTCCAGGGTATTCTGGGATATGACGAAGGGAAAATCTCATATAGATCTAGGCACTCCATGGCATTTTTCCTAAACCATTAAAACCAGGTGGCCTGGAAGGTACTGGGGTAGAGAAGGAGGTCTTCTCATGGTGCTAAGCATCCTCCCTACTTAACCAAACTAGCACTTGGGAGGTGACTTGAGGATATACAGATGGGCTTAGTCCCATTTTGTTGAGAGCCCAGCACCTTCTCTTGGTTGAAGAAGAATACCACTGAGAGGCAGACATTTAGTTAGGCCAATAATTCAGGGTTAATCACTACATTTGCTTACAAATTTTTGTTCATGTTTGCATACAAAACCATGATGTGATCTCTACCATGAATTCATAAACCATATTGCAAACCAACTACCAGAACAAGCAAGCAAACCAACACACCATACCACATAATTAACTCAACTCAGTTCATGGCACTGAGTGAGCCTTAAAAGTTACCAAATTTACACTAAGTTCAATCAACTCTGCAGTCTTTGAGGACATAAGTCCCTGACTGCTACAAATATGGGAAGTACTTGGGGTTTTCCCAGAAACTCATTGTGAGGAGTACCACAAGAGCCCCAAAGTAGCTGGCCACTGAGAGGAATTGCCAAGCGAAACAGGAAACGACCCCTTCTAATTGAGTAGAGTTACCTATGAGGAACAAGCCAAGCACTATCTTTCGGTAGTCTTGGTGCCCGAGATACCACCTTCAGCTAGTAGGAAGCCATTGAAACTGGGGTCCAAAGTTCATACCACCAGTTTCATACACACAAGAAAACACAATTGATCCTCCACGATCTTCCTCACGCCTAAGAGGAGAACCACCAACATTTGGAACACTCAGTCAGCACCATCGTATCCATTCTCAGTGATCTCCTATACCATCAGAGGGCCACATAGCCTTTGATTCTGATTCAGACCCATATCAGTCTGAACCAGACCTCCACACTGCACCATCTAGCCCCATGGCTACTGCAAACCCGGATCCATTTTTCGGTCTAACCTTAGCAAGTGGACCCATGTCCATGTCACAACTAGGCACCCACAACATGGCAAGCAGTCCAAGCACAGTCATGCAGACTGTCATTAGCCAATTACCACCACCCATAGTGACCAGCCAAGCTAGTCTAGTGGCCACACATGGGGGCAGTGGCCCCTCCACACACATTGTCCCACCTGCTACACAGGGGGGCAGTGGCCCCTCCACACACATTGTCCCACCTGCTACACAGGGGGATAGTGCACCAACCACCCACATTTCCCATACCACCATGCAGGGGGGAAATTCCCCTGCCACCCATACCATCCCACCCACAACACTTGGGGGCATTGGCCCATCCGCAATGGTACCACCACAAGAACTCCCAACCATGCAGATGCATTATGCACCTGCAAACCCCACTCCCATTGCAGCCCCATCCCACATCAACTTGGGGTCAAATCTGCCATTCATGGCCCACTTGAACTTGCCTGACTTGGCTAGATTGACGAATGACCCCATTCGTCACCAAGATTTTTGGCCACCCGTGCCAACTAAGATTCCATCAAACATCCAAAATTTTGAAGGAAAAGCTAGGGAATGTCCCCAAAATCATATAATGACATTCCATCTATGGTGCTCATCCAATAACATCATAGAAGACTCCATCACGCTTAGGTTGTTCCAATGCACCCTCACAGGTGCCGCAGCCAAATGGTACATTGAGCTGCCACAAGCCATGTACCCCGACTTCAACTCCCTAGCCTTCATGTTCCTACAGTATTTCCAACTCTCTGTCAGATATGACGAACGGGTGGAGATCCTATTATCCTGTCACCAAAACACTGCCACCCACATCACTAACCATATCCATGAGTGGCGGCAGTGCCACAACTTGTGCAAGATCCAACTTGATGACAGGATCTTCTTAGATTGGTTCCTCGAGAATTTTCTCCCACCTATCGCAAAGGACATCGTATCTGAACGTCCTGAATCTAAAGAAGAGGCCATACTGAAGGCCCAACAATTTGACCTCATCTACGCCCAGTCGGGATACTTGTATACTGTCATCCCAGACACTCCCCATCCAAGTACCTCTTACTGCAACGCACTGGGGGAATTCCATGCAGTGGATGGAATTATAGGGTTAGTCTCTCAACAACCACCACCTCGACCGACACCACCTACTGTCGCACCACAACCAAGCAACACTGCTAATGTTGCTTACCAAAACCAAGCTTCGGACTATGCTAGAATGATGTCTCACTCCAGAGCGACAAATTCCTATGCACAACCTATGCCACTATAGCAGGCTCAAGCTATGGCTTGGCTAGCACAGCAGTACGTGGGGAAAATGCCCACATTTGTGGCCCCGCCACCCCCACAAATCTACTATGCACCACCAGTGCAACAAGTCCAAGCCCCCACTTCATCCGCTCCACCTGCCCCGTTGTGTCAAGTATTTGCATAGAAAAACCATCCCAACCATCCTACACGCAACAATCAACAAGGGCAAGCTATAAATAACCAGCCCCGCAACCAGGGCAACAACCAACTGCAGGGAGGCAGTCAACAACCGAATCCCCCAAACAATGCCACAGCAAATCGGCTAGCCCAAAACCCCTCGTGACCAAATGCACCAAGATGCAATGCCCCATTGTGCACAAACCAACCATGCACACTCTGTGAGGCCTATGGGCACTATACATTCAAGTGCCTCCTCATGGGTCACACCAAGCAGGCCATTCGAAACGAGGCCCAACAGGTTGCCAACGCCACAAACCAAGCACAACCCAAACCGACACCACAATGACCTCCTTCCACGGTGCTTCAAAACCCACTACCAGTCTAAGGATTGGTGGCAACTGCTACCCCTCCCCAGGCCAATCCCAACACTCTCGAGGCACCACCCATGGCCGAAATAGGTGTCCACCACCTAATGACCATGACCACTGAGGAGGTCAACTTACAAACTAGACAAAACTAGTATGGTACCACTACCGAATATGTTGACGCGTTAGCAACATCTACATCTAAGACAACCAACTTACCTCTCCAGTTACCCATGTTCCCATGCCCCCCCATATGCAGAATCACCAATAATGCCACAACTAGATCTGCAATCATCTACAGTGTTGTGGATGATTTGGCCCAAACGCCAACCACCATGTCCGCTCTTGAGGTACTTAAAACATGCCCAACACAGTGGAATGCCTTACTAGCCACTCTAGGGGCAGTAGACCCCTCCAATTCAAAGCTGATCACCTTTGACACGCAAAATAGAGAGTTGTGCATGCCCTCCACTATCGCCATCTAAATCCCAGTGTCCATCCAGAACTTGGTTGTGCACTGATGCATAGTGGATGAGGGGGCATCCACGTGTGTCATGTCTACCTTGGTTTGGAAAAAGCTTGGATCATTGATTCTGAAACCATCCTCCATGACTTTGAGGACTTATGATGGACACCCCACTAAAGCCCAAGGAATCCTTCCCCATGTTCCCATCATGTTAATTGGGAAGACAGTCATGATTGACATCGAAGTCGTCAATGCTCAATTGGATTACAACCTCCTCCTCAGGAGGAGTTACATGTACGCCATGCGAGTCGTAGCGTCAACTATCTTCCACCTCATGATGTTCCCCCATGAAGGGAATATTGTGATGGTTGACCAGCTGACCTACCATGATCTATAAGGGTTAACGATGCCTTCCAACGTTATTCCTACCATCACCACCACCGAGCCGCAAGGGGCGACTGCACATGCTAACGTCATCCCTACAACCAACAATGTGGTTGAAAACACACCAGCTTCCCCACTGTTGAATGTGGGCCCTGGGTTGTTTATCGATCCCACCATGAAGTCTCCTTTCCCATTGGTTTCACCACCACTGACACAAAAGCAAACTGCGGACTTGTGCATGGGCTCATCAAGCACTACTGCACCCAAAAAACAACTGCAGCCACAGCCCCAACCACAACCACAACATCGTCCACAGCCGCAACATCAACAATAGCTACAACATCACCTGTAGTAGCAGCATTATGCACAGCCGCATCCACAACCTCACCCCCACATGCAACCAACTAGGAGTTATGTGGGCTCATCTCCAATCCATACAATTCCCTTGCTCTTCCCCCCACCTGGTGTCATGAGCAAGCCGATCATGGACACCTTAAGCTTACCCAACCTTATGCTGGGGATCCTGGTGTGGTATCTGGATCCACCAGCTCAACCAGCCATGCCCCAGGTTGTGCTAACTCCGGTGCAACCTATTACGGTTGAGTCTCGCCCCCCACCCGGTCTGCATAAGCCAAACACCACACCCACACCTGCACTGCCCCAACCCAAAAGGGCAAGGGGGAAGAACACCAAAGACACCATAGAACCATGGCCAGTACCACCTTGTGCTGTCTGTGAACAATAGAGCCACCCAACTCAGGATTTCCCTGAAATCCTAGTGATCCGTGTGCATCTGGATGCCATGGATACGAATGTAAACATCCCCATGGTTGAACTCCCAACCGTGCCAGTAGTAAAGAACAAGGCATTAAGGATTAACCATGCTTGCGCCCTTTGCAGTTTGCATGGACATTACTCCCACCATTGCCAAGACCTCCCCGAATTTCAAATGGCTCTTGCTGACCTCCATCACCATTCCCTTGAGTCTGAGATCACCTCTATCGAAGAAGTCCACCCACCACCATCTTCTTCGGACACCATGTCCATTTACATGATGTCCAGTTCTACAGACCCTCTTGTCTCCACCATCACCAATGGTCCATCAGAACTATCTCTTCCATTGTTTCCCCAGCCACAGCCGCAACCTCAGTTACCAAGGAAATAGTGGGGTTCATTCTCGATCAACATTTTCCTTTTCCTTTTCCTTTTCCTTTTCCCTTTCCTTTTCCTACCATCTGAGAGCATGAGGAAGTCTGTCTTGGAAACCCGTAATCTATAGGATTTCACACTGGGAGATCCGGTGTGGTACCTTAAACCACCTACCCTACCTCTAAGGCCCCAGGATGTGTTGACTCATGTCCATCCAATTGAGATGATGTTGTACCTACCTCTAGGTCCATCAAAGACTCCTCCCATCTCTAGTCCTGCCCCTCTTCCTCTAATAGAGACTGGGGACAAGGCCACCAAAGCCACATCTAGTACCATTTACATGATCTCTAGCACCAGTCGCCCTTCTGTCTCATCGGCCATGGAAGATCCACCTGATCTACCCCAACACCACTTACGTGATGACGAAGATATTTGTAAGACCACCTCTGGTCTTACCCAATTCCCTTTAAACCATAGTGTGGAATCGGTTCTTCCCATAAAATACCATATTCTGTCACCCCGCCTTACCAATGACCTTCATCTTGGAAAATGGGCATACACCGTTATTGACTCTGATGGACAACTCTTGGAGAACCCCTGGAACGGGCTCTACCTCAAGAGATTTTACGATTAACATCACCAATGAGTTGCTTCATTTTCTTTTCTTGTTTTTCAACATTTTTAGCACAAGTCAGCAACAGCACCATTAGCTGCTAATCCAAAGTCACCCGGAACTGGTTCGAGACACATCTCACACCTCCAGGCTTAAATTTCCATTTCTGAGACCATCGTCTCATGTTTAATTAATCATTTTAGGACCATTTCCCACAAGTCACCTCGATTCATGAGCCATGACATAACGATGCGAGTGTCTACGAACCAATACTCGTATCACACTGCCCGATCACAACTTATGCGAGCGATCGGGCCGCCGCCCTTTAAGGATTGTACCATATTTTACTTTTTATAGTTATAATTGTATTTTCACCGCACCTTATGTGGACATCTTTGGGCCATCGTCCACAAAAACCTTTTGTTTTTCTTCCATATATTTGACATAGAAGTGTCCTCGGGCCGCTGCCCACTTAGGAACGTAATTTTAGCTTTTATTTTGTATTTTTAACATGAAGATTGTCTTTTCTTTTCACCGCACCTTACGCGGACCTTTGGACCACTGTCCACAAAACAATTTCTTTTCTTGCACATATTTGGCATATAAATGCCTCTGAACTTGTACTTACATCGCATGTCGTCAAGTTTCTCCACCACAACACACACACATGCTCTCCTAACCTCTGTCCGAGATCCACCTCAGTTTGCATGCCTCTGTCGCATTGTCTCGTAGGCCTCTGCCGCGACCTATCCCATGCATGTATTGGTATTTTTGAGAGCCTTCTACTTCATCCATACCGCACAGATGACCTTTGGACCTCTGTCCACCATCCCGACATGGGGCACCGCTTGCACCACCACAGTCGGTTGACGACATTGGAGTTTCGTTTAAGCTCTTTTCTGACTCCTTAAAACAATGAAAAGATCATCGAGCACAGCTGCTTCCTTTCCCACTCGCTAATGTATAGGAAAGAGCATCTACATCGTCTCGTTTACCTCCTTTTGCAGACCATGTAGACCATCTCATGAAAAGGACCTCCTTGGCACACTCAAGCCAAGACCGTTCCCCTCTGCATACTTTTGTGCTTTCTCGAGTAGAGTTTCCGCACTTGGCAAAAATGCTCACCATCGATTGTTGTTAAGCTCTTTTCCAGCCGTTTCAACAAGAAAATATCGCCGAGAAAACTTGGTTTCGTTCATGCTCGTAAAAGTATTTGAATGACTGTCCAGTCAGTATAGGTTTAACCTTTTCTGGCCTGATTGGACTACCAATGGTAAAGAAGTCTCTCATCCCCTCCAGGATGGACGAGATCTCCTATGTATACTTTTATCCTTTTTTGGGCACACTAGACTACCAATGAAAAAGAGCCCCCACTGGAGTCTTCTTTGTGCTTTCATACTCTCTAAAATTGAAATCACCATCGAGCATTTACCTTCTCGGACTCACCAAAAATCTACAAGATCGTACCACACCGGTGTCCCTAGACACCACCTCACATAAAATAGTTTGGCAGCATCCCCACATAGGGTCACCTTTGTTCAGAGTACTCTCCAATGTGTCTTCCTTAGATCCCATCAGTATAAAAAGTGTCCACCTCCTCCAAGTATTTCCCATCTACAACGACATTCCCGGTATGATAGCTATGATCCCATTCCCATGAGTCAAGTTTCATTTGCTTCCTGGTTTTCCCTACCGTCATACTCTGAACCAAGGAAGTTTGAGTCTCCCACTCCCCCCCTACCCCTATTCATTTCTTCCCTTCCCTTCCCCTCCCCCTCGCCGCAATTTAGTGATTCAGTCTATAGATTGCTTCACATCTTTTGATTATCCCTCACTCTCCTGGTCAAGGAAACATCATTGCCTTGACTAGGGCCAAGTCTCCCTCTGTCGACACCAACACATATATTCCAGACGATAGACCCAGAGGTCCCTGTACTTTGGTTTCATTAACATCATTGATGAGTTCCTTGGACCACTTGAGAGGAGTCCTTAGTGCCTCTCGGGATGGTTGTTTCTCACGTGCTCGACTTCAACTCCATCATCACACCATTGAGATTCGCACAGGGTTTGTTCCACATAGTACTTGGTTGAAGACCCCGGATGTCACTCGACTCTAGCACATTGGTGAGTCCACTCGAGGGACCTAAACAGGTCATGTCCCTTGTGATTTCCGGGTTGTGTTGGAGAGAGTGACCAAAAGCCCCAGCAGTGCTTCGGTATACCTTTATGATTGATGCAACATACTTGTACCGCAAAGACTCTGATTCTCAATCAGCTAGTCTATACAGTTATGTACTATTCCAGATCCAACAGACCATTAATCATGAAGATGTAGCATTCCATGAGAATGCCATGAGTCCAATGTACCAGATCAGTATTGTATTCAGCCTCACATAGAGGTAACCAACATTGTAACATCAGTTGTATATGATTGGCTCTTGTATTTTAGAGCATAGGTTAAATGATTCTTTTGACATTGTCATGAGCATGGGAATGCCCGGCTCGTCCATCTACATGTCACACATTTATTATATCTCACCCATTGATGGGAACCAAATTAATACAAAACCAAAAGCCACCATGCCCCAGCCCCGGAAGCACCACCTCTCGACAGCAAATCCTATGATTTCTGTCGGCCATACGTTGAGCTTCTGCCCTCACACATCAGGGGGCAATCTGTTAACCAAAAAATCCCCCACACAGCTCGCAATGGCCTACACCACCCAAGGACACAATCTCACAACACTCATTTCACTTCATGAGACCTTCCATGACCTTCCATTTGACCCCCATACCTCCAAAAGGGCCGAAGGACAAAAAAAAGGGCTAAAACCCCCCAAAAAGAGCCCAAAATAGACCCCCAGGAGCTAAAGCCCTCAAAAAGGGGATAAAACCTTGAAAGGAGCTAAATTTAGGGTAGAAGGGGCTAAAGGCCCAAAAAAGGGGCTAAATCCCTGACCAAGGGCTTAAGACCCTAAAATCCCTTGGAAAAACTATATAAGGAGGGTGGGGGGTCACTCTTAAAACACTCCTCATTTGCATATTGTTATGCTACTCATGGATGCTTTGAGACCTCTTGCTCTCAAACCACCCACTCTCCCTCTCCTCCATCTCCATTTCTCCAAGCCATTGCTCCCCAACCAAGAGAGAGGTGCTNGTCATGGTGGTCCATTTCCACCCAAGTGAGGTATAGCTTCTTTTCATGCATGTTTATTTACTTGTTTTGTTTTCTAACCAATCTTTTTAGTTGTAGGTTTTCCATTAAATTTGTTTGCAGGTTGCTTCATAGTAGCATAGGTTTATTTTTGCAGGTTTTGGAGGCAGAACACTAACCCACTGTGTATAGAGGGGTTCAAAAGGGCTGCATCTCAATATTTCTTTCTGATTTTCTCTTCGATGTAGTTTGTAATAGCTGCCATTCATTTGTTCTAGTGTATCTTAGCTTAGTTTCAATTTGCAACTCTATTTTTAGGATTTTACATTCCGTTTTTTACTGTTTTCTAAGGGTAAAAACCTACCCTTGTGCCCTATAGGCACAAGGGAGACATTTTTACCTCTGTAGTGAGGAGAAATTCTCACTATAGGACAAGTAGTAGATTGGGTGTTGTTTGGAATGCATGGGTAGGGTTGATGTGAAAGGAAGGATAAAATGATAGGACTATGATGGAGATGGGATTAGAGGGCATACATGCGTGATGTAAATGGGATGGGATATTGTAGTAAGTGGGGGGAGTAGCAAGGTAAGAGGGGTGGAATGAAGGGTGGAGAGGGAAAAACGTAATGGAGGAGGATTATAGATGCTACGGTGGAATTTTTTAGAAAATCTAATTGAATGGCCAAGGGACTAGTTTCAAAGCTTAAGTCGGAATCATCAGATGCCCAATGAAGGGGATCTCATACTAGTGAAACAAAGGATTTTTGTTTCTTAAGAAAACACCCAGTGTAAATAAGATAAATACTCCTTAAATGGAAAGAATATGCATAAAATGAATAATTGATAAGTTATGATATGATATATGTCTTATAAATACAATGAGTTCCTTATATATAAAAGGAACTTAAGGTCACCATTCACAAATGAATGTATCTTTGGATAATTAATAATTAATTATTATTGATATATTAATGTGTTTATTATTATTTATTAATATATATATATATATATTATCTATTACATATACATTCAAACTGAAAGATATTCATAACCTGCTAGAATTAGATTCATACATAAATAAAATAGAGTAAGTAGCCATTTCATTCCATTTCTCAAGTTGCAGTGAATACAAATAGTATCTCATCAAATACCAAAATTTCTAAGTGATAACCAACTGATACAATCCCATATTACTGATCTTTATAGAGATCATGGACAATTACAACATATATAATTGTCATTTAACCTACAAATTTAAACAAATCTATGGCTCATTTACTCTTACCTATCTTAATCTTATGCTACATAAGTCATTATGCATTACAATATGCATTTACAAAACTAGTGTAGAACCAATAGTATAGCATGAACGAGGATGCACCTCCAAATGTCATAGTCAATATGAGCTCACTTATTCTTCAAAAATACCAAAACTACTATATTTTCACCTATAGTGACTTGGGTCAACTATATCATATTTAAACCATACCAAGGAATCCTTCCCTGGGCTCAGACACACCAATAAAGATATCAACTTGGACACACCAAGTAAGTTATCCATCACAATTTGAACACAACAAGCCATCCAATTCTCATCTTGAACACACCAAGGAAAGAATACACTAGTAACACGATGGAAAACATTCACTATGACACATACATCAATGGATCCATGCATTGTACAACATTTAACAATTCCACCACACTTAGAAAAAAATGGATGACATCTTTGTGCAGATTTCAACTTTCCACGACACATGCAAAAACTCATCATCCAAAGAAATTCCACTAATTTCGTAACCTTTATTATTCCATCATTCAATGGATTGATTTATCCCAATTATCAACCACAATAATCAAGTACTTTCTAAAAGTTGGCATTCTTTGGTAAGGAACTTCATGGACTCACTCACCACCAACCAACACTCTAACATCCAACAACTCGACTTCAAGAAACCAACCATGAAGTATCTGTGAAATAACCTCCTTACAAACTCAAATTCCCTCTTTATCATGCTACCACACCCCAACATAAGAATATGGTGTACCAAGGTCTATACCAATCACAATTCCCTCTCCTTTATTAACCATTTCAAAAACCTGCAAAATATATTTCCTTTATTTTAGAGAGCATTGAGATATTAAACCATTTATAAAATATTAGTTTCAAAGGAACATAAACCAAATCTCTCCCAAAAGTGCTACATGTGAATATGCACACCCGCGTTAGGTGCTTCATCGAATTTTTTTGAAAAGCTATGCAAATCCCTTTTCTCTTTGCGATCACAAAATTAGATCCTGGTCAATTATTGGATGTGAGAGACAGTTTTTTCAATAAAATATTGCTTCTCACATGATTAGTATCTCTCTTCAATTCACCATTCATCGCAATGTCAATGTTGCATAATGACAATAATGCAACTACATTGTTGAAACAACTCTCCTCAAACATATCTTATTTACCAGAAGTTGAAAGGTCAATGAACATGCAAATATCATCACACTTACATATCCTTCCACTAGGGGGAATTAATCATCTAAGTACCTCAACTCCAATCTCCTACAACACTTAAATCATAGTGGAATAACTAGTCTACTCCCACGAACAAACTATGGTCACAAAAAGCTGCACAGACTCTAGCAATAACTCACAAAACAACAATTTGTCTACTCTCATCTTCACTAGCCTACTTATATAGAATATTACTCTCGCATCTCTCTTATATACTTGGTCCCTCCCATTATGGATTCAACCCATTCCAACTATGATACCATGGTGGAAACTGAGAGTGTATACGTGTTTCTTCACACAAACCAAAACAATTATGAGTGTTATATCATCGTTAACAAGTGGAACATATTTATACATCAATATTTCCATCAAATATTAAACACACTAACAAACTAGTGATGAAATGTCTTAACCACTTACTAAAATTAGGACATATATCGAGCTCATCTCACAAATTCCTAAAACCACTCACTCTACCTCACAATGACCAATAAGAATCACAATATTGTTATAAATAATAAGTATGAGTTAATAATATTAACATATACATTTTCAGGATTATTATTCATCCCCCGCTTTGACCACATAGTATATTTGTTCATTTCCCTAGCTTAGTAGGTATTCATCACTTCACTAGTGCATGGGGGACACATCTAGTGAACATATACCACTTAATGAACCTATCTGCATGAATTTTGGTGCTCCTGGGATCAATCCCTATAATTTGGGAACCCACTTGGAGTGCCACTAGCAGTGTCCAAAAGTTGATAGCAGTAGGGTTTTAGTTATGTCCATTTATGCTCTCATTCCCATCAGTTAGTTCACTATCAGTCTCTCTAGCGCCACTTTGTGTGAATTAAGGGAGGTAGGATGAATTTACTCACCTACCTTATTCAATTAACTAGTTGTGAACTGTTTTAGTGATCCATAGTTGCATTAGTTAGCTCTAGTGGTGATTTTCCCACACTAAGTTAGCACCTGAGTCAGTATAGGTTGGTAGATTCAACTGCCTCTTTAGGTATTCAAATTATTCCTTGATGTTGTATTATATATTCAGCCATAATGATGAATAATATTGTATGGAAGATTTCTCATATTGTTCTTCAACTGATTATGTAATAGCAATTATTCTTCTTCTCTATATTTCTCTTGTGCAATCTAAGTGAAGACTATTTATGTCCCAATATCTTCCTATCAGAATCTACTATATACCACATATACAATATTAATAAATTAAATTTAAATAAAATTGAAATCTGTATATAAACTCAAGCATAATAATAATAATAATAATAATAATAATGATTAAGTATGCAAATAAATCTCAACTCTCGATTTTAAGTATTAATTATTTTGTATCTCTCTCAATGTTTATGCTTAATAATTTGATTTTTTTTCATGAAGGTTGTAGTTTCAAATTTAAATGGGAATACAGTATTTATACTTCTATAAATTAAAGTAATTAAAATTTATAAGGAGGATCTTGTCACAAACCTACAATCTACCATAAAAATAAATCATTGAACTTGGGGGTTTCCCAACTTCGTTTTGACACTTAAGATTGTGTGGCACGACCTTTCCTCACTCGTAGGAACTTAGCCATCCTATGCCTACTACAACTAGACTATGCATCTTGACCTAAGGTATTCCCATAACTTCACCTTAGACTACAAACCATCAAATGCGACTAAATTCTACCTAACATATAACTTCTTTCGATAGTATAGTACACATCCAACCACAATGTTTAAAACATCCCAACAATATTTATACTTTAACAAGATTCAACACTTAGCCAATGTCAATAGTTAACCAACATAAAGAATTGTAAGAAATCAAACAAGATTCATCCAAATAAGTAAACCATGATATGCATGTGCATGTACAAACAACACTTAAGGTGCATGCATTAAATTTTCTTTATGAGAAGAATGTTTCAGTAGTAAAGAAAGGGGTGATAAATGAAAACATGACTAAAAATGCTAGTCACTACAATGTGTTTAAGATAAATATGACTAAATTGGTGCAACACAACTAAAAATGACTAATTTAGTCATTGTATAAAAATACAACTAAATAATATGTGTGACACAATTAAAAGTTACTAAAAGAATACTACTTTTATCTATTTTTATAACATTGGGTTGGTTGTACATTTCACTAAGGGCTGAGTTTTTCTACTCTTATGGACATAGAACTATTGTGAAGGGAAAACTAATCATTCTAGATTGTTGTATTTATTTTGAGGGAAAAAAAAGGGTAACAAGAATGTTGGGCGCATCCCCTTATACAAGAATTTTATTACCACACACTCTTTTGTCCATAATTCGATCACGCTGAAGACTACTTTGTGGTAAGTGATCACACTCTTCTTTTTAATGGCTATTATCTTGTTTTCATTCAATTCTCTTTTTGTTTAATTCTCTTTTCTTCTTTTGTATTATTCTACTACATTGATGCATGGACAATACAAATCGACCATCCCTTACAAATGCTTCCATCCACCTCTATGTGCTTCTTTAGGCCATTCTCATGGGCTTCAACACTCTTGTGAAGCCTTTATTGTACACAGGTTTTGCAAGGTTTCCAACGTCAATTTATTACCATGCCTTTTTATTTTAGTCCACATGAACTCGAGACAATTAGGACATAAATACAATGGGATGACTTGACCTTCCATAGGCTTAAAGTTCATACTCCATTTTATGTTGGCGATGTAAATGTATTTTGTAGGATATATTATTATTCTTTTAAACATTGAAATTTTGGGATTATATTTTAATGCAATTGCAAGATGCATATGACAACACTTGATAATGGTTAGACTATTGCCTGATAATAGGTTGTGGTTGGATAAGTTAATGACAAGTAAGGATCCTTTGAGGTACTTTTTAAATAACATGTTTTATTTACATAGAAAGCAATTGAGGGGGGTTATTATCTATTGTTCTCAAATTTTTACCACTTATCATTCACATTACTATTTTACTGGAGAAAGCACCATAAAAAAACCTCCAAACATGCTTTGGCATTCATTTTGCATGAATTTCCTCATGGTAAACCATCTACCAACCTACGTTATCCAAGGCATGGTTCCTCCTCCACATTTGAAGGTGGGGTATTGCTTATTCTTCCAAGATGTTTTGTCTCATTTCTAAGGACATCTATCTGATATTCAAAGGTTTTAAGCTATGCAAGGAGGAATTATGTTGAACAATCACTCAAGGACTTTGTATTTGAAATTGGTATGTTGGGAAGTCCAATTAGCATATTGTTTCAAGCATCTAGTTGTTGTCCCTTTATTGACTTATACACTTGGTCAAGTTTTAGATGTTGTGTTGGTTTTGTTGGTTAGACCATCACCCAAGATAGGACAGGGATTCTAGGTCAAAATAAGTGTCTCCGTTTTCCACCAAAATAGACAATGACATGCTTTGGTTTCCACGTCAATTTACATAAGGATATTCAATAAATTTTTAAGGCTCTTTTCAAGAGTGAATATATTCTTAATGATTAGAAGAAATCAATTTTCTCTATCATTACCATGGTTCATGGAAATGAGCACATTTGTTCATCTTAGGGAGATTTAATAATGAAAACTCTTGCTCAACAAAGAAAGGGAGATTTAGATCTTAGAGGTTGAAACATCAACGGTTATATTTTTGTTGTGCAAAGAAATCTTGTTCTTAGGAGTATTTTCTTGATAATTTGTGCCTACAAAATGAGATCTGAAGACCTAAAGTAGGGATGTTTTCCTTATAAGATTGCTCTTTATCATTTTACAGGTATTTTTTGTGTAGTTAAAAAGGACCATTTCAAGCTTGTAAATCAGCGAGAACTTCTCTTCCATGACCTTGGTGACCATGTCGCCCAATTATTGCACCTATGGTCCATAATTCCATCTTTATAGAGTGAAATGGGTGATGTTCCATTCAAAGCTCTTGTTGTTAATACCCATTTTTATTCCCCCTCTATTCTAATTTTTTCCTTGTTTGTGTCCGTCATGTATGTTTCTTTATGTGTGCATAAGTTTGTGATATGTATATCCTACTTTATCTCTCATAAAATGGGCCACAATGGTCTTCTTATAATATTTTTTTAGTGATTGTAGTTTTATATGCCACAATAGTCTTTCTTATATTTTTTTTTTGGTAGTGATTGTAGTTTTCTAAGATACCAGTAAAGTTATTTAACTCCGTTTTTCCCCTCCATTTTTAGTAGTTGAAATTACATTATATCGATTAAGTTAGTATTAAAACAAGTATATAAGATCTTAGAGAATTTGGAGGATTTTAAGGCATGTTATAATCTTTCTGCAATCACTATTATTCTTTGTGGGTGAGCATCAGATTCTATTTGTTGTGTCAATACCATTGACTAAATCCTAAGTTAAGCTCCTAGAGAAATTGTTCTTATTCATAATCACTATACAAAAGAATAATTACCATGTAATTGAAAGTTTTCATATGATACAACTTGCATGGATCACGTTCTTCATCCTCTGTCAGCTATATTATGACTAACTTGAATGTATTTTCTGCATGGACTAGAATGGGAGCAAACATGGACAAGTGTACAAATTTTTACATTCTCAAGGATTTGTTTCATCCTATGACACTACTCACAATTTTAGTATCAGTGATAAATATGCTCATAAGGTTAGCACTCTCCTACTTCATAACATTTAACTCATTATTTTATGTAAGAATTTTGAAACATGGCAATTAAATATTAATAGTGTTTGGCATGTTTGCATGGTCTCGTTTTTGTTTTTCTTCAACGAATGTAATGATTGCATTTATGGTTTTTCATGTCACTCTACATTTTGACTATTTTATTTTGTTTTTCCATTGGGTTAGCCACATAAATCATCAAGGAAACATTTGTGGGATATATTTCATTTGGCTTCTTAATCCGAATAAACGTTGGAAGCTTTTAAGGACCAGTTGGACGGAAGCCGTTTTTGGAATTATAAATTTTGTGAACATTGATCTTGTATCTATGGAAGTAAATATATTTAGATGAAACTCCTCTCATCTTTATCTTGAAAGAGATCACTTTCTAATTTTTTTTTCTCTCAAAGAGAGAAATATCTTATGTTATATAAATCCATCATTTTCTACATTTCTTATGTTATATAAATCCATCATTCTCTACATTTTTATGCTTTAGTGAGAATCCAAAATTACATGATTCCTATTTGGATACAAAAGATATGAAACTTCTAACTTGTTGCATAGGTCTTAATTTCAATCAAAATTGAGAGAAGATGGTTTTAATGATTTAGATTTATTTTTCTTCGTTAAATAAACGAAGCGATTTGAGAATTATGTGACATCAAAGGACTTAGGTTATGGTCTTCAATAGGTAGGTTCATGCACTTCTTGAAGTCGACATGTCTTATATGTCTTATTTTTCCCTCGCCCTCCTGTTTCAATATATAATTTCAAAATATTTAAAGTCTACTCTCGTCCAATTTGCCCATTTATTTTCATCCTATATTTTGGAATAAGACTATATACCCTTCACTAAACGAACTGTAAAATGGTGTTACTACCTAGGGATTACAGGACGATTTTTAGAGGGTATTACAACTGAGGAGATTTAAACTTGATGGTAGTAGTTGACCTTTATGGAAACAGTATAAATGACAGTGGGTAATTCCAGGTGCGTGATTACCTTTTTCTTAGCATTTAAATATTTTTACTAGTTTTAGAGGATATTGAAATAGTTTAGATGCATTTTCCTATATTGACTTGTTACTTTTAGAAATTGCAGTGGTAAAGATACCCAAGATACAAAAGTATAACATTTGATCCTAATGTATTTCTCCAAAAATGGCTTTTGTAACTGTAGGAAAAGAAGAGTTATTCATTTCCCATTATGATAATACAATGTTCATCAAAATATCATAATTGTAGTCTCCAAAACAATGATTAATCATCAACAAGAATTAGTATTAGTATCTAATGTTTACAACTCTTAATTACTTGATGAAGTTGGATATCAAGTCTTGAATTCATTCTTTTATGAAATCAGAATGGTCTAGTCAAAGCCTATTCCCTTGAAACTTCGCAATCAAAATATGTACCATGGATAAGTTTCTTACAAAAGTCGACATATAACCTTAAACCACATCAAATATCTGCAAATTTAAGTCTCTCAAGTTACAAAACTTCATTTTTCCATTTTAAGAAGTTGTCGAACATAATTCCATGGAGTTCTTGTTGCTTACATGTGCTTCTTCTCTAATTTTTTTAAAAACAACACCACATACAATCTTTCATATTCATATCTACATTTTAAGATGGTAAAAACAATATTTAGGAAATTCCATTTATCAGCAACAAAGTTTCCCACGAAAAATAATGCTTTAACCACTATGAATGTCTATGAATCACAAAATCAAAACAATCTTTAGGAAATTTCATTTATCAACAACAAAGTTTCCCATGAAACATAATGCTTTAACCACTATGAATGTGTGTGAATCACAAGAACAAATTAGTGTTGTGGTGCATAGACCATATAAAATAATCTCAATATGTGGTTTTGAGTTTCCATGGGAATATTAGTATTCGAAAGCACAAGTGCACAAAACCAAAAGTTTCACAATAAATTCTGATGATTTGAAATGTATGATAACAAAAATTTACAATACAAAATTTGTTTTTGAATTTGTTTGTAACAATGAGAATAAATTTCCAACCAAAAATCCACTAGACACCAAATTAATTTGGGCCACCAATCAAAGGATAGGAAGGGCCATGCAATAATGACAAGAATGATCTGTTAGCCACTGGTTTGATCAAATCATATGCATGGCATTTTGTTTTTATGGTCTTGTTTATGTTTTGTGTCATTTGTAGATGTGAGTGCACTATTTATTCTTGGACCTGTGGGATTTTATTCTTACGTCAAGTGGTGCTATGGTAATTTTTTCCTGGATTGGGTAGTTGGATCAATTTTAGGTTTTACTTTGCAATTCTTAATGCATTAGGAGACTAGTGTTGGTGGGAATTTCCTGTACAACCTAGTTTTATTTGTAAGCATCGATTAGAAG
The DNA here is from genome assembly GCA_001517045.1 of Pseudotsuga menziesii. NCBI lineage: Eukaryota > Viridiplantae > Streptophyta > Pinopsida > Pinales > Pinaceae > Pseudotsuga > Pseudotsuga menziesii. The sequence goes on from LPNX010763360.1 coordinate 1,172,719, forward strand.
TATATCCCTTTATCTCTTGTTCGTGTGAAATGTTCTTCATACCCCACAATATTTACATTGGAAGATTCTAATGGAAATGATTGGGTAAGATTCCTCATCAGTTCTGAGTAGCTTATCATTGCATTTTCTTTGTTAAAATTAAAGTTAAGGGTAATATTTTTATTGCAAAATTATTTGATTTTTTAGCATGAAAAAGTAGTAGCTTAAGGTGTATATCTTTTCAATCTAGCATGTGCATATAAAATTTCATGTTGAGTATGAACATGAGAATACATAAGTACGTATAGTGCAATGCACTAGTGAGGTTGTATTGTTCATGTACTCTAGATGGGTCATTGAAGTTTATATATCTTCAAGAGTGGAAGATTATTGCTTATATATGTTTGTATTTTGTTGTAAACCTTCTCTACTTTTAATTCTAGAACTTTGCAGCTTCGAATTTTATACATCTTATTGATGACTGTCTTACAGGTGCAAAGGGACCGCCACTATTCCTTCCCTATATTTTAGCATTATTTTTGTGAGATTTTTTTTCCATATTAATTTCCAGAACACATTACATTTGAATCAACTTATTTTATTTATCTACAAAGTTCCTAGAAAGTAGGTTTACCACAATTTATGTGTAGGGTTCCTTCTTTGCTACAAATATTAATTTGATGCAAAGTTCTTAGAAAATCCAACTTTATAGAAAGCATTAATCTCTCTATGTACTTTAAGAGTGGATTGGATTTGGTTTGTGTGTTTTTCTTAGTATTTTAGCATCACCAAAGACTTCATGAAATATAAATCAAAAATAAAATTATCATCACAAGTCTAGTTCTTTTGTGTGCTTTTCAGAGTTGGACTATATTAGTGTTCTAGAAAAGAAATGTGTGTATAATTTAAAATATAAAGTTATGAATATTTATTCTGCATGTGTAGGGGCGTGCCTATTTTTCTATGGAAGTTACTTTGATGCAATGTTGTCAGAAGATTTGACTTCAATATCATTGTATACATTAAGAGTGTCTTGGTTGCGGTTTTTAGTGATTGTATGCCCATGATTTTCCTAGTAGTTTAGCATCACCTAGTCCTCATGATCTCAAAATAAATAAATAAATAAAATTATCATCACATATGCAAGTCTAGATAGTTTAGTTCTTTTTGTGATCTTTTCAAGTTTAATTGGGTTAGCGTTTTGAAAAAATAACTGGGTGTAGAATTGAAAATTTAAATTTATGAACATTTACTCTACAATGAAGCATGTTCTATTGTGGATTTCCAGGAAATACATAGAAAACAAAATCTAAGTTACAAAAAACACATATTTAGAATCCAAATAGCTAGCTAGCATAAAGTAGTAACATAACTTTTTGAGAATACGAAGTGTGAATTTTGATTCTTCTATTTAAGGGTACTAGCTCGATGGAAGAGCACCTGACTTACAGGATGGAGGTTGGTGGTTCGATTTATTCATGCTTTATCTATAGAAATCAATGACTAATTAAATGACTATTTAACAACAATCAATAACTAAATAAATGATCGATTAATAACAATCCATGACGAAATGAATGACTCATTAAGTGCACTTAATTACTAACTAAATGACTAGTTAGCTACAATCAATGACTAAACAAATGATTGATTAACAAAAATCAACAAGCAAATAAATGACCAATTAATAGCAATTAATGACTAAAACAACAAATAAATATATGCCAGACTAACCAATCAAAACAACTAATAAATGACTAAATTATTTTAGTCACTTATTAAGTCACACTATAAGTGACTGGCAATAAATGACTATTAGTCTCTTTACTAAGCTTACTCATTTAGATGCAAATTTTAGTCATTTTTTAAGTCATATATCCCACCTTTTATACTAGTGTTTACAACATACAGCAAGGGAGGGTGGCCACCTTCCTACCACTTTGAAAAAGAATCTAAGGAAAAATATGCTCCTTTTAATGCTTGATAGTCATGTACAAACAAACCTCTGAAGTTAATACAAGACTACCTCCTACAGGTTCTACTCATCTCGTCATTTTTCACGCATCTAATGCAAATTCATCCTATTGTGCCAACTTCAGAACTTGAAAAATTACCATAACACTTTTAACTTGAATGCTTTCTTCTGTTAATTCCTTAGAACAATGAGATGTTCTTCTATATATGTGAGTTTTTCCAAATTATCACCATCTCCTTGCTGCTAAGGTGGACCCAAGTGACCACATCAAACTAAATTTTTCCCACATGACTTGTCTATTGATGTCTATCTCCAATGGTATTGTGCCCATTGTTCCATGTGTTCACAAGTATGATCGACATCAATGTACCCACGATCACTCATCAATTCCATGTCATATATAAGATATTTTTTTTTCTTGTCATTTAGCCATCATGCATAATACATATCTATAGATGATTTTGCTTGCGGTAATCTTCTCCTCCTCACCAAATTCCCTTTAATATTCCTTTTTTCTATCCCACTAATGTAATCTACCAATGCTTGTGGTGTGCCTCAGCTTCATGCAAGAGAAACTAACATGTATATGATGTGCCTTTCCAATGGACCCAAAACATGACTCATCTATCAATCAACCTTATACCATGTATATTCGTGTTGACTATCAACCACAAATCAAGTCATGCATTGGAGGTTCTTCAAGCTTCTTAAGGCTAGGGACTTACATCCTCCCACACTAAAAGTTGTTGTCATTATAGAAAATATTCATACGAACTTTCTATCATCCAAGTTTTTTTCCAAAACTCATGTGGTTGGATTCTCCAACCACCCCTCACTATCTCTTTCAAAATACTTGTTCAACTTCTCACTTTCCAATTCTACCATTAAAAAAACAACTTTTATCAACATCCATAATGTCCCTTGGATGCCATTGTCAATGTTGTTTCCCTTCTATGATCATGACTTAATGCTACAACAACTACCTTGCATTATCATTCCATGCCAATATTTACCAAGAAGGTTTTCAAAATTTCTAGGTGTTGTACAACCCAAACCTACTACTACTTCAATGCTTAGCTAATGCTACCATGCATTAGTACACTTAATCCACTCAAGTCTTGAATTGGTTGGGTATCTAGTCCAACTGTGGTTCCCAATCTATGATAATGCAAATTCTCATGCCCAATTTTTTTCCCTTTTGTGCTTTTGTCATCCTATACAAATCCAATGAACCAAAGCAAGGTCAATCCCTTCACTTTAACACTACCAAGTAACCAACTTAAACTCAAAATAATTTTCCAAAGCACCTTTCAAAATGAATCTAGGATCCGCTACTTACTCCTATGTAGTGATCCACCTTAAGGTGTATCAATGGAAATAATATGGAAAGTGGATGCCCAATCGAATAATACAAATCATTCCACATATATCTAAAGTCATCCAAATACCCAAGTTCAACTAAGAGATGCCCATACTTCTCACTCAAATACATGAGGAGAGGCATGTTTGAACCAATTCGTCCATCTATTTATTCCAACAATCTTATTCCACAAGAGTGCATGAAGAAGGTTCAACGACTTCCTTGGCCCTTGCATATAAGGGTTCTTGCTCCTCAAATTTACCATGTTGTTTTACTACCAATATTACACGATCAACATCAAATTATTCACTATATTCCTTAGTCAAATCTTCCATATACATTCCCATGGATAGAATGTCTTGTTTGCCAAATAAAGCATCCACAACTTTGAAAATTGTGTTCATTGTGGTGTACACTATCGCCTCCAATCGGGTGAATATTTCTTCCAAGTATTTTAATAAACTATTATTCATGAAATACTAAATAAATCTTCCTTCTAAAGTTATATATATGGTATATCCATCACTTTGAAATCATCCAAATATGCCTCTAAAAGGGTGTCTAGTGCCTTGATTTTATATGGAGAACATGCTTAAGGTAGTTATCCTACTAGTGACTCCAAGTTTATTCCTTACAATAAGATTGATATGCAGTTCCTAGTTTGAAAATATGACCAAACAATCCACATGAAACATAAGTACTGCCTTCACCTTGTTCATAAACTCGTATCCAAAAACAACCTCAAATTAATCCATGGGAACAATAGTGAAACTTATTGTTCCACTCCACTCACCAAGTTTCAAGGTCACTCTATTGGTAGTGATAATCACCTCCTCCTCTTTCGAGTTCACTACTTTGAATGACGTTTTTTGTGGGATTTGAAAGTTTTGGACTTGTGAAGTGAAACAATGCATATATATTCTTAAGAAAAATAAATATTCATATATTAATATGTTTGGTCCATTTCATCCTTGGTATAATATTGTATAATTTGTGGTGCCATGCAAATATCTTAAGACCCTCTTTACAATTGTCTAATACTCCTTCCTTGATTTTGACATATATCTTCTCCAAACTCCCACTACATGGGCAATGTCTGGTTTGGTACATACATTTTCATACATCAATCTACCAACAAAAAGAATAGGGAAATTTTGGCATGTCTTCTTCCTCTTTCCATGCCTTGGGACACGGATCCACATATAATTGTACACCTATAGGAATAGGAACCTTGATCAGTTTACTTTCCTACATGTTAAACATATGTAGTATTGTTTCAACATATTTTCTCTAATTCAACCAAAGTTTCCTATTTGCATGATATTTTTTAATCTCCCTTTCCAATAGACTTAGAAGAATTGAGATCCTTCATGTCAAATTTGGAGGATAACTGTGATTTCACCTACTTTATAACATTCATGTTGTTTCTAATCAACAACATGTCATCAACATGCAATACTATATTAATCAAGTGAACACCAACCTATTTAGAATATACATAGTGATCAACCTTGCGTCTCGCAAACCCCAATCCAAGGAATATGTACATCTAAAAATTTTGGTCCCACATCCTTGGATATTTATTTAGACCATAAAGGGACTTGTTTATCTTGCATACCAACTCTTTCCTTCCTTTAAGTATAAAACCTTCAGCTTGTTTGATGTAGATTTCTTCTTCAAGATACCCATGTAGGAATGTTGTCTTCACATCCAACTTATTTTCTTGAATATCAAAAGAAACATTAGTAGAAGAAGGAATATGATATAAGATAATTTATCAACTACAGAAAAAAATAACCAAAATCAATTCTCTCTACCCAGGAATATCCATTTCTTACTAAACATGATTTGTACTTTTCCTCTTTACCTTCTACATTCAACTTCTTCTTAAAAAACCATTTTCTACCAAGTTTTTTTATTCTAGTTGGTAATTCAAATAGATCCCAAGCTTCATTTTTATCCAAGGAATCCATTTCTTTAATCATGGCCTTCTTCCAGAGATCACTATCATATGAATCAATTGCTTCCTTCACATTTATAGGATCATCATCATTAATAAATAACACAAAACAAGACCAAAAATTAAGAGGGGAATACCTTTTTGGTTTCTTTTTTTATCGATATGATCATGTTTGTACTAGAGTTTGCACTAGAATACAAAGGTACAAATCCCAGACATCTCATAAGGTTAAAACTAAAAATTCTATATTTTAAATCTTTTGTTTTATGGTGTGTAATAACAGAAAGGGGATTGAAAGATTAGAGAAATGACCAATGATCATGCATAAAACAAATACTTATAAGTAAAAGTAAGAGACAATAAAATGATGATATAAAAAGTATATAAAACTACAAATAGTAGTTATACATGAGCCAACTCAAAAATCATATATATGACAACAAACAGTCACTATACATACACAGTAAAATTACTTTTAGGAAGAAAAACATTCTGGATAAAAGATATACAAATACATAAGACTGTCAATTAGTACAAAGGATATAAACACAATCAATTGCAAGGTCACAAATAGGACTACATCAAAAAAATTATATGCATTTATAATTCATCATAAGTCAAATTGGCTCATAGTTTTATATCATCCTCCAAATAGTCTTCTAAACATGCTTAAAGATTTAAAAAGATCTTCAATCCTGGTACATGCAAAAATTCTCTCTCTCACCCCTCTGTTACCAACCCGCATTTTCCATTTGATTCATTAAATTTATAATAAATCAGAAATATGAAGACAGTTTCTAGATCCAAAACTCTAGGGTGGAATATGCCCAAAATAGCAAAATCATATTTTGAGGGAAATCTAACAAATTTTTGGAAAACATAGCTTGAAATAACCACCTGTCTCTGATACACCATGAAAATTGTTTAAATTACAAGAGATATTTTGTAAATAGGTCCATTATGAACCAAAACCTCTTTTGGTTGTTAAAAATTCCTCTCCAATTGATTGGAATATGTGCCCAATATAATGACAAAAATAGGAAATCTTTAAATGTTAAAATCTAGAAAAATAGGCCATAAAGATCCATTCGAATCTTCCAAACCATGATACCTATTGAAAAAATGAGGGAGGTTTTTTGAATGAACCCGTACTTGACAAAAACCTTTGTGGGCTCTTTGAAATTCACTTCCATATCCTCGTAATCTTTGTTCAATGATAATGACTAAAACATAGAAACACATACATTCTGGCAGTGTCAGTTTGTATAACCTCCGTGTATTACGGTGTTGAAATATGTCAAATCATACATTCTTAAGAATCATGAGAAAACATTCATAAAATGAATTAGAACATATGTAAAATCACTCACTAGAAGACTTTAATAGTATTTTAAATATATATAATCCTAATTATGACTCATAATCTTGCAAATGCATAAATATAAATAAGAAATAAAAACGAAAAATCGAAAAAAGGGTCTAGAAACTAAGGTTTGAATTATAGGGGAAAACGAAAATGAAGAAATAAAAGAAAAAAAATACAAATATGTAAAAGGGTACAAATCCAGTACTAACATCTGGTTCTGGCTGGGAGATGGAATCCTTCCTATGAGGCTCCAAGAACCTGCACACTAAGTGCATTTTTCTTAATTATCTCTAACATATGGAACATGTCCTATTTACTGCAAACCAAGGTTGAACGCATATGGATCATGTCCCATTTGTTCTACTGACCAAGTTTTGAATTGGACCTTCTTTACATTTGAGAATTAGGAGAACCAATACTCGATTGGGATGGAATCTTTATTAAGTTATTTACTGCACACCATAAAAAGATGAAAAAGAGCATTGTTGAAAAAAAATTTCAAATTGAAACTAATCCATGTACTGCGACTTTCTTTGTTGCAAACCAAAAATCCAAACAATTGCTCTGCTGCTGAAAATTAGAAGGAAATACATTCTCTTGAGATGAGCTTATTTATGTACATCTCTTTACACTAACCAAGATAATTCATTCGTATCATGTGTAATGATATATCCAATGAAACCATGTAAGTATTTGATCAATTAGTTAAGACTTACTTTTAGCATTAAGTATAAAGGGAATGAGAAGATCCAAAAGGAATAGGATCAACATTTCTTGAAACTCATACTTACAAATTGTAATTTATGTCTTTAAAAAATCAAAAACATAAAATTATTTCCTCCATTTAAGCTCCATGTAAATAACCATTTGATCGTGGAAAGAATAGAAGTACTTTTCCCATTCAATAATGAAATCTTATATTTCTAATTGAAAAATATCAAAGACAAGCTTACCAATTCCTAGAAATTTTTTATTGCCATTTGCTAGAAGAAAAGAAAGCGATAGTTGTTTCTATAATCCCTTTTTATTTTCATTTATTGCAACAGATATCAGATCACTTTATTCACCTCCTTCCCAAGATTCTGACTCACACTCATCATATAATCGATCACTGTTGTAAAATTTCATAGGTGTTGAAATAGAAACCTGCTCTTCAACAATTGGTGGGAGAGAAAAGTTTATGGATTGTTGTTTTAACTCATCATGACCCTTACTCTCTTTTCATGTATTGAATTCGAAACTGACATACACATATTTGTTGTTGAAATATTAAATATGTGTTGATTTAGAAAAAAATTCTTCATCATCGGAATAATGATCATAAATAGGTTGGCCTACACAACTGTCAAAAATATCTTCTACATAGCTAACTTGAAAAATATCCTCAATAGTTTCATGATTTAAAATATGCTGAAAATATTCCTAAGCAATGGCTTGATCATTGATAATATTGGGAACAATAATTTGATGATCTAGACAACTAGAAAATTCTTGAAAGGTATGAGAATAAAATGCTTCTACAACAATCTCTTCATTACAAGATCGATCTTCATAAGGATCATGAACAGGATGAGCATTTAGATGATCATCAAAATCGTTATCAACATAATGAGAACATTCCAAACTATCTTTGTTGATATCATTAGTAAAATCATTTTCAACATAACTTAAAATAGTATCTTGGTTATCATAATGTTCATGGTATTATTCCTTGACAACAGAAGTTGGAAATTTTTCCTCTTCATCTTCAAAAAATTCTGAAACCATAGTTTTTTCATAACACGTTTAACATATTTGATTACATTCATCATTAAAGAGTTGATCTTCAAAAAATTCTAAAATTTGAACTCCATAAACCTTCACCTCATGAGTTTCTTGAAAGGATGACAATGCTTGATTAGTTTTAAAAGATGAATATTTATGTTCTATAATGTTATCATCAGTTTTAATATCATAATTTTGAAATCTTTTGTGTTCTAAGACAGAGTTAGAATAATATACAACTAATAACGATTATTCTTCCTCTTTCATAGTATAACCATCTGCTTCATCTACACTCAGCTGGATAAATTATTTTTCAATATGAATAATAAACAACATGAAAATATTTTAATGAAGAAATGCTATATATGGGAAGAGCCTTGTACTTATGTTTTCCATCCCCTTCCAAGTAGTACATGAAAATTTCCATCAGTACATCCTCATGATCTATATTCAGTCGGTCCATATATTGATGAAACTTAATTAATGAAGTGTTGTATTGTCATATCTTCCCTCTCTTAACCATGGAAGGAAATCTCCCCACTCATCCATGATCTAGGTAATGCATTTGGAAATCTTGTAACAATTGAAAAATTGAAAGGTGCAAACCTTTAAGAGAAAATGGTTTCCATGGTGTTTGACATCTTGAACCAGTACTAGAGTTTCCAATATATTCTTCCTCCAGTGGAGTCCCTGGTGAAAATTTGTAGTCTAAACCATGTAACCAGCATGTGTTCATCATCAAAGACTAGATCTATGCTTTGGTGTTTTCCCAAGGAATATTTAATTCATTTTTTTCCCTAGAAACGATGCTAGAAGATTTTTGTACTAGAGTTTGCACTATACTTTAAAGGTACAAATCCCATGCATCTCATAAGGTTAAAACTAAAAATTATGGATTTCAAATATTTTCTTTCTGGTGTGTAATAACAGAAAGGGGATTGAAAGATTAGAGAAATGACCAATGATCATGCATAAAAAAATACTGATAAGTAAAAGTAAGAGACAATTAAAGGATGATATAACAAGTATATAAAACTACAAACAATATTTATACATGATCCAACACAAAAATCATATATATGACACCAAATAGTTTCTATACATACACAGTAAAATTACTTTTAGGAATAAAAACATTCTGGATAAAATATATACAAATACATAAGACTGTCAATGAGTACAAAGGATAGAAACACTATCAATTGAAAGGTCACAAAGAGAACTACATCAAAAAAATCGATATGCATTCATAATTATTATAAAACAAACTAGCTCATAGTTATATATCATCCTACAAATAGTCTTCAAAACATGCTTACAGATTTAAAAAGATCTTCAATCTTGGTACATGCAAACTCTCTCTCGAACCTATGTTACCAACCCACCTTTTCCATTTTATTCATTACATTTATAATAAATTAAATATCTAAAGACAGTTTCTAGATCCAAAACTCTAGGGTTGAATATGCCCAAAATAGAAAAAACAGATTTTGAGGGAAATCTGGCGAATTACTAGAAAAAATAGCCTTAAATAACCACCTGTATCTAATACACCGTAATAGTTTTTTAATTCCAAGAGAAGTTTTTGTAAATAGGTCAATTATGAATAAAAAACTCATTTTGTTTTAAATTCATCTCCAATTGATCGGAATATGTGCCCAAATATAATGACAAAAAAGGAAATCAATAAATGTTAAAATCTAGAAAAGTAGGTCATAAAGATCCATTGGAATATTCCAAAACATGACACCTATTGCAAACATGAGGGAGTTTTTTGTGAATGAGCCCTTCCTTGGAAAAAATCTCTCTGGGTTTTCTGAAATTCACTTCCATCTCCTCGTAATCTATGTCCAATGAAAATGACTAAAACATAGAAAAACAGACATTCTGATAGCGCCAGTCTATATAACCTCCATGTCGGAATGTGTCAAATCATACATTCTCAAGAATCGTGAAAAAACATTCAGAAAATGAATTAGCACATATGTAAAATCACTCGCTAGAATACTTTAGGAATATTTTAAATATATATTAGCTTAGTTATAACTCATAATCTTGCATATGCATAAATATAAATAAGAAATAAAAACAAAAAATAGAAAAAGGGTCTAGAAACTAAGGTTCTAATTATAGGGAAAAAGAAAATGAATAAATAAAATAAAATAAATACAAATATGGCAGAAGGTACAAATCCAGTGCTAACAGATATCCTCAGAATTGGAGTATTAGGATCCTCTTCTTCTTATTCAGGTCCTTCTATTGAATCAAATATCTGATCCTCCAACTCAAACTCTATTTTTTCTAGTTCATTTTCCATTGGAGTGACTTCATGTTTGGGAACATATTTACCCTCTCTGAAAACAACCTCTCGATTGTAAACAATATTCTTAGTTATTGGATTCCAAACTTTAAAACCTTTTATGCAATATTTATAGGAAATAAAGATACATTTTTCATCTTTATTATCCATGTTACTCCTTTTTTACTTTAAAACATGTACATAACCATCAGACACAAAAAATTTCAGACGCTTAATAGAGTGTTCTCAGTAGTCAATACCTAATGAGTACTGTTTTCAACTAATGTTGATGTGTTTGATTGATTTACTAAGTAACATGTAGTATCCACCACCTTTTCCTGGAATTCTTGTCCTATCCCAACACCACTAAGAGTGCTCCTTGAGTTTTCCATCGGCATCCTATTCATTCATTCTACAACTCTATTATGTTAATATGTGTATGGAGTAGTCTTCTACCTTTCTATTCCACACTTATTATAGAATTCCTCAAATTCATTCCCGTATAACTCCCCACCATTAGCTATCCTCAACACCTTTATTTTCTTCTTTCCTTGACTCTCTACAAGAGCCTTAAATTCTTTAAATTTATCAAATATTTTAGATTTATTTTGAAGGAAATAAATTCATGTGTTCCTTCAGACATCATCTATAAATGAAACACAGTACATAGATTTACATAATGATGGAACACAAATAGGTCCAAACACATCACTATGTATTGAGTCTAAACTTCCTTTGTCTCTTGTAACACTAGATGCGAATTTTACATGATTATATTTTACATTTATGCAATGTTCACAAAAATTGAAATAAAGTGCATAATAATACATACCTTCAACCATACCTTTACCTTATAATTCTTGAAGGATCTTCTTTATAGTATGCAACAATATTTTATTGCATATAATTGTATTTCCTCTAGATACAATAGGGGTTTTATCTTCTTTATTTCCACCCTTAGGAACAATACAATGTTTACACCCATCGATGACCACGCTTCCCAAAAGTTTGCATAGACTTCCATTCCAAACTACTCTTCTCAATACCACTGATCCTTGAAACATTTTGCATGTTATTTTGTAAACACATTATGTATGCCTACGTCACCCATATTTCTAATGGCTATCAAGTTTCTAGCTACCTCGAGAATGTGCAAAACCATAGGGAGAGTTATAATCCTTCCATCTTTGAGAATCAACTTAAATATTCCACGTCCTATTATTATGGTTGTTGATTCATCTCCTAAGAAAATATTTCCTCCATTATACTTCCCATATTCATAGAACCACTCCCTATGAGGAGTCATATGAAAACATGCACATGAGTCAACCAACCATACATCACTATCTGAATGAATGCCTATAGTAGAGGCCATGTACACATCCCATCCTTCTTTTCAGGAGGTCTTATTATCTTTGGAAGGGTATAATCAGATTCCTTTATTGTATAAACATTTTTAGATCTACAATACTTCTCATAGTTCCCAGCTTTACTATGTTTTCGAAATTCCTCATATATTTTTCTAGAGATTTAGATCTACCCTCAGATTTGGATCTCCCCCATGAATTCTTATTTTATTTCTATCTTGAGTGCGGCTTATCACAAACAAGGAATCCATTCTATGAATATCCATGCTTTTCCACCCCATTTCTTTTGATAGCAGGGATGCCTCTATCTTGCAAACTTTAATGTGGCTTAACTAGAACTACCTATTGCTACAATCAAATTATATCAGGAATCTACAAAAGAAAGTAATAATGTAATGCATTGATATTCTTCCTCCATATTAATACCAACATAGGTAAGTTGAATTCATAGAGAATTATAGATATTTATATGATCCATCCAAGTACAGAGCATACACACCAAAGTCTTTGTTATTTTTAGTAAATTTTAAAAGAGGTGTTCTTGTTAAAAAGAAAACCCTCCAGGAACTTCTTTCGGTCCAAGTGGACCTCAATCGGGGAATCAAGGAGGGGTTGATTTTATTATGATTACTAAAGCAAATGATGATAGAATATGAAGCATAAACATAAAATAAAACAACATTTTTCTAAGTAGACTATCACGACCCTTTCTTGACCTTTCGGCTCAAAAGGAGGCTCGTGGGGTAAGTATTAAAATTACTTTGAAACCACCATATATGGAATATGGAAATGATTATAAGTCAAATTATACTACCCTATATATTACAACTACACTATATTGAAAAAAGATGAACAAAAATTAAAAAATGACACAGACGCAAATCCCCCCAAGGGGGGATGGTGAATAGGCTCGAAAGAGCCTATTCGAAAAGATTTTTGTTTTTATTAGCAGAAATTACAATATCAGAAAATTGAAATCAATCCACTTGGTCCTTATATGGAATGAGACCAAAGGTTTACAAATTGCAAAAAATTGAATTTTTTTGGAAGACAGAGACCCCCTAGGGGGTTTCAAATGGTCCGAAAATGCTTTCCGGACAGCGCCTCCTCCTCTTTTATGTTACACATGCTAAAATAAAGAAATAATATCAGAGTTAAATATGCCCAAAAATACTTTGAAAGTACTTTTGGGTGAACAAAAATTTTACCCAAAAATTCTAAGTTAAAACTAGTTTTTAATGAAGCAGAAAAAGAACCAAGGAAAGCAAGCTTTCCTTGGGATGTTGGCCTGATTTTGGTGCAGCCAATATGAACCACTTAAATTTATGAATATATATTTTTAAATTCTAAGGAAACAACCATGCATTCAACAAGATTTAGATCTACTTTCACAGCCTTCAAAAATGACAATTTTCCCTAAAACTAGATCTAGAATGCTTGTAAATTTTCTTTAGGAATGAGATCTAGTTTATTGAGCTTTAATGCAGCAATATATAGGTAATATGAACTCTGAAATTGATAGATGTAAACAAATTTAAAGCTAAAAAACAAGTAACCAGACTGATTTTGAAGAAATTTGAAGGAGGAAGAGGAAAGGAAGAGCGCTTGTCGCTAGGGAATGGATCTGCAAAGAAGACTAGTTAGTGGAATGCTGAGGGACAATGCCTTCACAAAATAGTATGATTCCCAGTGGAGTCAAGCTAGATCCACAGTTTTTCCAACCCCCGTTACCTAAAAACTAACAAACAATCATGCACAAAACCTTATGAGATATGGATAGAAATATATGAAGAAAGAGAGGGATTACATGCAAATAAACTTATTTAAACAAGTATGATCTGAATCTTTAAGAATATATACTATGAGATATTGAAAAGCAAGTAATATTACTTTCCCAGCTATACTCCTATTGATTCAACTGAATCATTAAGCTAGACAGGATTTTAGATGCAGAAATTGAGAGAAAGCCAACAGTAAACAACTGTAAGACAATGTTAAATCCACACATATGAAAGCATTACACAGATTTGGCCTCCAAATATTCACTTTATTCCAATTCAAAAAGATATTACATTGTATTAAAATAGAAATAGCTCCTCAATCCAACTCTAAATAGCTTGGAAGAGGTAGCCTCAGCTTTATTTATACAAAAAATAGGAGATCCAGCCCAGGGTGGGCACAAATCCCAAGGAGACACAGCAGTGTAGCTGAGGGAGAGTCAATCAATGCTGATCTGAAGCCGAACTAAGCCTACATGTCAATCAAGGGCTAATTGAGCTGACACATCAACCCACAGAGCTTCCCGGAGAGCCCACATGTGTGAAGGAGAGAGAGAGAGTACAATTCCCCATAAAGGATGCGGACGATCAACTCTAGATTTGTCCAGATCACCTCCCTCAGTTAAGGATTTTTCCAATCCAGTCAATCTAGTTTAAATCTGATTGATTTCAATAAAATTGACTAAGAATCCACTGATCTAGGATTTTGGATTTGCTCCATTATTCATCAATTTATTGATTAAAATAATCAATAATTGATTTTTTGGGGTTTTCTTACATGAGTGATGGAAAATCACTCAAAACCTGAAAAAGGTGGGGCCATGGGTTTACATGGTGCTCTTAGATTGAAAATGAGCACCTCCATGACTGAAACTGATTATTTGGCCCACTTTTATTACAAAACCAATTTTTCCAATTAAACTATTAAAAAATAGCCTAAGTTTTGGAAAAATTAAATTTTAATAAAAAACACTGAAAAAATTAAAAATTTTAAAAAGTTGAAAAAACCTAGGGGGGCTTAAACATGTTCATATGACTCAACCATTATGCCTAGCATGTTTATACATTGACACATAGACTCTAATAACCTCAATAGGACTAAATGCCAAGCTGACCACCCCAACTTTGGAGGTATGGAGTGAAAAACTTAGAAATTATTAGTCGTTTATTCAACAACCAATAATAACCAAGGGAAAAAACACCTTGGGCTGATCATATTGACAAAATAAAGTCTAAGAGACCGATTCTTTTATAGACACTATCATGCTAGAACATTTATTACAATTCCCCCATGGGGTATGAACATGTGATATAGTACAACAAAGCTTCCCACAAGCAATACTGAAGGTCTTCTGAAGTCCGAACAAGTTATCCTTGTCTGGTTCACCAGGCTCACTTGATAAAAAACCATTAAGTACAACTTAGGTGGTAACATTCTAGCTCCATCTATAGACACATTCTGTGACTAATCTTCTATTCAAAGGAGAGGATGTGAGAACTCCAGAATCTCTATGTCCTTTGGCTTGTACTATTTAGACGGTGATGGCTTCTCTTTTCTTTGATAAATTGCACCCTTGAATCTATCCTCCTTCATTCCTTGATTGTTTCCAGAGAAGGAATTACACCATAAAAGTTGGAAAGGAGATCCTTCTCATAACTGTAATCCATGGCCTGCTGCTAATGCTGGTTTGATAAAGTGTAGGTTTGGCCTACCATGTACACATGATTAGACTCGCTTGATGTTGTGTCCTGATTACTAACCTCAAGCATTCCATGTTCTATAAATTGGTTTGCGATATAGCAAGTGCTTTCTTGGTGGAATTGATCACAAGGTCTACACCATGGAATGACTTCTTCTACCATGTTAGCTGAGTCTAACTAGTTTGGAATCCTAGGTTCTTACTGAGGAGCTTTCTTCTAATACATCTAATTCTGTTTAGGCTGAAAGTTCCTAGGTCCATTATTTCTTTCTATTCTGATTATTCTATTTTGAATATGATTCAGTTGTGTAGAATGATTTTCCATAAGTTGGTTTTGACTAGTAACCAAGTCTTTGATCATGTCAGTTACCTTTTCCATGGGATCTTTAGAGGTTCCCTTTTCTTCTAATTCAACGGATTTTCCCTTCTCTTTGTTGTATGAAGTGTTTCCCATAGTGTAACCTGGAATGTTGCATTTTCCTGAAGAATGCATATTCTTTTCTATTTTCTTGGCCAATTCCTGAGTAGTTTTTAGGTCGGCCAGCTCTTTGTCTCTTTACTGGTACCTCAAATCACTGGTGAAAGCTTCGATGTAAGATATGAGGATGGAGGCATCCTTTGGCTTGATTTCTTTAGCGAGGTCTGCAACTACACGCCTGAGCTTAGTGTTAAATTCATCCATGGTTTCATTCTCCATATTCTTTATGTCATGAAGGGTAGCAAGTAGATGTCTTGGTTCTTTCTTTTCCCCCGATTTATTCTTAAAACCATCTAGGAATTCACTAAGAGTTTTATATGAATCATCACCTAGGTCAATGTACCATTCCGCAGCATCATCCTCTAAGGATAAAGAAAAGAGCTTCATTTTGACATCTTCATGGTTATGGGCAGCATCATTGCAATAACTTACTAGGTGCTTTTCAAACTTTTGGATGTGAGACTTGGCAGTGATGGCATTATTTCCCTAGAATATGGGGAGCTTCTTGATAGCATCATTTGGAATGTCACGGGGACTACTTTCTATCTGAGAAAAGTCAAGGGGTTTGTAGAATTCCGTCATTTATTGATATTGGTAGGTATGACTCTCTACAAATATGTGATGGATATCTGAGAGTGATTGGTCTCCTAAATATTCAAGGTTTCTACGGGAAGTATGCCTATTCAATGTTTCCCTGATAAACCTTTCAGGATCACAGAGAGGATTGAATAATTGTCGGTGGTTTATTCGGGTAGAAATTATTGAAGAGATGTTAGACAGTGGAGTCACCAGATGGATTGAGTTTTAATTTTTATGTTTTTTAAATACTAGACCAATAAAAAATTTCTATCTTTTTAGTTGTTTAGAAAAAATTTAAGCTAAGTCGTACTCGGGAATAAAAATATTTATCCCCAAGAACGGTGCCAAAAAGTGTTGCCACCTTTCACACACCTGGGTTACATGGCATAAATCTTCAAACCACTCGATGTGTCCTTAGGGGAAAGTCTCGAGTCAAGGCTGTCACCTTGTTCTTGACTCCTCTGTTCAGGCTAACTCCTAACGAAGACAAGGGGGGTAGACCCTATTAAAATACTAAGGCTAATTAATTAGTGTGACGGTGTTAGATTGATTAAGTTGTTTAGGAGTTTTCAGATTAACCAGTGGAAACAAAAGATAACAAGATGCAAGATTTAAAGCATGTAAGCACAATAATGACACTTAATATATATATAATCGAAAGAATTGATCAAAATAAATCACCAGTTCTTTAAATGGAGTCGACAGAGAAAATAATGTTCTTGCATGCGCTTGAATGAATGTTTTGCAAATGTCTCTTGGTATATTTTAAAATTAATGTGGAATGTGAATGAATTAAACTAGGCGAAAAGGGGACTCTAGATATACCCGAGGGGTACTTGGAGTATGTCCAAAAGTGAAATTTCACAGCTACCCGCAAGGCATTTGTGGGATGGAACAGAGTCTCAGAGACTATTGTTCATAATGCACCCATTAGCGTGTGACAACGATCGATGCCTCGAGGTCACTTTCCAGTTGTTCCCACTCCTTTGGGTATTTTTCCACTGCTTACACTTTGTTCGAGGCATTGTATTTTCGCCTTATGGTTTGTCAATTTGGGAGGCGAAGAATAATTAATCTAGTCACTCAAGTGCTTTTGATGCAGCTTGACTGATCGGATGAACCGCAGCGAAGTACAGAGCATACACACCAGAGTCTTTGTTATTTTTAGTAAATTTTAAAAGAGGTGTTTTTGTTAAAAAGAAAACCCTCCAGGAACCTCTTTCGATCCAAGTGGACCTCAATCAGGGAATCAAGGAGGGGTTTATTTTATTATTCTTAATAAAACAAATGATTATAGTATATGAAGCATAAATAGAAAAGCAAAAAATAGTTTTCTAATTAGACTACCATGACCCTTTCTTTACCTTTCGGCTCAAAAGGAGGATCGTGGGGTAAGTATTAAAATTACTTTGAAACCACCATAAATGGAATATGGAAATCATTATAATTCAAAGTATACTACCCTGCAGATTACAACTACAATGTATTGAAAAAATATGAACAAAAAGTAAAAAATGACACAAACGCAAATCCCCCCAGGGGGGATGGTGACTAGGCTCGAAAGATACTATTCGAAAAGATTTTTCCTTTTATTTGCAGAAATTACAATATCAGAAAATTTAAATTAATCCACTTTCTCCTTATATGGAATGAGACCAAAGGTTTACAAATTGCAAAAATTTGAAATTTTTTGGAAGACGGAGACCCCCTGGGGGGTTTCAAATGGTCCAAAAATGATTTCCGGATAGTGCCTCCTCCTATTTTATATTACACCTACTAAATACTAGAAATATTATCACAGTTAAATATGCCCAAAAATACTTTGAAATTACTTTTGGATGAACAAACGTTTACCCAAAAATTCTAAGTTAAAACTAGTTTTTAATGAAGCGGAAAAAGAACCAAGGAAAGAAATCTTTCCTTGGGATATTGGAATGATTTTGGTGTAGCCAATATGAAGAACTTAAATTGTGGAATATATCTTTTTATATTCTAAGGAAACAACCATGCATTCAGCAAGCTTTAGATCTACTTTCACAGCCTTGAAAAATGACAATTTTCCCTAAAACTAGATCTAGAATGCTTGTAAATTTTATTTAGGAATGAGATCTAGTTTATTGAGGTTTAAGGTAGAAATATATAGGTAATATGAACTCTTAAATTGATATATCTAAAAAAATTTAAATCTGTGGAACAAGTAATCGGATTGATTTTGAAGAAATTTGAAGGAGGAAGACAAAAGGAAGAGCGCTTGTTGTCTGGGAGAGGATATGCAAAGAACACTAGTTCGTGGAATGCCAAGGGACAATGCCTTCACAAAATAGTCAGATTCCTAGTGGATTCAATCTAGATCCACATTTCGTCCAACCCCTATTACCTAAAAACTAACAAACAATCCTGCACAAAACCTTATGAGATCTGGATAGAAGTATATGAAGAAAGAGAGGGATTACATGCAAATAAACTTATTTAAACATGTATGATCTAAATATTTAAGCATATATACTATGAGATATTGAAAATCAAGTAATATTACTTGCCCATCTATACTCCTATTGATTCAACTGAATCATTAAGCCAGACAAGATTCAGATGCAAAAATTGAGAGAAAGCGAATGGTAAACAACTGCAGGACAATGTTAAATCCACACATATGAAAGAATTACACAAATTTGGCCTCAAAAGCTTCACTTTATTCCAATAGAAAAAGATATTAGACAGTATCAAAACAGCAATAGCTCCTCAATCCAACTCTAACTAGCTTGGAAGAGGCAGCCTGAGCTTTATTTATACAAAAAATAGGAGATCCAACCCAAGGAGCACAAATCCCAAAGAGAAAGACCACTATAGTTGAGGGAGAGTCAATCAATGCTGATATGAAGCCAAACTAAGCCTACTTGTCAATCAGGGGGCTGATTGAGTTGACACATCAACCCACAGAGCTTCCAGGAGAGCCCACACGTGTGGACGAGAGAGAGAGGTCACAATTCCCCATAAAGGATGCTAAAGATCAACTCTGGATCTATCCAGATCACCTCCTTCAATCAAGGATTTGTCAGATCCAGTCAATCTGGTCTAGATCTAACGGATTTCAATCAAATCGGCTAAGAATCCACTGATCTAGGATTTTGGATTTGCTCCATTATTCATCAATTTATTAATTAAAATAATCAATAATTGTTTTTTTGGGGTTTTCTGACCTAAGTGATGGAAAATCACTCAAAACCTAAAAAACGTGGGTCCATGGGTTTACATGGTGCTTTTAGCTTGAAAATGAGCACCTAGATGACTAGAATTTATTATTTGGCCCACTTTTATTAAAAAACCAATTTTCCCAATTAAACTACTAAAAAATAGCCTAAGTTTTGGAAAAATTAAATTTTAATAAAAAACACTGAAAAAATAAAAAATTTAAAAAAGTTGAAAAAAACTAGGGGGACTTAGACATGTTCATATGACTCAACCATTATTCCTAGCATGTTTATACATTGACTCATAGACTCTGATAAATGAAATAGGCCTAAATTCCAAGATGACCACCCCAACTTTGGAGGTATGGAGTGAAAAACTCAGAAATTATTAGTCGTTTATTCAACAACCAATGATAGATAAGGGAAAAAACACCTTGGGCTGATCGGATTGAAAAATAAAGTCTAAGAGATTGAGTCTTTTACAGACACTATCATGCTAGAACATTTATTACAATTCCCCCATGGGGTATGAACATGTGATATAGTACAACAAAGATTCCCAGAAGCAAGACTGGAGGTGTTCTAAAGTCTGAACAAGTTATCCTTGTCTGGTTCACTAGGATCACTTGATAAAAAACCACTAAGTACAAATTAGGTGGTAACAGTACCTAGATCCATAGAAATGCATTGGTCTTCCTCTACAAGAACATATGCCATTTTGAGCTTGCATAGCTCAAAGTTTTGACCATCAAATTTCTTAATATTGATTCTAGAACTACTCACCATTATCTTTCACCACTAAAAATCTCCCACTAGACCTAGGTTTATCATAGACCAAAGATCAACTTGCTCTATTAAATGAGGTGAGCCCTCAATAGCAAATGTGTTAGCCTAAAGCTAATAATCGAGTTCTAATTCCACATGAAAGTTTTAAACATGTGAAGTGAAACAATGCATATAGATTCTTAAGTGAATTAGATATTAAAAAATGACACACACACACACACACACACACACACACAGATATTTATCCTGGAAACCCTTAACATAAAAAACTAGCAAAACTTAGATCCTGCCCTTTAGCTTTCTCATTATGTTTCTTAAGCATTCACAATACAATATTTAGGTATTATGTGGCATCCAAAACTATAATATGTTAACCCATATTATATTTAGATCCCAATCCCTTAATCGAGATTAATTACATATTTCTTGATTATAAGGTGATACAACCCACATGAAAAGAATATTACACATACCTAACGAGATCAAGCTCTAACCCAAGACTCGTCGCCTCATATTCCGTAATGAACTTGTGGTTGACCCTATTATCTACCATGGAATACATCAATTTCCCATTTAGTTTTTCCAATACATAGCAAATTTTTTTGAAATCCTACTCTTGCATTGTTGTAGACTTTCATTAAGCATGACACCCAATACTTGCAAGAATCCAATAGTAGGTTTGTTCTCTTGTTCCACAGTGGACATTTTTTGGTTTAATGGGAAATTATTTCCATAATTCTATTTTTCAAAAATCTAACAAGATATGGGATTACCTTTATATTTAGGTGTTTCTAATTCCTTGGCCTTGTCCTCACTAGTCTTATCAGATGGATGTTCCTTCACTTTCCATTTCTTCTTATCCTTTCCAACTTGTTTCTCTCTTTGAGCATTCTTATCCCCCTTTGGAGCACATTTTTGTTTTTCCTTATAGTGCAACAACTTATATATTGTAGTGATGGTTGTTGCAAGGTTTTTCACATTCTAGCATCATAGGTCACTATGTGCCCAAGGTTGGAATCATTTCATAAAGTGGAACAATGGTTCAAGCCTTTGAAGAAACAAACAATAATCTAAAATTCAAGAGGTTAATCAACTCTTCAGTTGGATTCCCAACATTTTATCTTTGTATTAGTGACTAGTGTGGATGCCTCAACTTCTACAAAGCATATGCCAATAACCTATTTTTAAAATGAATTATAAGCGTTTTCTTATGCTGTTTTTAAAATGAAATATAGGCATTTTCCTATCCTGTAGTAAAATCAGAGCTAACACAAGAATACTTTGTTTCTAGGTTTTTCACTCCTAGCCTTCAAAAATGCATTTAGTTCATCCTTGGAATCGCTGGGAAGATGATCACATTCCCTTTATAGATAAATAAGGAATCATTTTCTTTGGTTTTGGGAGAAAATGGTTAACAATCCAAAATAGTGATATTGAACAATATAGAATTCATTTTAGCAAAATAAATGTTACCAAATAGTCATTCTCTACTCCAAGTCAGATAACATGCTTTCATATGTGTCCAAACATGTTTGTCCAGCCAAGAAACTAGATCTACGGACTTTTTCAATGATATGGAGTAATAGTATTGAATTTTATAAAGTTTTTTGTGTTGAAGCCAAGAAAATACAACGTTTTTTCATTCTAATAATCAAACTTCACAAATTACAACTAATTCCATTCGCATAGTTTTGATCAGAAAATGCTTTGTCTGTTTGTTGTGCTTATACACAAAAATTACATTTCATTCACCAAGATTTAAATCCAAAGAAAAGGATCTTTTTATTTCTGTGATTTTTCACATAAAATACTTCTCTACATTTTTGTTCAATACTCGGATCAACCCCCTCAAAAATGAGAAGTTTTGAAATAAAAAGTAGAGATAATCTCCTCCTTTCCTCGAATGAGGATTTACAAGATCTAAATTTAGCATACTCCCTAAATTATCTCAACAACAAAACTAATTCACATTCATCCTATTGATTGGAATTGAAGAGTATCTAAATCTACTCCTAAATAACTAAAAATCCAAAACTAAGTTAAACATTCTCATTTGTTACTTTGAAACCTCATAGCCTCCACATGCCATGTGACCACATTGTCACATTGTCATGATGAACTCAATGACCTTGCATTAGACTCCCGAGGGTAAATATTTATGAGCTCCTTCTCATGAGACCATTCACTAAGTTACATTTATTTTCTAACTTTTCAACATTCATCCAGGTAAAATCTTTCTCTAGACGACCTTTCCATTTCACTAGGTACTCATTTCTCCTAGTTTTCCTCGTGATTTTTGTGCCCAAGATGGCTTCAACTTCTAAAGGCTTCTCCTTGGGAATTTGCTTCATCCATTGTATGTTCTCTGCCCTATCATTACTGACATTTTCTGTAGACTGACATGTATCATAATCCAAATAAGGATAAATATCTGCCACATTTAAAATAGGATACATGTCAATACCTGTAGACAGTTCCAACTCATACACATTTGCAGAAAAAAAATTGAAGAACCCTGCATGGTCCTATATTTTTGAGTTTCAGCTTGTTAAATTCCGCTTTTGGAAATATTTCTTTATGTAAGTGAGCCAACAACATATTCCCAACTTCATAATTATTCTCTCTTAGTTTCTGATATTATCTCATTTTATATTTATAATTGTTTCCCTGTAATTTTTGTTTAACCTATTCATGCAACTCACTAATGGTTGTTGCAAAATATTCTCTCTCGACACTCCTTCATTCAAGTTTACCCAAATCTCTAAGTTCATACACACCCTCAGAATGCATTCCATATAAAATATGAAATTGCTCATTTTAGTACTTCTATTTAGTGAATCATTGTAAGGAAACTCAGGTTGAGTAAACACTTGATCCCACTGCTTAGGATTTTCACTTTCCAAACTTCTCAGTATGTTTCCCAAAATCATATTCACTAATTCGATCCACCCATCATACTGTGGGTGATAAGTTGAGATGAAGTTAAGTTTGATGCCATGTCTTCCAAAAGTGTCCCATGAATTTAATATCTCGATCTAAGACAATACTTATTGGCAAGTTGTGTAGTATAACAACTTGATAAAAGAATAGGTTTATAATGTGTGTGGATCACTAGTTTTGTATAATGGAATAAAATGTTCCATATTCATAAATCTATCAACAACTAGGAATATTGAATCATTAACAAATTGAGTCTTTGGCAAACTTAATACAAAGTCCATACTAACTGAATCCCAAGGTCTTCTTGGAATTGGTAAAGGATTGTATAAACTTGTATTTTGACTCCTTCCCTTGGAATGTTGACATATCTTACACCTACTTACAAATGTTTCCACATATGATCTCATATTTTCCCAAAAATAAAAATGACTTAACTATTCCAATGTTTTGTCAATTCAAAATTCTCTAACAGTATGTCATTATTATTTTCTTGTATGAAATTTCCCCTCATGGAGCAACTAGGAACACATAATTTATTGTTTTTAAACAAGGTCCCATCTTGCAACATGTACTCACTCCAAGGAAATTGATCCCTACTAACCGAAATTCTTCATGATTCAAAAGAATCCTAAAATTCTAAATCATCCTCAAACATGTCCTTCAAAACTTCAAAGCCTAAAATGTAAACTTGACTCTCATGCATAATAAAATTTCTCCTACTCAGAGCATCAACTGCTATGTGTGATTTCCCACTGATGTGTTAAGATCCCATATGCTAAGCTAGATATCATTAGTATTCAATTAAATTTCACAACAATAGCATATACAGGATCACTCAAAGTAACACAATCACAAGATAGATAAATATTTATCCTAGGAAACCCTCTACGAGAAGAAAACCCAGGAAAAAACCTTAAACATATGCTTCTTCTCCTTGCAGATATCTCTCTCTCTCTCTCTCTCTCTCTCTCTCTCTCTCTCTCTCTCTCTCTNGAGTGTGTGTGTCCAATTGAGGAGCACACCACTTCTATTTATATTTTATCTTCCACTTGAATTTTTCCCTAACTAGGCCGGATCCAACAAACTTACTGGGCTGACCTACCTAGGAATACTCAAAACAATATAATATTACTTTCTGGATGGTTCTATTGACCTGACTTACAATGGAATTTTTACCTCATAACTCTATTATGAACAAATACAATAATAACTTTCCTATAGAGGAATAAAACATATCCGATAGATCACAATAACAAAATACATTAGAATATTCTTCGATGTTACAATATTTCAACACTCCCCCTTAACAAGAAGGGTATTCTACTAAAAACAACAACAACAACAACTGTAGGAGAAAGGAGAGAGAGCATCATCAACAACATCAATATGACACATATATAAATCATCGGAAGTTTTCTTCAACAACATCAACAAGTGGAACAGTTACTGGAACATCTTCAATATCTTCAGTATTGGAGAATCAGCTTGTATAGAACTAAGTCTTGATATTTTATCGTCATATTCTGCAGCACTCGATCATCTACATCAACACTTGATATTTCGATCAGAAACATCATCATCCGTAGCAACACTTGATCTTTCGATCAACAACAACATCATGGCATCTTCTAGAGAGTCTGCGATCTGTGAGAGATTTCTGTCTACATTTCGATCCATCATTTTCTCATCTTCAGGACAATAGTGATGCTTGAGAGGATCTTTTTATCCTTCAATTCCTATAAATATAGAATAGTCCCTTGGTGTGGCCTAATTTAGGGTTTTTAGTTTCAGGTTACAAATTAGGCCAGTTTTTAATTAAATCTAGGCTAATGTCCAAATGTGTTTAATTTTTGTTTTATTATAGTTTATTATATTCTAATTTATATTTCTCTACTTAAATATTTATAACTTTTATAATTTTATTAGTTTTTAACATCATCTGCAACAACACTTGATCTTTTGATTAGCAACAACATCATCTTCAACAAAACTTGAACTTTCGATTAGCAACAACATCATCTACATCAACATAACCTAGAACATACATGATCTACTTACAAGCTGATCAATCCCTTTCACTTTAGGAAATAAGTCCAAGTATGATGTAATCATATCCATGTCACTAAGACAAAAGTTTGAGGATTATTTTAGTACTAATGTCCAGGGATGATACAATCCCATCCACATCATGGAGGTGAAGGTCTACAGATCACATCAGGACTAATGTCCATGGATGATACAATCCCATCCACATCACGGAGATAAAGGTATGCAGATCACTTTAGGACTAATTTCCAGGGATGATAAAATCCCATCCACATCACAGAGACAAATTTCTACAGATCACTTTAGGACTAAGGTCCAAGGAAACTACAATCCCACATCATTGAGACAAAAGTCTACATATCACTTTAGGACTAATGTCTAGGGACTATACAATCCCATCCACATCACAGAGACAAAATTTTGCGGATCACTTCAGGACTAATTTCCAGGGATGATACAATTGCACTGCAACATCATCAACCACATCTCAAAGACAAAAGTATACAGATCACTTTAGGACTAGTGTCCATAGATGATACAATCCCACTACAAAATCATCATCACTACCTCCCCTTTTGAGGAAGGTACTTTTGAACCACACCAATATTGTCATGGAAGTATTCAAACTTTACTCGAGACAAAGGCTTAGTCAACACATCAGCAACTTGTTCATTGGTTCTCACATACTAGAGCTTTATAGTTCCCTTCTGTACCATATCGCATATGTAAAAATAATGGATTTGTATGTGCTTTGATTTGTCATAGAACACTAGGTTCTCTGTCATCTTTATACAAATTTGGTTGTCACATAGAATCACTGTGGTATCCAACACCAAGTCAAATAGACTTAACATCAACTTTTGAATCCATATGGCTTCACAACTAGTAAAACAAGCTGCTATATACTCTGCTTTGGATGTACTGATAGAAACATTGGAATGATTCCTACTAAACCATGAGATCATGGTGGATCCCAAAAAATAACATCCACCTAAGTTTCTCTTCCTATCTGAGACACTTACATCCCAATATGCACCTATATAACCATACAATATATAGTCATTATCTCCAACATATTATAGACCAAAGTATTCTATTGTACTCTGATGATTCATCCACTAACAACTTCATGTTCATATCCATGGGTGTGGTCATGGATTTACATTCCAACATATCAAATCTTTTTAGGATTTCAACAGTATACTTTCCCTGATTGAGAATTATTCCTTATGAGTTCTTCCATACATCTAGATCTAGAAAATATTGCATTAATCCAAGGACTTTCATCTCAAATTATTCAGCGAGCTTCTTCTTGATTTCTACAATATGTTTCTCATTTATTGTCAGAAATAAATCATCCACATGCAACAATAATATAATAGGTTCATCATCCATAACCTTAAAGTAAAGGTTAGGGTCGACCTTACTTTTGGTAAATCCCAAAATCGTCAAAAACTATATATCCTTCCATACCAAGCTCTAGGAGCTTGCTTCAATCCATATATATCCTTCTTCAACTTACATGTGTGAGTATTTATGTCTTCAACTTCAAATACCTGTGGTTTTTCTATGTACACTTCTTAATCATAACACCATTCAAAAAAATTGTCTTCACATCCATTTGGTGTAAACTCCACTTCATCATGGATGCAAGTGCCATGATGGGTCTAATGGAAGTGTACCTTGCTACTAGAACAAATTTCTCTTCATAATCAACCCTATTTCTGAGAAAATACTCTAGCCACAAACCTTTCCTTGTATTTCTCAATACTTCCATCAGATGTATGGTTTATCTTGTAGATCCATTTGAAAGATACCACACTTTTTCCTTCTGGTTTGGGAACTATATCCCAAACATCATTCTTCATTATTGATTGGTATTATTCCATCATTGCTTCTACCCATTCTTTCTTTTTCATAGCTTCTTCATAACGTTTAGGTTCTTCATTTACAAGAGCACACATTAAATCCACGTAACTGGAAAATGGATTTGACTTCTTGCTTACTCTTGTGGAACCCTCTGGAGCTCCATACTTCTCTGCTTCTTGGATAATTTCTCTTACACAAGAAGGATTTATATTTAGTGACATATTCATAGTAGGAGTTTCTTTAGGTTTTAGAACATCATGGTCTTCTGATGTTTCATCTTTGGGGGGTGTAGCTTCTACATTTCTGGGAGGTACATCTTCTTCATATATTTCTTCATGATGGCACTTTCTATATATCTTGGGAGTTTCTTCTTCGACAAATGTTACATCTCTAATAATATCCATGAGATGGAATCCTGGAATGTATATTTTGAAGGCTTTGGATACTTCACAGTATCCAACAAATATTCCCTTATTTCTGGACAGGTCCATCTTGGTGAGTATTTTCTTTTGATATGTGAACATATACTGGGAAACAAAATATATTGAGGTGGCTCACTTCATGATTCTTTCTTGTGAACATTTCTTCTGGAGTCTTGAATCCAAGGGCACTATGGGATAATCTATTTTGTACATAAACTGTCATCCTTTTTGCTTCAACCCATAGATGCATTGGAAGATCTTGATCATGTATCACTGTCTTCACTACTTTCATAATGGTCATATTCTTTCTTTCTGCAACACCATTTTGTTGAGGATTGTAGGGAGTAGTTAGTTCTGTCTTTATTATAGCTTCTTTACAAAAGGATTCAAAATATTTTGAAGTATATTCTCCACCATTGTCTGCTCTGAGTGTCTTGATTCTTCTTTTTGAATGATTCTCTATGAATATTTTAAATTCCTGGAATTTTCCAAATACTTCATCCTTTGTTTTCAAAAAATATATCCATGTCTTTCTTGAATAGTCATCAATAAATGTAACATGATATTCATAACCACTCAAAGATGTGGAGGTAATTGGACCACATACATCTGAATGGATTAATTCCAACGTACCTTAAGTCTTTGTCTCACTCTTTGGAAATGGATTCTTGATATTCTTTCCTTTTGCACATCCTTTGCAAGTGCCTTCACGATCGATATTCAAATATGGTAATCTCATCACTACTTTGCTCACATGGGGTAGTGCTTTGTAGTTGATGTGAGAAATCCTCCTATGCCATAATTCACTTGGGCTAGTGGTCTCATGAACAAGGGTTTTTTCTTAATGTCCCTTGAGTTTATATAAGCCTCCTTCTTCTTCGCCAATGACAATTGCATCTTCAATTGATTCTCCTTTGGTTCACATAAGTACTTTTCTATCTATGAATGCAACCCTATCTCATTTCTTATCTAGTTTTGAGATAGAAAGTAAGTTATTCTTCAACGCTGGTACATATAAGACTTCCTTCATCTTCATGGGGGTTCCATAATCAAGCATGTAGCTTGCTTCACCAATTCCTTTGATAGGATAGTGATAGTCATCTCCTAATGATACATTCTAAGGAGAGTTCTTCTCTTCAAGTTTTGACATAGTTTGATTTTGTCCCATGATGTGCTTTGAAGAACCACTATCAATAATCCATGTATCTTATCCAAGTGTCACAGACCAAGAGAGTGCAGAAAATAATACATACTCTTATGCATCTTCTTATTTTGCTTGTTTTCTTCGAGGTCCTTCAGAAGTTCTTGGGAGGTTGAGACTCCTTGTGGATTTCCTTCTTGAAGTTAGATTGAATTCTTCTTATCTTGGTATGGGTGGCTAGGGCTTGATCATATTATTTAAGTAGAGCTTCTCTATTGGCTACTCTAGCCTCCTCTTAGATGCAATATTCCCATACAGTGTCAGATTTCAAGCTTTCCTTTCAGTCACAAATAGTCTTGATGAATGAATCCCAAGGTCTAGTGAGACCATTGAGAGTAGTCATAACTAGCTTATCTTCATCAAGGGAGTCTCCAATGGATTCTAGTTGCTCTTTAAAGTGGGAGACCCTTGTGAAGTATTCTTAGATGGATTCTCCTTGGTACATCTTGGTACTCTTCAGTTGAGATCTCAAATTAATCTTTCTATTAATGTTCCTTCCTTCACACATTAGGGCTAGGGCATCCTACATATCAATTTGGGTCTCTTTAGATGAAACTTGAGAAATCAAGTAATATTTGATAGAATTAGTAATGATCCTCATTTCCATAATAAGTTCCTTCTTGTGCTTCTCCTTAGCTTCATCCTCTTAAGGTTCTGCAACTTTGTTATTGATGTATTTTTCAAGATCCTTCTCTCTAAGAATGAGTCCAATCATATATTTCCATGATCGAAAATTATCTATGCCTTCTAGATTGTCCTCAAGCTTAGTGCTTGGGGCCATCTTATCCAAGAGGTCACTAAAGAATGAAATCCTTTAAAATGCAAAACTGAACTTACTAGGAGATATGCTTGACTAAGGAGAATTGACGAGTACACTTGGTTTCTGGAGATTCCAAATCTTTACTTCTCAAAATTGACTTGTGAGATTCTGATCTGCAGTTTTTTGGTTTTTTGGTTTTATGTGGTTTTCTGGTCCAAAGCCAAAATAGGGTTTGACTTTCCCAGAGATCTACACACTAAATTTTTTGATATAGGGCTCAATAGATGTGTTGTAGGGATTCACAACTTTCTATGCAATTAGATTTGCAAAATTCCAACTTTAATAAAAACCCTAATTTCTTGTTAGAGGGAGAAGAGAGAGAGTTTCACCTTGTAAAAGTTGTCCTATTCATGCTAGATATGATACCATGTTAAGATTCCATATGATAATCTATATATCATTGATATTCAATTCAATTTCACAACAATAGCATATACCAGATAACTGAAAGAAACACAATCATAAGACAAAGACAGATTTATCCTAGGAAACCCTCTAGGGGAAGAAAACTAAGCAAAAATTCCTCAATATAGATGATTAAAATTATAAGAACAAAACCTCAAACAAATGTTTAATTTCCTTGCAGATCTCTCTCTCTCTCTCTCTCTCTCTCTCTCTCTCNATATTCCACTTGAATTTTTTCCTAACTAGGTCAGCCCCAACAAATTTATTGGGCTGACTTACCTAGGAAGACTCTGAAAAATATAATATTACTTTCTGGAGGGTTCTATAGACCCGACTTACAATGGGGGTTTTACCTTATGACTCTATGCTGATTGAATACAATAATAACATTTTGACGGAGGAATAAAACATCTCCGATATATTACAACAATAAAATACATTAGAATATTCTTTCAAGTTACAATATTCCAACATGATGTGCTTCAAGAAAAATGTAAATTTTTTTAATAAATCCACCCACTTAACATGTTTTTGGTTCAATTTGGGTTTTTTCATTATAAACTGTAAGGCATGATTATCTGAGAATAACACAAACTCCTTGGGAATCAAATAATGTATCCAATGTTTTAAAGCTTGCACAACAACATAAAATTCCTTTTGATATGAGGAATATTTATGTCTTGAATCATTTAACTTCTTGCTTGAATAAGCAATAGGCCAGTCATGTTGAATTAGTACATCCGAAATGGCTATCCCACTGGAATCACACTGAACTATGAATGACTAGTTAAAATCAGGTAGCCTGAGCATTCGTTTTTCAGTGGTCTTTTTCTTCAATATATTTAAATTCTTTTTAGCTTCTAATGTCCAATAGAATGGTTTCCTATCTTTCTTAATGGTGTCAATTGTTGACACAAACTCAGTCAACAAAACCAGTCGATAGGGGTTCATACTCTGTCGACACCCAAACCACCGCAATCTCCCTGACCACTAGCCTAGACAGGTTTTACACTATCTGAAAACACCGGCAGAGTGGATGAAGTCTCACCTAAGATGTTCAAGGGAGAGATGATGAAACCAAGCTTCTGCAAAAAAAGAGAGGAACATGTGCATCTACTATCATCTTAGTGCAATGTTAATAGATCTGAACATTAAACTTATGCTTTAATAGAACGACATAATCATTTAACAAATGGCATTATAACACCAGAACTGCAATAACCATATTGATGTGCAAAAAAATCCAATAGAATAACATCTTTTAAAGCAGGAAAACATTGCATCATTTACAGATCCATGTCACAGAGATGCATCGCATTCATAACTAAGTCGTAGAAAACAGTAAAATAGAAAATGACATAGGGATTTTTTCTCAACTTCCGTCATGCCATATTAACTTTTTACAAAACCACAGATTCTCCAAAACACTTCACACACCAACGGATAGTGCTCACAATTGTTATCCAAAGATTCTCGATATGATATCATAATATCTAACACTTACAATTCTACATCTACTTATAGGCTTATGTATTTAGAATCATGGTCCACTTAGACAACTTTCTAACTAATTCTTAACTAATTCTACAAAATAATGACCAACATCAACACAATGTGGTCCAAAAATACAAAATATGACACAAAAATACACAGATATTTCATTTATGTCTTGCACGCCATCTTCCACTTGCGTGGTGTCTTTGAGCTTGCGTAGCATCCGTGATGTTGTGCAACTAACTTATCCAAAAATTCCTGCCAATAGTCCCCCAACACAATCTTGTGGTTCATCCTCGAGCCATGTCAATTGGACATGGTGTACTCATTGATCTTCAGCTTGAATTCTTCATACTGCTGACTGCTCTCCTTGACTTGCATCCTGACATTTTCAGTGATCTATTGGCTTCCTGTCAAGTCATGCACTAATGGGTGCTCCACCATATTCTCAGCAATCTCCTTATTTACTTCCTGTGCAGCCTGCAACGTAGCAAATTCCTGAACATAAATTTGTTCTCCAATATCTTAGAACTCATCTAACTACTCACTGTTCTTTTGCTATCATTCTTGAGCCTTTCCAACATGCTACTACAACTCCTTTATCTCTGTAGACCTTGTAATATGAACAAGTGGTGGATTTTTTCTCAATTTCATCTTTAGTATCACCAACTGCCCCTCTGTCACTTGTAACTTCTTGTTTAGTTGCACTAAATTCTCATCCTGGATTGCGCTGCCCCAAAATTGCATCATCGCATCAATGACCTTCTTTGCTTCCTGCTCCATCTCTTCTAGCTGTGTCACCACATCCTCTATGGCACTCTTCCTTTCAGAAACTTATTCAGGTGGTGTGTCTGGATGCACCAGAGCATTCAAATATGCATTGTCTGGATGCAACTACGTGATGACTACTCCAAGCCATTTTTCTTTCTCTACTACATCTATTTCCATAGTGCTCTCGTAGACATACTAAAAGGCCTTTGAAACTTCCTCTTGCAACCTGACATTGTGATCCCAAAGTTGGGCCTTCTCAACTACTAGTCGGTCTTGATCATTTTTTAGCTCCGTAATCTCCTCGGTACTCTTTTCCCTCAACTCCTCTTATTCCTTCTTTAATGATTCGAACACTTTTTGTGCTTCGGCTTCCTTCTCCTGCGATCGTAGAAAATGATTGCTGATGTTCTAATCTCTGTCTTCCAACTCCTAGTTTGCAACTCTTTGCATGTGCACCAACATCTGTGTGGACAATGTGTCAATGTCGATCGAAAGGTCCTGCAACTGACACAAGGAGGAATTCAAATCCTCATTGTTGGCATTAATCATAGTCGAGGAAATTTGAAAATTCTGAACCCATGTCCCAGTGCTGATTGAGCCAAAGTCCTTCCTAGTTGCTCCTTCTAGTGCTCTCTTCAAAATAACATCATACAAAGAATCAAGTTTTGTTCTTACCTCCACAAACCCATCTTGTGATGATTTCTTCATTTCCTTTTTTGTCGGGTACGTTGCATATGTAATTGCCTTGACAAGCCAATTTAACTGCACCTCCATTCCTGACGCTGCGCTACTGGTTGCATCCTACTCTTGGTGCTTCTTCATCCTTGATTCATCAAATACATGATCCACTTCCGAGTTCATAAGTGTATGCATCAACTCTACATCTAAATCATGTGGACTCTGCGGATTAGTCATAGGTACTAGATAAACTAGTGCATCTGCTAGTGGGCCCATCGATACTTCTTCTAAACTAGCTGGTTCTCTCCATACGATAGGCCAATCGTAGAAAATCACCTCAATACCCTCATCATATAGCTTATACGAGGTTAGAAACCATTGCCTATCCGGGTCACACCGCACTTGCATGTGAATGGAATGTGGGCCAATTGCAAACCACACAATCCTTTGATACTCCATCACAACATCATTAGTGAGCCGCAGAAATTTTGTAGCTGTCTCCTGTAGTGCTTCCCAGTAAATACAAAACTGCATTGTACAGTCCCTTAGTTGCTTTGGCTCCCTTACCCACCATAGGTTTTGATGGAGTGCACCCTTGCATATGTTTACTACCTCTACCTCCATTCCTTGGTAATCATTTGGATCCATCCACCCAACTAGTGCTATCAAGATAAAAGTCCAACTGTAAGTAAAAGGGCGCAGACCCGCCACCTGCACAGCTACTGTGTCCTCCATCAATTGGTTCAATAGAAATAGTAACCAATTCATCTGTACGCATTGCGCATAATGTTCATGACATGTAATCACCCCCAAGTTACATTGGATGGGGTGATTCTTCCTTACCACTTTGCTGGAAAAAATCCATGCTCCGATGCGCACCGCCCAATCATTGATATTGTCGATGCGGTAAGTGCTCCCATCGCGCTGTAAAGCATAGTGCTTCTTAAATGTCGCTGCAAGCTTCTTGTCATTATCCTTCCCTCTGAAATACTATGAGGGGTCTAGAACATCCTTGGGTAGCCCCTTTATGTCTGAAATCATCCCCATAGTGACTTCAACGGGTCTATCTAACCACAAAAATCCTCCATGGAAGCATGCCAAAATCTGCTTCACACATGCATTTGCTTCATTCAGTAGCCCAAAGTGTGGCATTTTGATCAAACCCAATAATCATTGTTTGTTTAACCCTGGCACCTAATCCTATAGAATGCATTATAATGGGCCACCTTCGACTGCTACCATCGGTACATATGGGTCCTTTGTGACATCCTCCAAGGCCAGTAGGTCATGGTCCTCATACTTCATTCTCATTAGTGACAGTACAATGTCCGTGGTGAATACCATACCATGTGCTATTGTTGGCATCGTCACTTGGTATTTCTAGTTTTTTGTTGGTTTCCTAGACTTCTCATCAGGCCATGTGGGAGGTATATACCTAGGGATATCCACAATGGAAACCCCTATGTAAGCTCCTGACTCCACAACCACTGAACTTGAAGGACCCATCTACGTAGGTACCTACTCCCCTTCCTGCGCATACGTATGGTATACCTCTTCTTTTGTGGAAAATAGGTAGGATGCTGCCCTTTCCTCTTCTTCTTCGACACAGACAATGATCCGACCGGCATACTTGCAAATTCTTCTTCAATTGTTACTGGGGAGAATGGTGAATCCCTCTCACTTTAAATGTCGATCGTAACTTGCTCACGCAACATACCCCACAAATTTGTGAGTGTTTGCAAACTTTCCCAAATATATTCCTCACTCACCCAATCACCACAATTCAATAGACACAACTCACAAAAACTCAGCGCAGAACAACTATGCACTCAACACCTCAACTCAGCACAACTCTGCAACTCAATGGTCAATCTTGCAAAATGGTGAATGCCAACTGCATTCGACCCCTTCATATAGCATCAATTTGATCACATACCCATCATGACTAAATCAATGCGATCATCGTAACCAAATCATGGATTAACTGTCTGAATCTTCCATCGATCCTATTAGTCCAATGGTAAGATATGCCATCAACGCATGTCACTTCAACAAGTACCATCAGTTAACTACTTTAACTATCTTCATTTATTGCTGATTTGAATCTATGCACAACCCTGTGGCTATCGTGGCATGAATTCCTAACTGCAATACTGACTCCTACTCTTGCGGACCCACTTCCTTCTGGCATGCCCTCCTTCTCACTATCATCTTATAATTTTTTTTTTTTTTTCATGTCATAATGCTTCAAGCATTGTGCAGCACTAGCCTCATCCTATAGGGCTTCATCTTGCTACCATCCACTAGCTTAGGAAGCATCCCTCCATCTAACTACTACAGTTGAACTGCACCTCCTGAAGTAATGGAATTAATAAGATATGGACCTAACCAATGCATATATAACTTACCTAGATGCTTCATGAACTTGTTGTCGTACAAGAACACTAAGTCTCCTTGTTGAAGCTATTTTTTCTTTATATGTTGATCGTGCCATGATTTTTGTTGATTGTTGGAGAAGGGCCCCGCAGGTATAGGAAAAGCTGCTATATCAGGACAAGAAAGTCAAAGGAAACAGTACCTGAGCGGCCGAGAAGAGAGAGCTCAACCACTGCACTTAAGGCAGCGGCGAAGACAGGAGGGCTCAGCTACCCTCATAAATAAAAAAGGATCAATGAGCCGAGGTATTGAAGACAAAGGACAGAAGGGGAGCAACCGAGGAAGCAGTGCCCATACCCATGATCAGCGCTGGGAAGTGTGGAAGACTGCAGAAAGCTGTGGTGTGATGGAAAGCGGTAGTTCAAGTATAGATAGGCCGACTGTCACAGTTAGGGTTTTTGGGTTACTGTTGGGAAAGGCCCATAGTGTTGTAACAGGGCGAGACCTTCGGGCTGCCTATATAACCATGTATTTTGTATTATGAAAGTTTAGCTAGAAATACATTGAGATAGACAGTTAGCTAGAAACACATTGAGATAGACAGTGAGCTAGTCAAACATTCAGATAGACAATTAGCTAGTTCGTCAGTTAGTTGTTCTTTGAGTTGAGCTCTGGTTCTGTTGTTAAGTTTGTATTATCTTACTGTAACCAGTAGCTGGCTCCTAGAGCATGAATGTAACAGTCTGCAGGGATTGAGAGAGAGAGAGAGAATATATTGTAAGAAGAAGGAAATATAAGAAGAGAAGAGATTTAGGAGAGAAGGGCTCCCGGCTATGTGCACGAAGTTTCCCAGAAGACCTCGAGCTACACAATAGGTTGCAGCGGAACTGTGTTTACTCTCTCAACATATAATAGAAAAACCAGTTCCTGTGGACGTAGCTTTCTTCTTGGGAGTGAACCACATAAAATCAGTGTGTTGTGCAACTGTTTCATGTGATTGTGCTTTACTTAGTTGCTATCTGTTATTCGTTACATGAACTTTGCTATCAGTTAATGAATGAATGTATGCTATCCTTTAGTTTACAGTAACATGGAAGGTTAATCGTGAGTTGGATATATAAAGTATTCTGTGTATGAGTTTATCGGTGCTTGATTCACGACAGTAACAGTTACAGTGTTAAGTGATTCCTGCATATTCAGTCCAGCAAGATTGAGTATAGTTGATGTTAAGTTTGTTGAACTGTAGAAGCTCAAGTAAGGATGTTTGACACCCTGTTAAGGGCTAACTGAGTTATTGTACCCAGAGAGAAGACCTTTGGACCTTGAGGGTCACATTGATTCTCATTGTAGAAGATATCGCAGCATAGAAAGGTGATATCGCACTGTTGGGAGGAGCTGCGGTGTGGGATATCGTAGGTGAAGGGTTGAGTAGAAGAGAAAGTCGCACATCGTTCCAGAAGCTACGATGCGATAAGAGTCTTCTCCCTATCAGCACCAACTAGAAAGAGAGATCGCCCTCATAGAGAGATCCCGCTGGCTAAGAAGAGTCGCGAGACCCTAGGATGCTACACAACCCGGTTGAAGACACCTGAGTCTTCAGCCACCCCATCTAAGATCACTTCGGGTGAGACTTCAAGCCATTCTGCGGTTTGTTTCTGAAAGGGCCAGTGAGCTAGGGGTATTGTTGGTACATTAAAGTAAACCCGGGTTTGCCCCGTCTGACCAACAAATGGTTCCGTTGTCAGCTTTGAACAACTTGAAGTGCTAATGTTCTGTTGGCATCCTACTAAAGAAGCACTTAACCACTGGGTTGAGTCTAAGGAAAGAGAATTTTCTGCGACAGAAAACAAGAGTCCTAGGCTCAGTACAGAGGACTGGTTACAAAAACATATCTTCACATACCTTCATCAGATATTTTTTGCGACCTATGCAAATGAGCTGTACGACTGGTTGTCAAAGTTGACTGATAATAATATATTCAAGAAGAAAAGAAACATTGTCTGGACACCGGAGCTCATTCAGATCATGAAGAGTATAGATAATCCCATTTCGCAGGCAGTAAACTTCTGGCTTGCGAGTTTACTGGAAGGCTTCATTACCGAGTTTGCAGTTGATCAAAGAAAAAGTTTCAGCGAAGCCAAGAGGTACTTCTTCAAAGGATATCGTGGTAAGTACTTGAACTCTTTGAATTCATCTATTAAGATGTTATTCCATGAAAAAGGAGTAATGGATATATTATCATATGCATAAGTTCAGTGAGTGTAATGTCACAAGCGTTTGAGAGTGATTTTGATGAAATTGGATGTACACGTAGTGGTAAGAAATATAAAGTAGATTTCAGATCTTCCTTCTTGGAAGACAGTTTAGACCATACTAGAGAATAGAGCCAAAGCAATATAGAAAGACCAGCAGGGGGTATCCCTTGCCACCCTTATACCCCACAGAAAATGATTGGGACTCAGAACAATCCCGTAGGAACTCCATCTAGTAGTTCACATACAGTACATACTACCTTTACACCACCTACATCTACACCGCCGAGTGGTAGTAATACAGCAACTCAGAATCCACCACGTAGAAACAGAATGGGGGATGACATGAAGTTACCTAGCTTTAAGGGTACAGGGGCAGAAGACCCAGAACAAAATTGGTTCCTATGTGAAGCTGTATGGACCATTAAACAGATCCAGGATGATAATGCTTAACTTTTCCAGTTGGCCACTACACTTAGAGAAAGAGCCTTAACATGGTATATGAAGTATACATCAGCACAGCCCAAAACGCTCATACAAGTCAGGACCGCCATGATCAAAGAATTTAAGAAACTTAAGTCTGAGTCACAGTGTATCACAGAGCTTAAAGACATTAAACAGTTACCTACAGAGTCAGTATGGGGCTTTCATCAGAAATTCAAAGCTCTTATAGACCCGGTTAGCTTTGAGTCTGCGCCAGAGAAGCATAAGGAATGGTTCATCGCAACACTGCTCCCACATATCAAACTTCCCCTTATGCAATAGAGACTCCGTACACAGGATGAAGTGTTGGAGATGGAAATGAAACTAGAGGCTTCACCTCTAGCTAAGACTAGTATAGGTATGACAAACCTACAGAATAAGTTATCCAATCTCACGTTACAGCTACATGAGATTAAGAAAGGGAAAGAGGTTGCACAAGAACTATGGTGTACCAAGTGTAAAGGACAAGGCCATACTAAAGATAACTGTCCAGTATTTGTTGAATATTTAGTAAGTGGGGCTCCGAACCCCTTAATACAGAACCAAGGGCCATGGTGTGAACTCTGCAGAACAAGATGACATAGACAACAGGAATGCCCTTTACTTTAGAAGTATGTACAAACCCCTAAGAACATATATTGTAACTTCTGTAAGTCAGTAGGACATGATGAAAATAACTACAGATCTTATGATCTCATGATAGAGAGAAAACATGACTTGTACAGAGTCCAGTCAGAGACACCAGGTCTAGCAGCAGGACCACAGCACGAACCGGCTCATGTTGGCTGTGGTGGAGGATTTAGAGGACGAGGCCGTGTAGGAGGATTTGGCCATGGTGAAGGCTTTGGTCATGGTCATGGACCCATTACTTGTTACAATTGTGGAGTTGTAGGACATTATGCTAGGGATTGTCAGAACCCTACTACAACATGTAACTATTGCAAGTCCTATGACCACACTATAGAAGAGTGTCCGATCTTGATAGCCAAGATTAGGGATCCTAAGTCAGTATTAAACCGAAACATTTAACTTATTGCTACTGAGCAGAAAGAACCAGAACCAAGAGTTAATATTGTGACTTGCAGCGGTGCTTCTACTAGTAGGACATCGCAGGATACGGAAAAGAATACAGGTCCAGAGTGGGTGCACAAAGCAACTAATAAATCAACACCACTTAGCCTGTAGAAGAACAAAGAAACATTTCATCAAGAAAAAACTTTCTTTACTGACCCTATACCATCAGGATCGCAGGTACTGCCTTGTAGGGGCCTACCACAGTAAACACCTTGTGGCGTTTGTCTTGTGCAAATATCGCAGGTTACCACATCTAGAAGGTGTGAAGAGGATGAGTCGACAGGAAGTGTACAATCCTTTTTGCGAAGCTTCTTGAAACTTGTACGAAATGAGAAAGCCATCAGAGAGCTTCAGCACATCATAGATTAGTGTCAGCTGTCTTCTTCCGTGAGCAGTGCGCAGCGGGCTGTTCATAATATTATGGGCCATACAAGAACAGGAAGAGAGATGAGACTCATAGCGCAAATTGGAGAATTTGAAACGGATGAGGTAATCCTAGATTTAGGATCAGAGGTAAATGTTCTGACTAAGCAGACATGGGAACAGATGGGTATCCCTAAGTTAGCCATATCACCTATCCATTTGCGTTTAGCCAATCAGCAAAGGGTATCGCCACTGGGTCGATTACCGCAAGTACCAGTTGACATTGACAGAGTTTGCAACTTTGCAAACTTTGAAGTCATATAAATTATTGGCGATAGGAGATCGTACCTAGATTTATTAGGTATTGATTGGGCAATCAATAACATGGTTGTTATCGATTTAAAGAAAATACAAATGAACTTTGAGGATAATTAGATTCGGGTCATCGCACCGTTGGATCCTTTCCAGGGTCCTAGATACATTGAACCTATCAGAGCAGAAGAAGAGGTGCGCAACATGGAAAGCCTCTATCAGATGACTGCTAATCAGAGTGATTACATCAATACGATCACAGAAGGAAATAGCAGTTGGTGATGCGACAGCTCATGAGCATCAGATTCAAAGGTTAGTTTAGAAAATTGATAGAATAGAATTTACAAAGTCTCAGCTCGCAGATGTGCGTTTATGACTAAGTCACTACGATGGATTGACGCAAAGATTAGGGATATTCCATCGTTTGATGGCTTGCTAGACATCAACGACTTTTTACAGCAGCTTGAACAAGAAATCCCTCATGAGCAGAGGATGGTAGTTATTGATCTTGCAGTAAGAGCCACACCTGCAAGATGGTGGCATGCACATAAGGAACATATAGCATCATGGGATGATTTTAGGAGACTGATGGCGATCATATTCTCTAATGACAAGGAGCGGTTCTAGTAGAAATATATAGGAGAAAGTGACCCCAGGTCACATATTAAGATGTGTGAACAAAATTGGTTGCACATTCCTGAGGATGAATGGGTTCACCTATTCATTCACACTTTAGACCAAATCCCAAGGAATTGGTACACGGAAACAGAGTTGCACAGAGGAACCATCACATGGCCACTTATGATAGACAACTTTTTACTCACTTTCACTTTTGAATCTGAGTATCCAAGCATTGATCAGGCCCTAGATGTAATCAAGACTAAGATATTTGACGACTGTACCCTATCAGTGCCTGCTCAACCTGATTGGGCATACAGTTGGAACATGTGCTAGATTGTTACAACTTCGTAGCAGAGCTAGATGATGAGGATGAGAATCCTTGCAGTGTCAACATTCCATAGTCAGAAGGGACTCGTGGAGTTGAGGGACCAAAGCTAGAGATTCCTGCAATCACAGAGCCTATCAAGATTAAAAAGATCAATATTGGCACAGAAACAGAACCAAAGTTTTCCTCTATTGGAGACCATTGGGATGATGAAACGGTAGGACAAATCATAGATCTGTTACATGACTATCGGGACTTATTCCCCACTAAGTTCACATAGATGAAGGGAATAGTAGGAGATTTGGGAATAATGAGGATACCTTTGAAAGAGGATGCCAGGCCAGTTAAGCAATGTCCATACAGATTAAATCCTCGTTATAAAGAAAAATTTAAGGATGAAATTGATAATATGCTAGCAGCAGGCATCATTGAACCTATAGAAGAGAGCGAGTGGGTTAGTCCCATGGTCGGGCAGGAAAAGAAAAACAAAGGAGAAATCAGGATTTGTGTCTATTTGCGTAAACTCAACGACGCATCGCTTCATGACCCATTTTCGACACCTTTTATTGATGAAGTTTTAGACAATGTGGGAGGACAGGAGGTCTACTCCTTCACTGATGGATTTTCAGGCTATCACCAGATCAGAATCATCCTGAGGATCGACACAAGACCAACTTTGCAATAGAATGGGACTCATTCTAGTATACAGTAATGCCCTTTGGTCTTAAAAATGCACCAACTATTTTTTCCAGAGTAGTAGTTACTGTCTTTAAGGAATACATCCATAAATTCTTAGAAGCCTATTTTGATGATTGGACTGTATTTGGGTTAACCAAAGACCATATAGGAGATTTAAGGCTCATGTTAGAGAAATGTAGGCAATATCAGATTTCTCTTAACTTGAAGAAATGTATATTCTGTGCACCATTTGGTATTTTGTTGGGTCATATTGTTTGCAGACAAGGCTTGATGGTAGATCCTACAAATATTTCCATCATTGTAAATCTTCCAGCACCCAAGTCAGTAAAGAAGTTGAGGACAATGCTTGGTCATACCGGGTACTATAGAAAATTCATCAAGGGTTATGCAAAGATCATAGCACCTATGGAAAAGCTGTTAAAGAAAGATATGAAATTCCTATGGAATGAGGAATGTCAGAAAAGTCTACACACTCTTAAAGAAAAGATGGTTATAGCACCCATCTTAGTATTTCCAGACTGGACTGAGCCATTTCATGTACATGTGGATGCATCTGGAATCTCAATGGGGATTGTCTTAACCTAGCCAGGAGAAGGGGGTATCGATCACCCTATCGCGTACTCAAGCAGAAAGCTATCTACTACAGAAAAGAACTACACCACCACAGAAAGAGAAGGATTAGCTATGGTGTATGCTCTACAGAAGTTCAGGCACTACCTGTTGGGTGCCCCATTCAATATGTTCACTGACCATTCTGATTTAAAATACTTGGTCAATAAGCTAGTGTTAGGAGAAAGGATCTATAGATGGTTACTCCTATTTCAGGAGTATGATTTTGAAATTATTGTAAAACCAGGGAGATTAAATGTCGGACCTGATCACCTGTCGCGGATATATTCAGGAGAAGAAACAAGTAATTTAGAGGACAATTTTCTAGATGCGCAATTGTTTTCTATTCAAATCATAGATGAGTATTACGCTGATATTATTCACTTTCTCACTACAGGGTGGGCACCTGTTGAATTTACTACGTAGCAAAAGAAACAGTTAGTTGTTAAAGCAACAGACTTCACTTTGATCGCGGGACATTTGTATAAGTTAGGTCCAGATGAAGTCTTGCGCAAATATGTAATGTCGCATGAGAAATAGGCCATTATCAGA
This sequence comes from Pseudotsuga menziesii, assembly GCA_001517045.1. Lineage (NCBI taxonomy): Eukaryota > Viridiplantae > Streptophyta > Pinopsida > Pinales > Pinaceae > Pseudotsuga > Pseudotsuga menziesii. The sequence continues at coordinate 1,215,613 of LPNX010763360.1, forward strand.
GAAGCACATTCATGTGCCGTAGGAGGTCATTTCGTAGGAAAGTTGACTGCTCAGAAAATCCTAGCTGCAGGATTATGGTGGCCTACTTTGTATAAAGACACTAAGGAGTTTTGCAGATGCTGCGATATCTGCCAGAGGGTAGGAAAACCTTCACGAAGAGATGAAATGCCACTACAACCACAGATTACGTTGCAGGCATTTGAAAAGTGGGCTATAGATTTCGTGGGTCTTATCAACCCTCCCGAGAAACGGACTGGTGTGAGATACATCATCACAAGAACATAATACCTCACTAGGTGGGCAGAGGAAAAAGTAGTAAGGAATTGTGATGCTGCTACAGCTACACAGTTCATTTTTGAAAACATCATAAGTATATTGGGATGTCCAGTGATCTTGATGAGTGATCAAGGCACATATTTTCTGAACCGCACTATTGAGGCCTTGACGGGGGAATTCCAGATACAGCACCATAAGAGCACTCCCTACCCCCCATAAGCTAATGGTATGGTGGAGGCCTTTAACAAGATTCTAGAAAATGCTCTTACTAAGATCTGTAACAGCCAAATAAATGATTGGGACCTCAGGGTTAATGTTGTATTATGGGCTTATAGGACTATATGCAAGAAACTTACAGGACACACACCTTTCATCTTGGTGTATGGACAAGAGGCTGTTATGCCTATGGAATATATTATTCCCAGTTTAAGAGTTTCTCAAATTACCGATATGGCTGATACAGACACAATGAAGGAAAGACTAGCACAGCTGCTTGCCTTAGAAGAAGACAGATTCATCGCAGGATTTCATCAGAAAGTGCAGAAGGCACGAGAGAAAGCTTGGCATGACAGGCACATCAAAAGCAATATTTTTTCAGACAGGAAACTTAGTGCTCCTCTATGACATTAAGTTTGTTAAGTTTCTAGGGAAGTTCAAGATGCATTGGTTGGGGCCATATCAGGTGTAGCAAGTTACGAATGGAGGTGCCGTTCAACTCAGCAAACTGAACGGGGAGCTTCTTCCCACTTTGATTAATGGCAGTAGGCTTAATCTTTATAGTGATAGCCACTCCACCTCCCAGCCCTAACTCAGACATTTTATGAAGTGTAGATGTCCACTGTAGTTGAAAGGAGGCATCACACCGGTAATTAGTCTACACCTAAAAAAAAAAAAATTCTAAGTATGAGGAATCACATCAGAAAAGTGTATGTTGCGCAAGTCATATGATGCTTGTGGAGTTTTTGAATGTTGTGGAGTTCATGCCAACACTTTGGTTCGAGATGATGCGGTGTGGAATTGCAGCGATGCGATGCTCCCCGTGCCACGTAGATGATTTTGAAAAGGGACAGAGGGCTAGTCACTTCACCTTCTGACAAGCAGTTAATCCAGATACAATAGGTATATGTTTCCCTAGATTTGGAAATAGTATAATGATTTTTCCATATTTGGTAAATCTTCGACGAGACCGACGCCTGCACACAAGTTTCGAGGGAAATTTGATCGGATTTCCAGCAATTAATGAGGATCAAAACGATGGGTGTTGTCTTTTCCATGCAATTAATACCACCGATGAGTCTAGCCAAATGACCGTTGCTTCAAAGATTATCACCTTCGTTATAAATATAGACATCATTCATACAGAAGGGTTACTTTTGCGATTTCTGAGAGCTATAGAGCAATTTGAAGAGTTTTCCCTGTGAAGAGATACTCCAGCCACAGAGTGCTAGTTTTCCCCAATTTTGCAGCCATTGCCAGTCCATAGTATTGCACTGAGTGGTTTCTGTCTAAGAAAGAACCTTTAGAAGACATTGTGCAAATACTCCAGTGTGGTGGCCTTGTGTCCGCTATGATGACGCCGCCCAAGGTTGTGAAATTAGGTACATCACAGGTTAGACAGCCACCAAGGATGAGGATTCAAGTTCATATAGTAGAAGAATCCATCCTGAAACAGGAAGAGGAAGTTCATATGTCAACAGTATACATTGTGCCATGAGTCAAGGATGCACCAGAGGTAACCATTCCCAAGGGTTCTAAGTTTCTTGTTCCCCTACCATCGATTGATTCTCGTGTCAAGGAAGATGGAGATATGTTAGGAGATGCCCCTATTCTCAAATTTATACACTATAACCTTGGAGACAGTAAGACATATCCTCAGTTTCAGCCGGATTAGTATCTCACGGTTCAGAGGAACCCGAGGACCGATGCAAATGAGTTTGTTACTATGGAACATGTCCAGATTCTTAAGCAGTCAGGCTTGCTCAATTTGTTGAGAATACCACATTTTGGACGAGGTGCAAAGGTTAATGTCGTGGTGCACGTGCTACTTTCTTGTGTACATGGAGGTTACCTCTGGCTAGGTAACAGGGTCGATCTGAAAGTTGATCTGATACACCACATCATCGGGCTGTCCAAAACCAGTAAGGACCCTTAGACACATATATCAAGTAAGAGTAAGGATTCCAAGCTACCAACAACCCTAGTTAACAAGTATAAGCTACAGAGAGGAGGTCAGGCTTATGACCTCATAGCACTAACAGATGATACACTCAGATTTACAACCATTCTACTTACAGGCAGACTGTTAAGCAAGGTTCTCCCAAAAGAAGTCACAGGATCAGTAATTCACCTTGCCATACAAGTCGCAGAAGGCGAACAATTTAATTGGTGTTTATTCTTATTAAATATTTTTCTTCAATATTGTTTGACAGTGCAGGACGAGCCGAAACACCCCTTCCATTTCTCATGGTTGCTTATATTATGTGCATTTGTCAGATGGAAAGAGCTGCTCCATACCCAGTTTCTACAGCTACAAAGCGGCGAGCCCAGAGGCGCGCGCTATGAAAACTTATGGGAGAGCAACAACCCAGCCAAGAAAAAGATCAATATGATAGTATTCCATGAATACTATAAACTATTGAAGAGAGTCATCCAAGAGACCCCGAGGATCAGCATGGATATTGTGGAGATGTATGATAATTATCTTGATTTCATGGCGGACAGCCATACAATCTATCTAAGGCCAAAAGGGTCTAGAACAGATAACTGGGAAAATGGTTCATTCAGGATGACAGCACAGGATGTAGAAGATGTCATAAAATAATTTGATGAATAGTGGAAGAAGGCATTAGAAGATTCCACAGCACTACCACCAGGTACTGCACAGACAGACCCATCGGACAAAGGAAAAGACAAAGTGGGGTCCAAGACAAAAGATACAGCAGAAGTGCCACCACCGGCATAAAAGAGGAAAGATGCAGAAGAGGTGCCACAAGAGGCACCAAAGAAGAAAAAAGAAAAAGCCTCAAAGCCAACTACAAAGACCTCACTAAAGGAGGATGACTATGAACTCATTGCAACGAGATTGCAAGAAGCGATGCGGGACTCATTTCAGGCGATGCAGACATCACAGGACAAGATGCAGAGCACAATTGATAAGCATCTTTTGGAGTGGAAAGCACTAACTGAGAAGACTGCCACAATGCAGATTCCGCCAGTCAAGGTGACGGCAGGAGAAAGTTCAACACCATCGACTTCTCGCGAGGAATTCTTGGAAAAGGATCGCATCAATACAGTGCTGATACCATTAGGGAGCATCCGTCTCCTTGCTTCGATGATTGATGTATAGATACAGGTTAGACAACGTGTCGAGGTTAATCTGTCCCAGTTCCCTATTGATCAATTACAGATGATCCAGCAGTAGATAGCCGCAGAGCTCAGGGATAGAGAGCTTGCGACTTATAAACAGAACACTTAGCTGAGGAAATATAATGCAGAACTCACCACAGGCTTTCACAAAAAGGCGAAAGTGTTAAGAGTACATGAAGAAAGAGAATAGGATCTAAGTCAGGTCCTATAGAACATCACATTGGAGTTACTCCAATGTAACATAGAGTTTTCCTTACCTCTAACGCAGAAGGTAAGAAGAATTGCAGACATAGTAAAGGCTCTGGAAGAAACAGTGACCAAGATGGAGGAAGACCACAAAGCGCAGATTGTTGAGCTTGAGGCTCGACCACTAGGCACACCTCAGGATGACAAGGAAGCAAGGGCAGAGACCTTTAGACTCACTTCAACACAGATGAAGAGTCGCATAGATGACGCACATTCATTACTAGCTGATGCGACGAAGACATGGTCAGAGCTAGACTGGAATTGCAGCAGAGAAGGCCACAACAACAATGAAGGAAGAATTCAAGAGCTTAGGAGCTCTTGCAAAGATGAAGAAGAAGACAGAGATGAACCATTTGGAACAGGAAGCATAGCGGTTGAGAGAAAAAGAGATACAATTCAATAACCTGCTTCAACCATATCAGGAACAAATCGCAGAGCTGGTCGATGCGGTTGAGCAGAAGGTTAAGGAGTTCACTACAAGCAAAAGCGATATTGATGATACAAAATACTCCATCATTAGTCAAGCTATGCTTGAAACGGCACAAGAGTGTGTCGAAGCTATGGATAAAGAAGTCACAGGACTTCAGAGAGACTTATAAGGACTTCACAGGAAGCCAAGGAGAAGCTACAACATGAGAAACCAGCTGTTAGTGGCTTAGGGATGAGCCACAAGTAAGTGTTAGGGGACTGTTGGAGCAGGGCCCCGCAGCTACATGAAAAGCTTCTATATCGGGACAATAAAGTCAAAGGAAAAAGTACCTGAGTGGTTGAGAAGAGAGAGCTCAACCATTGTACTTAAGGCAGCGATGAAGACAGGAGGGCTAAACTACCCTCATAAATAGAAAAGGAGCAATGGGTCAAGGTATTGAAGACAAAGGACAGAAGGGGAGGAACCAAGGAAGTGGCGCCCATACCCACGATCAGCACCGAGAAGCGTGGAAGACTGTAGAAAGTTGTGGTGTGACGGAAAGCGACAGTTCAAGTATTGATAGGCCAACTGTCATAGTTAGGGTTTTTGGGTTACTGTTGGGAAAGGCCCACAGTGTTGTAACAGGGCGAGACCTTCAGGACGCCTATATAAGCATGTATTTTGTATTATGAAAGGTTATCTAGCAAGACATTGAGATAGACAATTAGCTAGCAAGACATTGAGATAGACAGTGAGCTAGCCAAACATTTAGATAGACAATTAGCTAGTTAGTCAGTTAGCTGTTCTTTGAGTTGAGCTCTGGTTCTGTTGTTAAGTCTGTATTATCTTACTGTAACCAGTAGCTGGCTCCTAGAGCATGAATGTAACAATCCGCAGGGGTTGAGAGAGAGAGAGAATATATTGTAAGAAGAAGGAAATATAAGAAGAGAAGAGATCTAGGAGAGAAGGGCTCCTGGCTGTGTGCACGAAGTTTCCTAGAAGATCTCGAGCTGCACAATAGGTTGTAGTGGAACTGTGTTTACTCTCTCAAGATATAATAGAAAAACTAGTTCTTGCGGACGTAGCTTCCTTCCTAGGAGTGAACCATGTAAAATCAGTGTGTTGTGCGACTGTTTCATGTGATTGTGCTTTACTTAGTTGCTATCTGTTATTCGTTACATGAAATTTTCTATCAGTTAATTAATGAATGTATGTTATCCTTTAGTTTACAATAACATGGAAGGTTAATGGTGAGTTGGATATATCAAGTATTCTATGTATGAGTTTATCAGTGCTTGATTCATGACAGTAACAGTTACAGTGTTAAGTGATTCCTGCATATTTAGTCCAGCAAGATTGAGTATAGTTGATGTAAAGTGTGTTGAACTGTAGAAGCTCAAGTAAGGATGTTTGACACCCTGTCGAGGGCTAACTGAGTTATTGTACCCAGAGAGAAGACCTTTGGACCTTGAGGGTCACATTGAGTCTCACTGTAGAAAATATCACAGCATAGAAAGGCGATATCGCACTGCCAAGAGGAGCTGCAGTGTGGGATATCGTAGGTGAAGGGTTGAGTAGAAGAGAAATTTGCACATCGTTCTAGAAGCTGCAATGCAATAAGAGTCCGCTCCCTATCAGCACCAGCTAGAAAGAGAGATTGCCCTCACAGAGAGATCCCGTTGGCTAAGAAGAGTCGCGAGACCCTAGGATGCTACAAAACCTGGTTGAAGACACCTGAGTCTTCATCCACCCCATCTAAGATCACTTCAGGTGAGACTTCAGGCCGTTCTACGGTCTGTTTCCGAAAGGGCCAGTGAGCTAGGGGTATTGTTGGTACATTAAAGTAAACCCAGGTCTGCCTTGTCTGACCAACATTGATCCTTCTTGACGCATTGGTAAAAACTTGCAACAAACTGGTCTTCCTCGAGCTGCACCAACTACTCCACTCATTCTTCTAATGCTACCTCATCATCCATGCCCGTCATTGTCACGAAGCACAAGCTCGAAACAATGTATTCCATATGCATGACTACCTCTTTCCCATACACCAATTTAAATGGTGTCTATCTTGTCAATCTCTTGCAAGTGGTGCGATATACCCACAATATTGTTGGAATATTCAAATCCTAGTCATCACGGTTGGTGTTGCATACCTTTGTAAATGCATTCTCCAACACCTTGTTGAACGCCTCAACTTTCACATTCGCTTGTGGATGATATGGGGTATTCTTCTTATGTTGTATTTGAAGCTCCTTTGTTAATGCATGGATTACGTGATTGATGAAGTGACTCCCCTAGTCACTCATCAATATCCTTAGGCACCCAAACCGAATCATAATGTTGTCAAACAAGAACCATGTTGTTGTTGCAGCAGTATAATCTACAATAGGTGTGGCCTATGCCCATCATGTTAAGTAGTCTATCGCTGTAATGATGTATCACGTACCATATCTCTTCCCATGTGGGTTGATTGGTCCCAAAAAATACACCACCCATTTACCAAATTGTTGCAAGGTCACCTGAGGTACCAATAGCATCTCATCCTTCCTTGATGGTTTTCCAGATCTTTGACATACGCCGCAACTTCATGTATAGTATGATGCATCATTGTGTAGAGTGGGATACCAAAGCCCTGCATGAAGCACCTTCCTTGTAGCAAAAAACCCTGCATGTGCCTCTGCCAGAATCTTCCCTTGTTCATGCGGTAGGACAAATTGCCACAAAATATTATCTAGTCCTAGTTTATAGAGTTGTCCAACAATCAACTGGAAATACGAGGCCTTAACCACCGACTACTTATTTTGACTTGTAGTAAAGTGCTCTGGTGCGGTTCCCATTGCCCAAAATTTAATTATTTAATCATAATAATCATCAGCCATGTCAACTCTGAACAACTGCACATCTAGAAGTCCGTCTTCAATTTTTGTAGGTTCCTCATCTGTCCCACTTCAGGATAAATGATCAGCGTCAACATTCAAGTGACCCGGCTTCACAATTATCTCAAAATCAAAATCCTGAAAGAGAAGTAGCAAGCGACATATCTTCCCCCAAAACATAGGCTTATTGACCAGGTATTTCAAAGAAGAATGGTCTATAAACATCTTGAAATGACCACCCAAAAGGTAATGCCTAAACGTTTGCAGCACATATAGCATCACCAAACCTTCTCTTTATGTGGTCATATAGTTTTTCTCTGCAGACTGCAACTTCTGACTAGTGAAAGCAATCGGGTGACCAAGATCTCCTTCTCCTGGTTGCTCGAGCACCACTCCCAGTGCCATGGATGATGTGTCCACATGAATGTGGAACTCCTTATCCCAATAAGAAAAAACAAGGATTGGTGCAGAATCCATCTTGGCATTCAACGTATCAAAACTATCTTGACACTCTTGACTCCATACAAATACAACATCCTTCTTCAATAATTTCTCCATAGGAGATATAATCACAACATAACCTCGTATGAACTTGCGATAATACCCTATGTGCCCCAATGTTTCTCTAAGCATATTCATGTCTGTAGGAAGCGACAAACTCAAAATCAGTGCAATCTTTGCGGGGTCCACCAATAGTCCTTGCTTACAAACAATGTGACCCAACAACATCTAAAAAGGTGTGCAGAAAATACACTTATTTGAGTTCAACACAATCTAGTGCTGTCGACATCTTTCCAGCATCAGCCACAAGTTTTCCAAATGGTCTTCGATCACTCCATAAATTGTTGAGTCATCCATGTAGACTTGTAGGAACTTTTGAATAAAATATTTTAATGCAGCAACAACAACCTAGGAAAATATCGCAGGGGTTTTCTTCATCCCAAATGGAATCACAGTGTACTGAAAACAACCCCATTCAGTAACAAATTTTTTCTTGTGGTGATCCCCTTTTGCGATCATGATCTGGTGATATCTAGAAAATCCATCTATGAAGGAATACATTTCTTGACTGCCTACTTCTTCTAACACCTCATCAATGAATAGTGTCATAAATGGATCATGCATACACACATCATTCAATTTTCTTAGGTTGATGCAAATACGAACCTCACTCGACGTCTTATCTTGGACCACCATAGGATTGATCCATTCTGATTCTTCAACTGGTTCAATTATTCTAGCATCTAGCATTCTGTTGAGCTCAACTTTAACCCTCTCCTTGTATCACGGATTCATGCGATACGGCCTCTGCCTTACTGGTTTTGCATATGGCTTCAACGTGATCTTCATTTCTCCAAAATATCCCAGTATCCCCTTCATCTCAGAAAACTTCGTCAGAAACATTTCTTGGAATTCATGCAACATATCCGTAATCTTTTCCATGGTCTCTTCATCCCAGTAGTCCCCAACATTTTCAAACTTTGGGTTCTCCTCCGTCCCAATGTTGACCTTCCTAATATTCAATGGTTGATTCATTGGATCCATCAGTACATTCAATGCTGTGACATCTCGACTCCCTTTTGTTTCTGTAATATTGATATTCCTCAGATCATCATCATCATGTGGTTCTCATCGACTGCATATGGAAATGCACATGAAGATCCACTGGATAGGTGACCAGTACCACCTTTGGAACAACATCATGGATGAGCTGTAGTGAATTGTAAACATCTAAGTTGGATCCATGAAACTGAAGGTGTGAGTGAAGCAAACTGCCAATTCCTCCCAGCTAGCGATCTCTATGCACAACTTGGTAGATACATACGAAGATCATGAAATTTCATCCAATGTGTGGACAAAGGCATGGACCCACTCATCCTTTGGTCGTGATGCCCATAAGCTTTGACACTCAATTAGATGATCACCAGGACTATTCCACCCATCGTACCTTCCACCATGGTACACCTTTGCATCTCCAAAGTGAACTGTCATCAATATTTGACACTGCAACCATCCATTGAGTGAATTCATATGGGTCTTCCACCATCGTGTTGGAGTAACCTTCAGTGCTTCCTCCAATGCCACAACTACTATGGTTCTAACACCTTATCTTCAAATTCCAATAGAAACTCAGACAACTCAGGAATACCTTCTTATATTAGTAACTCAATAGTCTCAATCACGACATGACATAGTGGCCGCGTAATTAAATCGCACTTTGTTAGTGACACCTCGTGCAAGAGGTTCTACCAATTATCTAAAGGATCATCAAAATTAGAATATGTAGCATTAGAAATAAACCTATTACACAAAAATCTTGTACTCTTGATCCATGTGTCAACCCTTTTCCTAATCCCCAAATTTCTCTATGCTAAAGTTGACTGAGATTGAGTTTTTCCTGCTTGTTTTCCTTGTTTAAGAATATTGACACTTTTCCCCTTCATGATAGGTGTGCCAAAGGTTCCTTTTCCCTTCATGTTAGGCATGTCGATGCTAGTGCTCTGTCTCCCATTGCTAGGAGCACCAACGATGCTTTTTCCCTTCATGGAAGGTGCGTCGGTGCTATTTTGAGGGAAAAAAATGGAGCTTCAAGACCCTTCTCGAAGGTGGATGAGGTGGATGTCTATCCCTATCATTTAGGTGAGGTGGAATTCGGTCCTAACCTATAGGGAAGATCCCTTTGATCCCTCCTCCTAATCCTCAACCTAATCTATCCCTTTAGCCTTATAAATTAAACCCTCTCTCCATTTGTGAAGGGAGGAAGGACTATGATACTCTTATACTGGTGGAATTTCTAGGTGGCTTACTATCTTGATTTTGAGGATTTGGCTTGGATTGTTGGATGGAATATTACAATGTTAAGGGTAGGTTGTGATGTTTCTTCTCATTGTAATTCTATGTATCTCCTTGATTACATTAATACAGATATCTTTCCATAAATGTTATTGTGTTAATAATATTTAGAGCTTTCTTCTTTAACTGTTAACTTAGATCAATTTATATGTTTGGATACGCATATGTTGTTTGCTTATTTCAACTTGGTTGACATGGTTTTGCAACTGAAGGTCTAAAGATTCTGGAGCTTGGATCAACAAAGAGAGAAGAGGATCTGCATATTTCAAGTAGGTGATCTATCCGTTACTTTGGATTTCCATTTGATCTAGGAAAGTAGGTTTTATTCTATATTTGATTTGTTCTAGATCCACTTGGACTAGGGAAATCTGGCTTGATTCCAATTGAGTAGATTATCCGTTAACAAATTTGGCGACCATACTAGGGACTTACATAGATCTGATTTCTTTTGTTTTTGATTTCATATCTCTTTATCAATCCTTTTTCTAGGCTCTAGAGACCTTCCCTCCTTTGGATTTCATCTTTAAAGAGTGTCTTGCATCCTCTTGATACTCTTTGGGTCACTATCAATCCTTTTTCCCTTCTCCCATAGGAAATATAGCTTTTACTATGTCTGTTTCTCCACCAGCGCACCTGGGTTGTGTGGACAGAGCGTCATTGGCATCAGTTTTTAGTGTTGTAAGTGTTGGCTTTATAGGCGTTTTTTTCCTTAGGATAAAGTGAACCGTCGGTACTTTTACACTGTGTTGTAAGTGCATTGGTACCCTCATAGGCGCTCTTGTGCAGCCTTGTAGGTGTGCCTATCCCTCATAGGTGCTCTTTTGCAATGGAGAAGGTGTGTCGAAATATCATAGGTGCTATGGTGTAGTACAGGAAAGTGCATCGCCCTTTTAAACTCAGGTTTTGGCTTAGATTTCCTTCATTTTTGGGTTTTGGTTTCATGTATTTTAGTTTGTAGGCTGCATGTGATAGTCATTCACCCTCTAGATCCAACATTATATCTTCCTCCCTTCAGTCATTGATTCTTGGTTGCATTTTGGTTGTTTTGGAGCAATTCTTGATTGTTTTGGAGTTGTTTGGATGCTTGTCATATTACTTTTGATTTCTGCATGAATGGAGTGTTGTAGGTGTTCTCTCTTTTTCTGTTTGTAGATATGAGAAGAGAATTATTGTTTTCTTTATTGTTTAGATTCATGTTCATTTGAATAGGAAACTCAATCAAAAGAGAAGCAAATTAAACTCATCTAGGCCCCCCTTGCTCATGTATGAATTCATAGTTCTTTTCAAGAATTGTATTTGATGTTCATCTTTAAAATCTTCATAGTTTCCTTTGAATAGAACTCGGTTTTCTTAGATCTTCGATTTATATCTTGTTTTAACACAAAAATCTTTCCCTACCTTAGGTAGTTTTCATTGAAAGAGAAATGTGCATTGTCATGTAGCTTAGATCTGCATTCTTTTTACATTTCCTATTGACACATCATGCATCCACTTAACTGCGCAAGATAAAATTAATTCTAGCATAGGTTTAAAATCATTTAGTAACTATGTGTAGGTTAGTGATGTGTTCGGGCGTCGTAAAACATAGCAGTTGTCGTTAATTTCTTTGCATTACAACTTGAGACTCACATGGTTCTTGCACATACCATCGGTATATTGAATGGCATTTCATGTACCCTTGAGGTATATAGAAAGGTAATTCACGTAATCAATTGTATATCGAAAGGCCCCTTGTGGACGGTTGTGCATTAGACATCACTAATACCGATTTGAGCTCCCCGGTACCTAATGTATATTGGGAGACCCTCTTAGGATTCCTATGACCAACTGAGTTAACCTTTTGGCCATATTTGCATCGTAGAAATGTGAATCCTTGATAATCTTGTGAGAGTCTTGACTTTTGATCCACTCCTATTCACAAAGTTTTCTTGTGGCTTTTAGACTTGAGTAGTGTTTGATCTTGTGTGGTATTTCAGAGATTCTTTGAGAGCTCAGATATGGGAGACTTTCCTGGGACCACTAGTTAAGAGAACCCTTTCCAGGGTATGTATTTTGTTTCTCCCCCTTGTGGAGATGTTGGTCCTCCCTTCATGGCCACTTTGAACCTTCCTGGATTGACTATAGTATTACCTGTATGGTTCTTCTCCAATGTTGTCTTACCAAATGCATCCTTTGTGTCGGATATTGGTCCTTTACCACATGAGCATAAACCTCATGTTAACCCTTCTCCTTCTTCATCGAATGTTGAATTGAATTAATTTTCTTCCTCTTCACCTATTGAAAACTCTATTGTTAGTAAACGGGTGGGTAAGAAGAAGATGAAAAGGAAGGCTAAGAAGAAGAACATTAAGCAAAAGGTGATTGCTCCAACCTCTTATCTTCATCTTGGAATCCCAACAGCCACTGGTAAACATGTTGGGAATATTTATGTACCTATTTTTGGCACCCGTAAAGCTAAGTTCCCCTGTATACTTTGCAAGGGTGATCACCTTCTCAAGGATTGTCCTGGTCTTTCCCTTGTGTTAGAAGCGTGGTCTAAATATATCGTGTCGTCAATCTCTGATCATAATGCTAGTGATTCCCCATAAATTAGTGACTCTTTGGTTAATATTTGAAAAGGAAAGGTTAGATATCCTTGCTTGCCATGTAAGGATATGCACCACACTTACCTTTTTCCTCACATGGATGAAGCTTCAAAGTTGTTGGAAGATCTTACTGTTCCTCAGCAACAGCTTCCAACCCATTGTCATAAGTTGTCCTTTGACATCCCATTGGTTGATCAAATGATCGATCCAAGTCCATCCTTGGTTGATCCCACTCTTCCTTCAAAGAGTGAAGCTAAAATGGTTGATTCCAAGTCATCTCCACTCGATCCCACTCTTTCGTCAGAGAGTGTTGAGACTAAAGTAGTCATTTCAACACTGTCTTCATCTTGTCCCTCTTTTTTTATCGAGAGTGAAAACCATGCTGTTGAAGTTTTCCTAGTTAGTTTTGATTATTCTATGCTAGACGAAATTTTGTCTTTTTTGACAGAACCCTCTCAAAGTAATGAAGCTATTTCCTTTGACTAGAGTAACCTAACAGAATATCATCTTCATTCAAGTGTTCCTTTCAATATAGATATGATATTTTCCACTAAGATTATACTCTGCACTATTGTTGACGAAGGGGCTTCTATTAGCATTCTATCCTCTACTGCTTGGAAAGCCATAGGTTCTCCTCTGCTTGTGCCAGCTACCGATCAGATCCTGGATTTTAATTGAAGACCTACAATTCCTTTAGGGATCCTTGCTTGGTTACTTATAACTTTGGAAGGAAAAAATGTATGTATCGATACTATGGTAGTCCAAGGTCCCTTATATTTTAATCTGATCCTTGGACGTGATTATGTTTATGCCATGAAATCCATACTATCCACACTCTTTCAAGTGATATATTTTCCCCATGATGGGAATATTGTGACTGTTGATCAACTTTCCTTTGTTAAAACCGATCATCATATGAATCCTAGTCATTAGAATTCCCTGAATGTCCCGCATGTTCTTGTGGTTCCTTCCCCTTCTAGTTAGCTTCTTCCCATAATAGGTAGAATGGAGGGCATGGCTCTAGGATTTGGACATCATACTGAAGTTTAGTCACTATTTTATGTAAGGGTGAAACCCACCAACCTCTGGACATCATGTTGTCTTAGAACTTCCAATACTGTGAGAATGGTTCCTTTTTTGTGTCAAGCTCGTTAAAAGATGAAACATACATTGTGAGCATAGTTACCATTCTATGACAAGCTCATTAAAAAATTAAATAGATGCCTGCGAGCATAGTTCACTTTCTATGTCAGACTCATTAAACAATGAAATAGATGCTTGTGAGCATATTTCCCATTCTGTGTCAAGCTCGTTAAAAAATGAAACGGATGTCTTCAAGCATAGTTACTTTCTGTTTCAAGCTTGCAAAAAAATGAAACAGGTCCCCACAAGCATAGTTACTTTTTGTTTCAAGCTTGTGTAAAAATGAAACAGGTTACCTTGAGTAGTGTTTATTATTAGTTTCAAGCTTGTTAAAAAATAAAATCAACCTTGAGTAGAGTTTCTTTTTCATGTCAAGCTCATTAAAATATGAAACATATTCTTCCATTGTGTCAAGACTCAATACTTCAACCTTATTTTCATCTACTGGTAAAGAAAACAAAATGAAGCTTGGGGGGCATAGATCCCTACCACCCTTTGTTGTGTTAAGTTACTTGACATTTATACTAGGGGGAAGTACTAACCACCAGAAATCATGTTGGGAAATCACCCGTCAATGGGAGCCATTTTAAGCATAATTTATTTCAGTTTCGAGCTCGTTAAACCATGAAATGATCCTTTGAGCATAGTTATTTTATGTTCCAAGCTCATTAAAAACTGAAGCAGATACCCTGAGCATTCTTTCAACTGATATTCGAGCTCATTAAAAACAGTAAGATGGTATTGAGCTTATTTTTCATTTTTCATGCTCTGTAAGTTAAAACATGAAAGCTGGTTTGAGCTTACTTTATTGCCTTTTCGTGCTCTAGATTCAAACATGAAAAATGTTTCGAGTTCCTTTCATACCTTTTTCGTGCTCATTAAAACGTAGTGAAGAGGTATGGAGTATATTTGTACTATTTTTCAGACTCATTAAAATTGGATTATGAAAAAAGAACTCGTTCCGGAGTTATATTTAAGCTCTTTTCAGTCTCCTTAAAAACACAAAAGATTGCCAAGCGATCTTGTTACGTTCATGCTTGTAAAAGAATCAGAACGGTCGACTAGTTGGTGGTAGGTTATATCTTTTTCAGACCGACTAGGCCTATTTGCAAAAAAAGACCTTTTGGAGTCTTCTTAGTCATTTCAAACTCTCTAAACATGAAATGACAAATGAGTTTTCTTTCATTGGACTCATAAAATCAAATGATGAAGGACCCTCTTTTGGGAATGAACCCATCCTTCTCAGGTTCATAAAACATATGAGATTGGAATGGTCATAAGGACAAGCTATATCGAGTGTCTATTACCCTTTTCCATCTCATTAAAAAGCAAAGAGGTACTCATCAATCATGGTAGGGAAATTAAGGAAAGAGTTTGTATTTTTTTATGGAAGTACATAGTCACTCTTGAACATGGCACTCATTTTCATATGCATTTCAACACTTGGGTAATCCATTTGTCTTCAAGTCTTGCTAACTCCTAGATTATTTTTACTCCTTTGAGTTTTCCAATAATACTCTTACTGTTAGTTGCATTTGGGGATTGGTATCATTCTCATGTCAATACTACCACGTCATGCCATGCCCATGTTCAAGAGAAGTTTGGTCATCTGTTCATTGTCTATAGTCAGTTTACCTTCTATCATGTTGGTTATCCCTGAGTCAGTCTCGTACATCACTCTGTTGTTCGGTTTACTCCAAAACATCTATGATCATGTTTCATGTCAATTATGGGGGATTCATCATGGCCCTCCTTCGACGAGTCTATTCCTATCGACTTCAAATCCTTTTCAAGGAATTAGACTTAGAAACCAAGACAAGTACCTTGGGCATGCATGCCTTAATGACAGGTTACCTCGCTTTCAACATGAGTTTACATCATTGACTCTTGATTGAAAGATCCTATCAATTGTTTGACTCCAAGTCCTTTATTCACATTCGATGGTATGTACTAAGATACCTTGGGAATCATTGACATCAATGGTGATTTCCCATGCACTTGTTAAAAGTTTACATCATTGACTGGTAATCAAGTGGTTTCTACCAAGTTCGACATCAAGACATTGTAATCACATGGTTAGATTCGTATCGTTGTGGGTTCGGCTTGAAGACCTCGAGTTGTCATATATCTTTTCCCAGGTTGCGATGGAGTTTTGTTTTGAGTCATATTACACAGATCGACATTGGATTGGTCATGGCTATGTTATCATCTCATCATGTATCTACGCTTGGTCTAGTAGCCATGATTGTGTTCAGTCGGTCTCTACTACCATGGATTTGCATTGCATTGGTCGGAAACCATGTTATGAGCTATACGTGATTTGAGTCAGTGGTATTGTACTAGCTTCCAACCAACATCCTTTCCTTATATTTCTTCACTTTAAAAAGCATTCACCTATCACAATCCTATAACTTCATGCTTTGGGGGGCATTCTGTTACACCAAAATCTTGTATTCTTGATCCATGTGTCAACCCTTTTCCTAATCCCCAAATTTATCTCTGCTAAAGTTAACTGAGATTGAGTTTTCCTGCTTTTTTTCCCTCTTTAAGAAGGTTGACACTTTTCCCCTTCATGCTAGGTGCGTTGAAGGAACTTTTTCCCCTCATGTTAGGTGCGTCAATGATGTGCTCTGTCTCCCACTACTAGGAGCACCAATGGTTCTTTTTCCCTTCATGGAAGGTGCTTTGGTGTTGTTTTAAGGAAAAAAACGGAGCTTCGAGACCCTTGTCGAAGGTGGATGTGGTGGATTTATATCCCTACCATTTAGGTGAGGTGGAATTCGGTTCCTAACCTATAGGTAAGATCCCTTTGATCCCTCCTCCTAAGCCTCAACCTACTCTATCCCTTTAGCCTTATAAATTGAACCCTCTCTCCATTTGTGAAGGGAGGAAGGACTATGGTACTCTTATGCTGGTGGAATTTCTAGGTGGCTTACTATCTTGCTTTGGAGGCTTTGTATTGGATTATTGGATGGAAGATTACAGTGTTAAGGCTAGGTTGTGATGTTCCTTCTCATTTTAATTCTATGTATCTCCTTGATTACATTAATACAAATCTCTTTCCATAAATGTTATTGTGTTAATAATATTTAGATATTTATTCCTTAACTGTTAGCTTAGATCAATTATATGTTTGGATACGTATATGTTTTTTGCTTGTTTCCACTTTGCATTTCCATTTGATCTAGGAAAGTAGGTTGTATTCTCTATTTGATCTATTCTAGATCCACTTGGACTAGGGAGATTTGGCTTGATTCTGATTGAGTAGATTTAATAGATAACAACACCAACCAATTTTCCCATCAACAATCAGATGGATGTAATCTTCTGAAATGTTATATGCATGATCCATTCCTCTAACAACTTCATCCTTCACTGGCTCAATATATCTTCGACCTTCATTTGAGTCCATCGAAGCAATGATGCAGATGTCTTTATTCTCAAAGGTCATCATATGCTTCTTAAAATTGATCACTTCCATACTACCATTGGCCCATACAATCCCCAGCAACAAGGGATAAGATCCTATGCCATCAACAGCTTTAATAACATCAAAATTAGCATAAGTATTCATGCCCTTGACAACCACTACCAATTGTGACACACACCCGATTGGTGTGACTTAGGCCTGATTATCCAATCATAGCTACACAGGAGACTAGCCTAGTGTTGGCCTCCCCATATTCTTCCATGTTTTTTTTGTTAGAATATTGACATCTGAGCTTAGATCCAAAATGACGAAATCTACCTCATAGTCCCCAATATTAATGTTCATGTGCATCTATTTTCCCTTCTTTTTCTTATGCAAGGAGTTCATTCATGAATCCTTTCATCCCTTAGCTGGTCGATGCAATAGATTCTTGATCTCAACAAGAGCATCAGGATCTCTTGCCTGCAACAAACAACTTTCAAATAAGTTCTGCAAGGTACCATGCTTTCATGATCATCCTGCTTCCAAGGTTGAATCAAAAGTAGTGCGAATGTCATAAATAGTTAACTTACCCGGATGTCTTTCGATCACATCACGTGCTTCAAAGAATGTTTCTTTCTTAGCATCAATATTGAACTATTCCTTCTTCTTCCTAGCCAACCGAACTTGTGGATTTGGGATATCTTTTCCAGTCATCATGCCTCCATGAGTGACAACAACGACATTAACGTCCTGTGTTCTAGGCTCCACCAAGATCGTTGCAACCGTCGGTCTTTGATTCTGGTTCAATGGTGGATTCACATGTTGGTTCACATTCTGATTTGCATTCTAGTTCTGGATTGGAATTTGGTTATGAGAATGATTCTGTGCTTGATTCTGGTTCTGCAATTGGTTTTGATTTTACAACTAGTTCTGATTCTGAAATTGGTTCTAATTATCCAAATGGAGAACATTTCCTTCATGCCACCTCGTGATGAGTTGTGGATAGTTCTCAATAGTGTGATCAATGGTGGTATAATACATACACATACACTGCAATTATAGGAAATATCTATGATAGTGTCCCAGTACCCCACAATCATAACACTAGATAGGTACACGACCTCATCCGCCTCCTCAACCAAAGCCTCCTCCTCGTCATCCTCGGAGTCCTCCACAGTCCTCCTTGCTACTGATACTGCATTTGAGAAAATTGCAGCTATGGGGGATTGGCTGTTGCTGAACATACTGTACTGACTAAACATAATGTGGTTGTTCCAGGGCCATATGCATCTGATTATACTGTGGTTGTGGTGCAAACTATTGTTGCAGCTGTTGCGGTACAAACTATAACTGCGGTTGCTGTTGTGCTACGAACTAAGGTTGAGGTGGTGGTTGTACCACATGTTCCTGCAACTGCAGTTGTTCTACCTCTCCCTTCACATAGTATGACTCATAATTTCTTTCTTGAAGTAGGTCATATGTACGACAATCCTTATCTTCGTTCCAAACATAGTGACAAAATGTGCAATATAAGTTCGTCGGCTTTGTTACCATATTCTTCATGTACCCACATTACTCATGTCAATGCCCATATACTTGACAAATGCAACACCATGGTACACTTCCACAACTCAATGGTTTTGGTGCTCCTAAAAACAAGTAGTTTTGGAAATCTGGGTTGTTATCCTTGGTATGTCCATCTTCTCAACATCTAGTACACCAAAATTCTTCATGGTGTTCTTTTCCTTTATTGTTATCTTGCAACTGGAGTGTCATATTTGGCAGCTGCCTCTGAATCCGGTTCATTCCTATTGCATTCTCTCCAATGGGTGAAGCTTCAAACTTCATTGCAATCTCCATAGCCTCACTCGGTGTCCCAATCTTCTACTGCATCAGTGGTAGTCTGATATGAGATAATAGTACTACAATAAACCATTCCTTATGCTGAATTTCACTCATCTCAAAAGTGTC
This sequence comes from Pseudotsuga menziesii, assembly GCA_001517045.1. Lineage (NCBI taxonomy): Eukaryota > Viridiplantae > Streptophyta > Pinopsida > Pinales > Pinaceae > Pseudotsuga > Pseudotsuga menziesii. Next base: position 1,234,750 of record LPNX010763360.1, read on the forward strand.
TCTTTCCATTAGTGTCTTGAAGCTTTGATCAAAATCCCAAATGGTCTCATTTGGATACTACTTAATTTATTTCAATTCTTTAATGTACTGTGCTTCATATTTTGGTTTTTTGAACTCTTCAATTAGTCCTTTCCTTACTTCATCCATTGTCTTCACTAGATATCCTATAGGAACTTTTATAAATTTCATGTACCAATCAAGTGCATGGCCCTGAAGGGTTGTCTCCAATTGGCCCTTCTTAACATCATCATCCACAGTTTGTCTGATAGTCCATACTGCCTCACATAGGAACCTATATTTCTCTAGATCCTCATTCTTATTTCCATTAAACAAAGGTAACTTCACCTCTTCCTCCATCCTAGGCCTTCTTCCTATAGTCACTGATCTATTACTATTAGAGTGTTTTTGGCATGTTGGACAAGCTGGTGTTGAACTTCGTTTCTTCCTGATTGTGATGTAGTGCGTGGAGGTGTGGGTACGTTGCTTCTAGGAGTTGATCTTACTTCTACCCTAGGCATATTATAGGAATCCTCGTCATCACTGTAGGGTTGATTCATCCTATGTAGTATTCCTTTGTGGTCTTGTGTTTCAATCGTAGCAATACCGTCCTCTGTCCTCTGCCTCTTCTCTTGTCGAAACCTTTCTCCTCCTCTCGTAAGACCAATTTCTTCCTTAGCTTCCCTCACATTCTCATCGTAAATTACACCCCTCCAAACTCTAGCATTCCATTCATCTCCCCCCTTTCTTCATGGTATCCACATCCCCTACACACCAGAGTTCTACTACTCAAGGTTCATCTTCAGTATGCCTTTTTCATAGATGAGCATCTTAATTGACAATTGCAAAGACAATAGGAACCTATATCTTGGTCCATTGAAAACTTATCTTTCCACTTTGTTGTAGGAATTAATAGTATCAACCATGAAATCAGTGATATATCCTTCCAAGTTACTGTCAAGCCAGACTCCAATAGCTCATGATGCTTTGTTTTCAGTTTCCTGCAACTCTTGGATCAATTCAGGGGTCCAAGACTTTTTCTCTCCTCCTTGAAAAATTGTCTTGCAATAGGTAAATCACGCCAACCACTCGTACATTATGATGGGAAATTCACAGAAAAAATACTCATGTGGAGCGTCATGTATATACCGTGCCAGCCACTTGTTCATCGTCATTCCAGGGTTCTAATTTTATTTCTTAGAAAATTCCTGTCGCTTTTGGTCAAACCAATCTTGAATTTACGGTCTTGTTAGATGCCACAACGTGTCCTCCCTTCAATCGCAATAGGGTCCCAACAATAGAACCATTTGTTGAGACAAATGTAGCCAACAAAACTATTTTATAGGGGTTCCCACTCTGTTGACACCCAAACCACTGCGATCTCCCTGAGAACTGATCTAGATAGGTTTTACCCTGTCCGACAACACCCATAGAGTGGATGAAGTCTCACCCGAGATGTTCAAGGGAGAGATAACAGAACCAAGTTTCCACATAATGAGAGAGGCCCATTTGCATCTACTATCAACTTAGCACAACGTTAACATATCTGGACATTCAACTTATTCTTTAGCAGAACCACATCATCATTTAACGAATCACATTATAACACCAGAACTGCAATAACCATATTTATGCGCAAATAGATCCAACAGAATAACATCATTTAAAGCAGGAAAACATTGCATGATTTACATATCCATGTCACACATACGCATCTCATTCATAACTGAGTCGTAGAAAACAATAAAATGGGAAAATAGAGAATGACATAGGGATTTTTCTCAACTTTTGTCATGTCATATTAAATTTCGCACAAAACCACAGATTCTCCAAAACAATTCATAGAGGAATAGATAGTGCTCACAATTTTTCTCCAAAATATTTGCGATATGATATCATAATATATAACACTTACAATTATACATCTACTTATAGTCTTGTTCCTTTACAATCATGGTCCACTTAGAAAATTTTCTAACTAATTCTTAACCTATTCTACAAAATAATGACCAACATCTGTACAATGTGGTCCGAAACTACAAAAGGTGACACAAATATACACAACATATTCCATTTCCATCTTGAGTGCCATCTTCCACTTGCACGGTGTCTTTGAGTTTGCACAACATCCGCGATGTTGTGGAACTAACTTATCCAAAACCTCCTACCAACATCAATAATCATTGCACAAATGCCACTATTTTTTTTTTTAAATTCCTATAAAGACTAGCCAAACCATGGAAGATTCTCACTTCGAAAATACTCTTAGGTGAAGGCCAATTTACAATTGCTTCCACCTTCTCCAGGTCCATTTTCAATCCATCTTTAAAGATAATAAAACCCAAGTACACTAGTTCTGTTTTAATAAAAGAACAATTTTTCATGTTTATCAATAAGTTTTTTTCTTGCATCCTTTCTAGAACATGTATTAGATGCCTTAAGATTTATTCATGGATCCTTTGTTCGATTGTAAATCAAAATTGATAAATAAGTGCCCTTAGACACGTACCTTTATTAATAAGAAAAATATTAATTACTTAGAGAAGTGAGGTCTTATATTACACACACACATTATTCCTCACTTTGAAATGAGATCTTTTCTATCTGCTCATTCCTACACTAAAAGATAGGAGTACAACCAATCACATAATGACATGAGTATGATTAGGTGTCCTTTACAAAAAAAACCCTGTCCTCATCCAAAAATACTAAATAAACTAATTTATTTTTAGATATAATCCTAGAAAACCTAGACTTTAGAACTTAGGATTAAGAGGTCTAACATTTCCCCCCTTAATATGAACGTTTATATTTACAAATACCAAGTTCAATTTTATTCTACCAAGTGGCTTGGTAAAAATATTTGAAGTTTACTCCTCATATGGAAAGAACTGTGGCTTGATGATGTCAATGACAACGAGAGACCTGATGAAGTGGTACATGGTGTCAAAATTATTTGTTTTGGAGTGAAAAATTGAATTCTTTTCCATCTTTATTTTTGATTGATTGTCAATCAACAAAGTAGATGTTGATTTATGAGTTACTCCAATATCCTGTAAAACCCTTCGTAACAAAACAATTTTTCATGTTGCTTCTGAAGCTGAAATGTACGCTGCTTCTGTTGAATAATTGGCAATTGTAGGCTTATTTTTATTATTCCAAGGTATTTTTTTTAAACTCATATTCATAAAGTAACCTAAACTTGATGCACAAGTATCAATATCACCTGCAAAATAAACATCTTAATATCCAACAATTCTAAAATCCTTATTCTTCTTGTAGAGAATACCAAAGTCTTTCATATCCTGAATATACCTTAATACTATTTTAGATAAATTCCAATTACTTTCTCTTGGTTCCTACATAAACCTTGAAAGAATACTGACTAAATATGACAAATCAAGATGAACATTTGTCAAATAGATGAGGTTTCCAATTAAATGTTTGTACTTTTTACCATCCACCAACTCCCCCCCTTCAAATTTTGAAAGTATCAAGTTTTGCTCCATAGGGGTAAGAGAAGATTTACAATATTGCATGCCAAATTTCTTCAATAAATCATTTTCATACTTAGTTTAAATAAGGAATATGTGATTTGGATGTTGATTAATTTCAACTCCAAGATAATAATGAAGTGTACCCAAATCTATCATCTTGAAACTAGCTTGACATTTCCCTTTAACCTATTTGATGTGAGCTTCATTATATATTGTTATGGTTAAGTCAACAACATAAAGTAAACTAACCACAAAGTGTTTATCTTTTATCCAAAAATACAAAGTATCATTAGACTCGCTTCATTTGAAACCAAATTTTCAAAGGTATTCATCATTTTTTTCATACGAAGCTCGAGGAGCTTGTTTCAAGCCATATAACTCCTTTATAAGCTTGCAGACTTTATGTCCATGTCCTTCAACCTCAAAACCTTTTGGTTGAGTCATATAGACATATTGTTTTAAGTTTCCATTTAGGAAGGTGATTTTAACATCCATTTGATGTAAGTTCCAACCATTTGTGCAGGAAAATTCATAAATGTTTTGATTATGTTCCACTTAGTTAATCATAATCAATGCCCTCTTGTTGAGAAAAACCATTAACCATGAGCCTAGATTTGTACTTATAAATTTCTCCATTAGACTTGTACTTAATTCAATAAACCCATTTGCAATCTATGTTTTTAAGACTAGGTGGATAGTTAACCAATTTCCAAGTCCCATTTTCAAGTACAGAATCATATTCACTTAATATTGATTTATGTCGTTCTTTATGTTCCATTTCTTCAGAAAAAAGTAGCAGGTTCAATGAAAGAAACATTTCCCTCTAGTCTTGAAGAACTTTTTGTTCCTATTTTGTTCATTTCATTGGGAGGAACATCTTTGAGAAGCTATATAAACCATTTTGGTCTTTGATGTAGAGTGGAATCTGTATCCGAGTCACTATTATTGTTTTCAAAAAAATGATTTTGATAAACATAAACATAATCTGAACTATTATGTGAAGTAGTTGGAGAAGAACTTGGATAATTTGAATTTGAAGCATCACTTTCAAAAGAGTCCATTTCATTACCCAAAGAATCCTTTGAAGTTTCTTAATTAGAAGAATCAGTAGAATTATTCGATGAAAGAATGATCTCTAAGGAAACAAGATCTTTTTCAAACCACAAAGACTTCCTCTTTTTCATCTTTCCTTTAGTAATAATGATTTTCTTTTCTAAATGACTAAGTAGATTATTTATCTCATCTAAATTTTCACATTATGTTTCATCAAATAGTACATACCCACTTACAATACATTTTCCATCAAAAATCAAGTGATACCCTTTATTTTGTTCAAAGTATCGAATGAAGGTGTATTTCATGCTTCAAGAGTCCATCTTAGTTTGTTCTTCTTTTGAAACTAAGGCATAACAAACATATCCAAACACTCAAATATGTTTAACCTTAGTCGTATAGCCATACCAAGCTTCATATCTTGTAATACCATCCAAATAAGTTGTGGGAGACTTGTTTCTTAAATATATTGTAGTATGAAATGCTTCAGCTCAGTAGGAATAACTAAGGCCTTTAAACTACATCATTGATCTTTCCATTCCCATTAAGGTTTGACTTATTCTTTTAGTCGCTCAATTTTTTGTGGAGTGTATGCATTTGTGCAATTCTTTTTTATTCCTTTTTCTTTACAATAATTCTAAAACTTATTGGAAGTGAACTCCCCTACATTTCTTTGTTCTTAGAGTTCCAATTTTTTATTTAGTTTCTCTCTCAACCAACTATCGAAATTCTTTGAATTTTTCAAATGCTTCGGACTTTGCTTTCGGAAAATATACCCAAGCCATCCGATTGAAATCATCAATAAACAAAAAAAAATTCTACACACTCTAGAGAGGTCCACAAATATCTTTGTGGACAAGTTGCAAACACATGTTTCCTCACCAATATGAAGTAGGGGATTCTTTCCAACTTTGTTTTCCATAGATGCATTCTTCACATCTTGCATTTATCTTTTTAAAAGTGGGTATCCCTTTAAACATTCCCTGCTTTTGAAGCTGAGAAATACTGTCAAAATTTAAATGTCCTTATCTAAAATTCCACAACCCAATGGGATATTTTTATGACTCTACTACAACTACAAAATCCTACTTCTAAGGTATTACCATCCCTTTCATCCTAAGAATATTTCCATTATAAAAACCTATCATGAAAATCTTATATTTCTATTTGATTGAGTTGATTTTAATCAACTCAATAATCTGATGACCTCCTTGTCATATCGACACTAACAATAGTAATTTATCCTTAAATTTTGGAACATAGTAAACGTTTGATATCATCTTCTCTCTAATTTTCGTAAGATACACTTTCACACAACCTTTCCCTGGAGGTGTATGTGAAGTATCATCAACTAGAAAAATTGATTTGAGCTTATAATCACTGGAAGACCAAAATAAATCTTTCTAGAAGGTTATATGTTGAGTTTCACTTGTATCCAACAACCAAGAATATTCAAAGTCAGTATGGAAACAATAATTAGAAGTTATTAAAGTTTTTTACTGTTGAAGATTGGTAAAGACAAATTCAAAACCACTTTCATCTTCATTTTCAACTTGATCACTGACATTTGCATACTATACTGAATTTGAAGGTTGCTTATTCTTAATAATTTTATTATTTCATGTTCTACAGTCGGCTACAAAATGACCAACTCTATTACATATTTGACAAGTGATTTTACTCATGTCCCTTCCTCTACCATATTGATCATTGTAGTCTTGAGGTTTTCCTGATTGACTTCTTCTTGTATAATTTGATCCTTGTTGAAAATTTGACCCTTGGAAATTATTGTTATTGCTTATGGCTGAAAGCATGAAGTTGGGAAACACTTTCGCTTGTTTTTTGACAAAAGAAACTGCAAAATTTTATGTTTTTCAACTTCAACCCCTTCAAACTGATATATCCCTCAGGAATTTCACCTTGAAGTAAACACACAAGTTTTAGAGGATTGAATTAGCCATGTACTCTTTTTTTTTTAAATTTATCGACATATAGCGGGGAAAATTTGACATCCACCAAAGACATATACTTTAAAAGTTTAAGTATGATAAATGAGTAACTTGTGTGCACCACATTTTTTCTTAGAGATAGTTATTCATTTTAGGGAACCAAAATTTATACTCATAATCTAAACAAATTGAACTTTTGCATGGACTATATTTTGAGGTTTTTTGGACTTGAGAACTATTTTTTATTATTTATCGAAACAACATAAGTTCAGAAAATGGTACATTATCGACACACATTGGTGAGCTTCAATTTTATTTTTAGTGTTACTCTTATTGGAAAAACTAAAATTACCCTTTCGAAGAGGACACTGTAATTATGATCTCTATGAATATTTCAAATTTTTTGGTGTTGTAGGTTGTTATGATATTGAATTTTCATTTTGAGTGATTTTCAGAGTAATAAAAGTCTTAAGGGATAAGGTTTAGAAAAAAATTATTAATAAATAAAAATTCAAATTGAAATAAAAAAATTATTATATTATTGGAAAATAGATTCAAAAATGAATCCATTGCTACAAAGTCCAACAAACAATATTTAAAATTTGCAGGGGTTTGTGCTTGCTGAAGTTGCAAGTTCCAGAAAGATGCTAGATATTTTCAAAGGTTTTGTTGACCATGAACTCTCGGCTGAAAAATATCTTCCAAACTCTTGGCCGAGAGTTTAGTTTAAACTCTCGTCCAAGAGTTTGAACTCTCACAAACTCTCGGTCTATAGTTTTTTAAACTCTCATCCTATAGTTTTTTAAACTCTCGACCTAGAGTTTGAGGTTGACTTTTTTTCACGTGTTCATTCATGCGCCCTATCTTTTTTTTACTCCATTGTCATAAAATTGTTTCCCAAATTCGTGTTTTCACCCTTATTCCCTAACTTTGTCCTCAACCAAAGCCTTTATATGAATACTGATCATGTCATCTTCCTCTTCTTCTTCCTCTTGAGATTTATCCTTTACTTGAACTCGTAAAGAGAATATATTTACCTCACTATTTCTATGTTCCAAAAGATTTAGTATGTTGAGTTAATATTTCACTAAAAGATTCAAATGTAGCAGATGTATTTCATTGAAAGAATCAAATGTAGAATATGTCAACTTATCAACGATTTGTAATATTTCAATGAAATGTTTATAGGATTCTGGTAACCTATTTATCAAAATTGAGATTATGAATTTATCCTCAACCTTACCATATCCACCCTTAATGAAATATTATTGAATATTATTCACTCTAGAAATGTATTCTAATACATTATCTCCATATCCTAATCGTTGACTCAAGATTTTCATTTGCAAATCTATTCTTTGAGAAGCAAGTAGTGTATCCAAAATTTTATGAATGTTTTCCTATGTTGACAAAGCTGAGGGAGAATTCGCAATATCAACATTTAAATGATCAGTTACAGGAGAACAAATTAAAGCAAGTACATTTTCGTCTTGTAGTTCCCATTTGGATAAGGAAGTGGCATCAATGCGCTTAGTTGAAGTTGGATCTGCATCGCATATTCCATGCCATAACTCATTGTAAATTAACATGGTTTTCATACGACGTTTCCATGTTTTATAGTTCTTAGCCCCATCATGTCTATCTAAATCAGTGATGAGATTGATTATATTTGACACGATTAATTGTCTGGAAGATTTTAATTGTAATTCGCAAGCAATGAGATGATGCAAAAAAATATCAAGTGTGAAAAAGATCACACATGCACACCACACAAAAGAAAGACTGTCTTTTTTAGGGGCTTAGCCTTGAACCTCTAAAAAAGTATTGTCAAAAGAGAATATGAGAGAATATTTCCCTTGAATTCTCTCACTATTGTATTTAAAGTTACAAAATCAACCTTATATCTCTAAGATTACAAATATGTCAAACTTTCAAAATATTTGACTTAGAAATTTATTAGATCTGCCCCTTTTGAAGTGAACAAAAAATTCAAATTTCATTTATACAGCATGAGTGGGCCTATTGGTTAAGAGTATGTGTTTCCTCTTAAGAGCTCAAGGTTCAAATATAGAGGGGGTTATTGTATGTACACCTCAATAGACTTTAGCAGTTAAATTACTGTGTAGAGGGGGGTCCCTTGTCCCACAAACAAGGGGGTCTCATACACCAAATTGGTGTCTCGCTTGGCGATGACCTTAACAATAGATTATTATTATTATTATTTTAAAAAATACACCTCTTAATATGAACTTTCTCCAAAATAAAGAAGTGATTTAAAAGACTTTAACAAATTTAATATTCCCCCTTTTTAACTTTCAAAGAGTAAAAATATTCATACTCTTTTACCCATATTACAAGATACAAGCTTATTATACTAAATATCATAAGAAAAATATATCCTTTGAAGATTGTTGAGTACATGGACATAACACATGGATAGATTGTCATAGATCCTTATTACTAAAGGCCATATATCTTAATTTCACAATATCATTGAAACACACAGATATGAACCTGAATCTTGTGAAGCCATTCACCAATTTCATGTGGGGACCCATAAAAGATATCATTGGCTTGATTTGGATCTTTGATTCCATTGTATAAAAAAGATTTCACAGTGATTTCAAATATGTGTTCATTGTTTGGTAATGGATGAAAAAATCATTAATTCTTATGAATGAATTGAATCAAATCCTATGTTGGGAAACACCAATTGGAAGTCACATGGGGATACTCGATTGCACCAAATCACAGATAATTTGAGATCTAAGATGTTTTATAGGCTTCATGATAAATATTGTAGAAGAACGCTACACATGATCACTATTGCACGAGATTGAGAGGATGAAATGTTGAATTCTTGCACCAAGATCTCAAGGGTTTGCACCAAAAATGAAGAATATATAGAAAGAGGCTAACTTGATCATTACAGATCACATATTACAAATCAAATCATTGGCAAATTACATATTGGTTCATGAAGAGATTACAAGAGTGCTAAATCGAGACTTTAAAACTTTACATCTCTATTGCAAATAATTGCCAAATTTGAAAAGAGATATGAATCAAATTATAAAAAAATTACGTTGTACAACCAATTTTGTAGTAATTCTTAGGAATATAGATGAGAAAATTATGATTTGAATGTAATCAAAATTTTCACAACTCTGACTCCAAAAAAAAATTCCTTATTAAATGTGACAACAGGGTTACGTCACAAAGTTGTAGTCTTGAAATTTGAGGCGATCATGTTGATGGATATTTCATGTCTTTGTAAGCTTAGAATCCACCTTTCCATTGTCAATCAACTCACCATGGAATAATTCAACATGGCTCAATTTATCATGGCTCTATACCAGTGATAAATATGTGTCCTCGGACACACACCTTTATCGATAAGAAAATAATAAATTACATAGACAAGTGAGGTCTTACACTACACATATGCATGAGTATGATTAGGTTTCCCTCACAAAACAAATCCTATCCTCATCCAAAAATAATAAATAAACTAATTTATTCTCAAATATAATCCTAGAAAACTTAGACTTTAGAACTTAGGGTTAAGAGGTCTAACAATAATATCATGGAAAATAAACAATAATGAACTTATTGATGAAGACTTTTAAAACTTTGTTCATCAATCTCATAAATGTACTAGCTGCATTGGATAGTCCAAAAGGCATGGCTATTGGCAGGGGTTTTGGGACAAGTTAGTTGCGTAGCATCACGAGTGCCGTGCAAGCTCAAAATACATTACGCAAGTGAAAGATGAGGCGGAAAATAGGATATTTTATGTATTTTATGTCACTTTTTGTACTTTGGACCATATTTTGTGGATATTGGTCTTTATTTTGTAGATTTAGTTAAGATATGGTTAAGAGTTAGTTAGAATTGGACCTTGAATGTAAAGGCGGAAACCTATAAATAGAAGTAGAATTGCAAGTGTTAGATAGCAGTTGAGGAGATTTTGGAGAGGTTTGAAGGAAAGGATCAAGATTGAGTTTGAATTGTGAATTGTTTTGAATCTATGAATCATTGCGCATAAGTAATATGATAAGATGAGAGTTGATCTAAAATGTTGTTTCTTTTATCTTTTTCTGTCTTACTGTTTCTGTGATCTAATGGTGAATCTGAATTGAATGTACGACATGGATCTATGATGCGATGTTTCCTGCTTTTAAATGATGTTATCTGTCTAGATCTGTTTGTGCAACAGCTTGATTTTTTAAGTTATGAATAAAAGATGAGATTTGTTAGTAGCAATGATGAGTATCCCTGTTGATGATTAAGTAACTTGTCATATCTGTTAGATAATTTGATGAATTGTCAATTACCATAGTCCTCTTCTATTCTACGAAAAGTTGGTTCTGACAGCTCTCCCTTGAACATCTCGGGTGAGACTTCATCCGCTTCATGGGTGTTGTCGGGTAGGGTAAAACCTGTCTGGGCAAGTGCTCAGGGAGATTGTGGTGAGATGAGTGTCGATAGAGTGGGAACCCCTGTCGACTGGGTTTTGTTTGATGGTTTTGTGCAAACAAATGGTTCTGTTTCTAGGACCATTGTTGCGACTGAGAGGAGGATATGTGGCATCTGAGAAGACTAGAAATTTACAATTGGTTCGATCAAAAGCTATGAGAATTTGGTGAGGTAGAAAATTAGAACCCTGGAATGATGATGGATAAGTGGTTTCCGAGGTACATACATGACGGTCCACATGAGTACTTTTTCTCTAAATTACCCATCATTCCGTACGAGTGGTTGGAACGATTCACCTATCACAAGACAAATTTCCAAGGAGGCGAGCCAATGCCCTGGATCCCTGAACTAATCCAGGAGTTGCAGGAGATTGATAACAAGGAATCACGAGTTGTTGAAGTTTGGTTGGATAGTATCCTAGAAGGATATATCACTGAGTTCACAGTTAACACCACCAAGTCCTATAGCAAAGCAGAAAGGGATTTTTTCAATGGACCCAGAGGTAGGTTCTTGTTGTCTCTAGAATTGTTAATTAAGATACTTGTCTGTGAAAAGGGAATACTAAATATGCACCTTGAGTAGTAGAACTCCAGTGTGAGGTGGTGGTGGATACCGTGACAAAAGGGGGGAGACAAATGGGAAGATAATGGGTAGATGGGTGCAAGTTTCGAAGAGATTGTGAGGGATTTCGGGAAAGAAAGTGGTCTTATTAGGGAAGAAGCAAGGTTTCAACAAGAGAAGAGGTAGTTGATAGGGGAAGGTCCTGCTGTGATAAAAAAGTAAGACCGCGAAGGAATACTGCATGGGACGAAGTGACCCTATAGTGACGAAGAGGATGAACAGACCCAAACTATGCCCAGGATAGAAATAAGATCAAACTACAATAGAAATTTACCCACACCTCCACACACTACTCCACATTCAGGAAGAAACACAAGTTCCACGTCGACTTTCTTGATGTACCAGCAACATTCTAGTAGTAGATCAGTTTCTATAGGAAGAAGGCCCAGGATGACGGGCAATGATGCAAAGTTACCTTTGTTCCATGGAAATGGGATCGATGGTCTGGAGCAGTACTGGTTTTTATGTGAGGCAGTATGGACTGTCAAATAGACTACTAAAGATGATGTCAGGAAGGGTCAATTGGAGACCACTATTTGGGTTCATGCGATGGATTTGTACATGAAATTTATACAAGTTCCTATGGGGACCCCTACAAAAGGATTGGATGAATTTGGGAAAGGACTAATTGAAGAATTTAGAAAGCCCAAATCTGAAGCACAGTATATTACCAAGTTAAAGGAGATTAAAAAATTCCCTAATGAAACTGTTTGGGACTTTGACCAAAGATTTAAGACACTAATGGCAAGAGTCATTTTTAAAATGAGCGATGTTCAGCATAAAGAGTGTTTTATCGTAATGTTGGTATCTCATATCCGGCAACTGCTAATGCAGCAGAAGATCATGACATATAGAGATGCTCTAGAGATCGCAATGAAGTTAGAGGATTCACCTATTGGATAAAGTACAACTAGTATGAACCGATTTTAGGTGTAGCTAGTGAACTTAATGCTTCAGCTACAAGATATCAAAAAGGGGAAAGAACATCATGAAGACCATTGGTGCACTCGATGTCATGCGGATGGACACACCAAAGATACTTGCCCTAACTTCTAAAATTATTTGTTATCTGAGGTGCTAAACCCACTGAGTTGCGGTAGTATACCATGGTGTTGCATATGCCAAGTCTATGGGAATCAAGATGAATAATGTGGCTACATGCAGAAGATGGTGACAAAATCGACAAACCTATATTGCTCATTTTGTCGATCTATGGTGCATGAAGATAAATATTGTCGTGCATATGACCTACTTCACGAAAGGATGTATGAATCATACTATATGAAGGGTTAATATCATCATGTAGTACATCAAAAATAGCCATAGACTTAGGTGGTACAATATCTACCTCAACCGAAGTATACACCACCACCACAGATGTAGATTATACCGCTGCAGCTGCAACAACAGTTTGTGGCACAACCATAGTTCGTAAGATATCCGCAATATAATCAGATGTCGATGGCTCTGCCACAACAAAAGTATGTTCAGGCAGTGCACTATGTTCAGCAGCATCCAAATCCCCCAGCATAGCAATTGGCTCAGGTGCAAGGAGGATTTCATGGGGGATTCTAAGGACAAGGAGGAGGCTTTGGTAGAGGAGGAGGATGAGGTCATAGACCTGTCCAGTGTTACAATTGTGGGGTATTCAAAAATTACCATAGAGATTGCCCATAATTGCAGTGTTCATTTACATACTGCATCGTAATTGATTATACTGTCAAGAACTGTCCACAACTAATTGCAAGATGGAAGGAAGGAAATATTCCTCAGTTGCAGAATCATAAGTACTTACAGAATCAAAATCAGCTATAGAACCAGAATCAGTTGCAGAACCAGGCTCAAATTCCACTTCAAAATTAGACTGTGAATCATCCTATGAACTCGTCATTCAACCAGAATCCACTGGAAAACCAGAATTAAGGATCGACAGTTGCGACGATCTCAGCTAAGCCCATAACCGTGGATGTTGATGTTGTTATCGTCACCTGTGGAGGTGCGATGACTGGAGAGGACAGCCCCCATCCACAGGTTCGATTGGCTGGGAAAAAGAAGGTACAATTTGACATCATTTTTTATCAAGATACATTCTTCAAAGCACAAGATGTGATCGGAAGAAATCCTGGTAAGTCACCTATTTACGAAATTCCCTCTGCTTTTGATTCTTCGTTAGAGGCAAGACCATCGTGACAACATGGTACCTTGCATAAATTTTTTGAGATCTACTTTTCATTGGAAAAATATAATGATTCTCTTGTTGAGATTGAGAACATGTTGCATCGACCGAGTAAGGAGCGGAAGGATTATGCGGTGAACTCCTTACATAATAAAAATACAGGAAAAGAGATGCGCATGAACATTCATATTGGGGACTATGAAGTAGATTCAATTATTTTGTATCTTGGCTCAGATGTGAATATCCTAACAAAGAAGACATGGAAAAATATGGGGATTCCAATGTTGAGTTGGTCCCCTGTGCAGCTGTGATTGGCTAATCAGGCTAAAGTACAACCAATCAGATGTGTGTCGAACCTTGTCATAGATGTTGAAGGTATGAAGACCTATTATGATTTTGATGTGATTGAAGTTATTGATGGTGGAGGATCTTATCCCACATTGCTCGGGATTGGATGGGCCATTGATAGTATGTCAGTGATTAACTTTAAAATGCGGATGATGACATTTGAGAATCAAGATATCATAGCCATCGCTCCTATGGATCCAAATGAAGGGGGGAGATATATTGAACCCGTGAAATATGAAGTTATCATGGGATGGGATCATGCTTACAACATTTTATAGGATTACATCCACCCATCTGCTGATGTTATAGCTGATTTTACCACACATGGCTAATCACATATTTATGGCCTTCCCTGTCCCTCTATAGACTCTTTAGACCCCATGGACTTATATTATACTTTGATGTTCCAAGATCATCCCTAAAAAACACATGTTTATTGTTGTACACAAATTTTAGACCCATACTCATGTGTACACGTGACTTTTGACCTCAAACCCACGTACATCGGGATGTGTGCATAAGTCCAAATATTTTTGGAGTTTTTCTCATAGGATTCTGAAGATCCTGACTCTTGGCCTTCCATATGCCTTGAGATCTCTTGGATTCAACCCTCCATTAATTTGTTGGAGTTCTATATAAGGAACCCCTTGGATACATTGAAGAGGAGGAGTTGAATAACAAAGAAACTATAGTCCATTGTTGCCACAGTCTGCTTGTACTTGAGTCTAGATCCCTTTGTCCCTTTGGAGCAGTTTGTGTTCTTCCCAAGCTTGCGTTTTCTTGTAATATTTCTATCGAGAGATGGAGGATTGAGGTGGTGGAGGTCAAGGCGGAGGACTCAGCTTCTCTGGTTTGTAAATGTGCTGACAGAGGTTGTCGCTATTGTAATCTATGGTTTTATTAATAGAAATATCTTTTCTTGTCCAATTATGCGCATTTAAATATCAATATTTAATCCATGGATGTAATTAATTGCTTATAAATTGTTGAATATATATGTTAGAGTAGGCCTAACAATTATTTTAGAGCATGCTTGTCTTGTTTGTTGGTGTTGAGAGCGAATTGCTAACACAAGCGTGAATTGGAAAGCTCAATGGGGATATACTTCAACCATCTGTAACAAGGTATGATTCGGTATCCCTTAGTGTTAGATGTTTGGTTTCTCTTACATATTTGGAAAGATTCATTTTCTAGTGTTAATTTTGTCTATTGTGGTACACCCCAAGCCATAGGAAGTTTCTCTCCATAACAGAATTGGAGACTCCACCGTGGAAGTTCCTAGTTGTTTATCTTTGGGGGTTTTGGGTATTCAATGTACTTGAATTGCTCTTGATTTCTCTATTTCTGTGTTGGGTCTTGGGGTATGTTTTCCCAGTAGGATTCTGAAGAATTAAATTTGGTCTTGGCTTGTCTGTTTTCCCTATTTTTATGCCATTTTTTCCTGTATGCGTGTTTTGTAGTCATAGTCGCGTATGCACATGGGGTTTCCCTGAACAGTTGCGTATATACATTGTTTTACTGAGAAAAGTCACATATGCCTTGAGTTTGAGCCTTAGTTGGAGGATTAATTATTTTTGGGTGAATTTTGATGCTTGATAAGTCTTCTTTGATGCCTCTGGTGTATGTATACACCCTCTGTTTCTGACCAGAGACTGATTTTAGTTTAGTTTTTAAGCTTTGTTCTTGTCATTCATTTATCCAATTTTTTTTTTAGATTAGTGCATTAGGTCTCTTTTACCTTAGTTCCTTGCTCGTATATTGTTTGTGAGTGGTTGCAGGGTCTAGGGGTTGTAGAGTCATTTATTTTCAAAAAATACAAAAACATTTTTTCTTTTGCATATTTATGCATCTCTTACATTTTGCATTGGCAAGGTACTTGCATTAGGTTTGCTTGTTGTTTATAGTCATATTTTCATATAAGAATGACTACACTTACATTTGAAGGAAAAATTTTGCATTTCATGGAGTGGCATACCTTGTTCTTCATTCTACACATTGCACTTGGAATTGCTTGTTAGGTGTGCATATTTAATTCACTGCTGATTCATAACTTCATTAGTTGCACGACCATTACCATTTGAGTAATCATATCCAATTAAAATATACACTTAATAAAATGAATTACACTCTTTTCTTTTATAGGGTGCATCAACAAGCTTAGGTTTTAGGGTCTTGGAATAGTTCACTGTGAGTCAATTCTCCAAGACCACTAAACAAAACAAGTAGGTGTCTGTCCAGGTGAGAGTGTGAAACCCTTGATATGATTATTGTTTCTCAGGATGCTCCTCTTACATGGGAGTTAAGCATGAGGCAGTGCACATGATTGTGATTGGGATGACCCCTGGTCACTTTCTTGTGAGCACTGGCGATATTTCCAGGATTGTATTCATATTTGGGGGCCTTCGAGGTACGGTCAGTGCACCCTTGGGGTACCGGTTTCTGCTTTCAGGATTTGAGATTTGATACCCTTCCCATATGGTCAATCCATCCTATGAATGTCCTCCTAAACATTGATTATATTGAGGTGACCTTAGTTTCCTTACCTAGGTATTGAGGGGGTATTTGCAGATTTTATTATGTAGGTGTCCTTCCCAGGTAGGGGTCGAAAAACACAATCGCTATATGCGTTGAAGATAAGGGACACTATAATTGGTTAGTAACCTACGTGTTTTGTGTATGGGAGTCTCAAACCTATCCTAGGAGAGACATGTTTACTTCATTTGAGAGCTCATATAATATCATACCCTTGGTTTGCTTGTAATTTGGCTTTAGATTTTCTTAGGTGTATGATCTGTGCACGCTAGATTTCTTAGGGTTGTGTAGCTATATCGAGTCTTTTCTTTTTGTTGAATCATTTTGGATCCAAGTGTGGCACCTAACTGTTCTCGTCATTTAGCAGGGCTTCCACCTTCCATGTCTCATCCTCATTTGGAAGAGTTCGGGTGGACTCATTCTCACTTTGATTCACACACCATGGGTAACCATGAGCCTTAGATTCTGGAGATCCCTAATATTTCTCACTATGTATCGGAGGATGAACCTACAAGAACATATGGGACTCTGGTAGGTTCTGGTCGTAATTCGGTCGAATCGTCACATGAATATTTTTCACGATTCATAGATTCCACACACCCTAATCACCAGTATTTTCTTTTGAGCAATGAAACTCACCATGCATCTACTAACACTAGCACTATTAGGTATGGAATTCTTGATATTATCGATACCAGTCTCGCACCTCCTGACAGATCAGGTGTTGACCCTGGTGTGGCACCTGGGGGCATTTCCATTCCTTTCCAGGTGGAGAGGTTTGGTAGCTCTATTAAAATTACACCTTCCATCCCTGTGGTGGAATTTTCTTCACACATACACCCTACACCTAGCACTAGTATTCCCATTCAGGGACCAGAACCTAGACATGTGAATATTGGGGGCACAAGTTATATTCGTTCACATATTCCATCGTCTTCTGCACCAATCCCTTCAAATGATTTTTTGAGGATGCATCCTCATCCTAAATCTAGTGGGACTTTGGGCTAGATTTCCACTGTTAGCCACATCCATTCTACTTCTAATCACATCATAGTGTCACAGGGCCATGTACCTCCTTATGTGTCAACAGGACATGTATCTTCCTATGGACCATCTTATGGACCTTCCAATCAACCATCTCATGGTCCATCTTATGGAACCTCTTATGGACCTTCTTACAGACCCTCTTATGAACAAAACTATCAACCTTATGGATTTGGGTATCAACCTATGTACCAGTATCGTAATTATGGCTTTGTAGCACCTCATTCTCATGGTACTCCAAATTACAATGCTTCCATGCAGACCTTTATGGGTCAAATGGGAGGAGGTTATTATCCCACTGGCCAAGGCCATGGTGTATATAGCAATTATCCTTATGTGATCAATTCCTATCAGGGAGCATGGAACCAACTGGCTCAACCTAGGCTCCCTTTCCTTGCAACTTTGAATCAACCTGATTTGTCGAGATTGAAAAACGATCATGTATCTCATGACCCGACATGGCCGGGAGTCCCTACCAAACTTCCTTCAGACATTCCAAAGTTTGAAGGAAAGTATGGTGAAGATACTTCCATATTTGGTTCTCCTCGAACTCCTTGAATGGTGATTCTATTTGTTTGATACTATTTCAATGCACCCTCATGGGTCCTGCCGCAAAATGGTATATAGAGTTAGTTACCTGGGGAAATTTATACTTGGTTCAATGACTTAGCGAATTTTTTTATCACTTCCAACTACTCGTGTGTTATGAAGCCAGTACCAAACTCTTGTCGACATTTCAGCAAGACAAAGCCACCCACATTTTGGATCACATTCAAGAGTGGTGTAGACAAAAGAGGTTAATTAAAGCCTTTATACCACCAAAGTTTCTTCTAGAATGGTTCCTCAAGTCATTGTTACCCTATATTGCAAACGATGTTTCCACATCCAGAGTTCAAAATGAGGACCAAGATATTTTTAGGGCCCAGTAGTTGGACTTGATCTATTCTTAGTATGTGATCCTTTATGAGATCATACCTAATGCTCCACGTTCCAATTTCGACCCCATGTTTAAGCCTAGACCAAAATCCTATGGTATTGTTGGATCCGCAAGTACCAAACCTATGGATTTGGTTATGAAACAAGTGAGCCAGTTATATCTTAACCAATCTACATTGGGACAAGCTATGGCTTTGTCTCTTCCTACCCAATCGATGGATGTAATTTCAGTGCAATCATTGAACCCCGAAGGAAACCAACAACCTAGAAGGAATAAAAAGAAAGGAATAATAATCATAAGGGTGGGAATAAAAATGATAATTATAACAATGACAAGAACACAAATAATGTTGTGAGTGACAAGAAGCCTAAGCAGAAGCTCAAGTTTCCTTTCAATTTGTGTAAGGATGACCACCTCACTCACTTGTGCCCTCGTATGGAATATGCCTCGAAGTTCATAGCACAAGGCCCATTTATGTTTACAAATCCTTTACCAAATAATCAAAATATGAACTTGACGACCTTAGATCCTGGTAGTGCATCTAGTGGAACCCAAAACCAACCAGATGCCACTAGTGGCCATGGTTGCATTAACATGGTGAAAGATACAAATGTTGTTACACGTGCGAAAGACTATGGTATGTCACAACCAGAACTTGGGAAAGAAGCTGCTCCACTTGAGAGCTCTTTGCAAATTGAAAATATTACGGAGGATCCTGAAGCTCCACCTCGCATTCATAAGGGATTCCTAAAGTGCTCAGGGAACAATCCTAATGCTCGAGCAACCTAAAACTATTCAATTGTTGAGTATTTGGGCCAGAATCCTTGTGTGATGTTTGCATTAGAAGTTCTTCAGACATGTCCTCTGCAAAGGAATAGCTTGTTGTCTGCTCTTGGGGTTGGTGATGATATCTGTCCTTCCATGATCAAATTTGAAACTCATGGAATCCAGCCTCACTTTCCTTACTATGTGTCTCTTCTGATTCATGTAGAGTGTTTAAACAACACCATCATGCACACTATGATTGATGAAGGCGTTGTCGCTTCCGTGATGTCTTTGGCTTGTTGGAAGGGCTTAGGTTCTCCCATGTTTTCTAAATATGCAAACATGTTAACTGCATTTAATGGAATATATTTTCAGCTGCATGGTATACTTCCTTCCCTAGAGGTCTAATTGGGGGGAAGATTGTTGCGATTGAGGTTGAGGTGGTTGATGCACCCCTTGAATACAATCTTTTGTTGGGTAGGAACTGGATGTACAATATGCAAGCTATATCCTCTTCCCTATTTTGAGTGGTTTATTTTATTTTGGATGGAAATATCATTACTATTGATAAAAAATCATTCCAAAATCTGTCTTTAAAAGCATTATCGGGAGCTTCTATCCCGATTATCGACCATTCTCAACCGGCAACTAGGTGTGGGAATGTATCCTTCTCTGATGGGAACCTTTAGTTGTACTGCACCTGTCCTTATGATTGGGTCTAGTTTTTGTAAGGATTCGATCGTGTTGAATTTGGTCTCATTTCACACATCTCATATGGAGGATCCTTGGATTCTTCCTTCACCGAGTACTTCAAGTGATAATTCTATACCTGCTGAGATAGACATGCCATTTCCTACAATATTGGTGGCGTATCAAGATAATATTGATAATGTTGTAGATCCTATTCCATCCTCTTTGTGGATGAAGGAGGAGGACCCTTATGTGTTTCCTGCTTGGGCAGTAGAGTCATTTCACTCTCAAGACTACCTTGATGATGTTTTTCTGTCAGATGAAGCTATTTTTTAGGCTATGTCTGGGATAGAACAACCTTGTGGAGATTTGCACCATAGATCGTATTTCCTTCCCAAGCTTGATCATTTAGAGTGTAATGAATTTAGGGTAGTTCTAAGTGAGAAATTTGGTAGGCCTGTGGTCCGGTTAAGCTCTCCTAGTTAGATTGCTGAAGGGAACACAGATAACTTGTCACCAACGATACCTATCAATATTTCTCGTGTTCATGGTAAGATTGAGAACATGTACATTGGGGTGGATTATTCCCCTGATGAGATTAATAAGTACACTAAGAATTTTAAGGAATTTCATGACGGTTTTTCTTGGTCATATGAAGAGATGTCGAGAATAGACCCTTGCATTTTCGAACACGAAATTAAAACCTATCCGGATGCTAAACTAGTTTGACAGCATTTTCATGCCATGAATCCTAGAAAAGCGCCTGCTATTAAAGCAGAGATAGAGAATCTGCTCAAAGTTGGTTTCATCTTTCCCATTCCCTTGATGGAGTGGGTTTCAAATCCCATTTCGGTGGATAAGAATTAGGGAACAATATGAATATGCACTGATTTGCATGATTTAAATCGAGTCTATCCTAAAGACAATTTCCCTACACCATTTATTGATCAAATTTTGGATGAGTGTGCATGAAGTGAGGTATTATCCTTTATGGATGGCTTTTCTAGATAATATTAGATATAGATTAAACCCAAGGATCATCATAGAACTACATTCATTTGGCCTTGGGGAAATTTCCCATATCGAAAGATTCCCTTCGGCCTTCAAAACACCGAAGCTACATTTCAATGGTCCATGAAATTTTCCTTTCATGATCTTAAAAATATTATTGAAGTGTATTTGGATGATTCAACTTCTCACTCTCACTTGAGAGTGTGTCATCCTTATCATTTGAGATTGGTTTTCGAAATATGCCATCATTCTCAGATTCGGTTAAATCCTAATAAGTGCATATTTTGTGTGAACGTTGGTCATTTACTAGGATTCATTGTGTCCAAGGAGGGCATTAGAGTCGATATATTGAAGGTTGAGGCAATACTTCAATTGTCTCCCCCATGTAACATTCAACATATTCAATGTTTACAAGGAATGGCGAACTTCTTAGGAAGGTTCATGGTCATTTTTTCCAATTTGACAAAGGGATTCATGTGTTTATTGAATAAAGACACCCATTTTTACTAGGATGAGAGGGCCCATTAGTCTTTTGATTCTTTGAATAAAGCCTTGGCATTGAACCCCATGCTTAGTCCACTAGACTATAGCCATGATTTCTTGATTTATGTGGTCACGTCTCAAGAGACGATTGGTATGGTCTTGGTTCAAGAGGATGAGGATCTCCATAAGCATGTCATATACTATCTTAGCTGAAACCTTATCGATACGGAACTTTGTTATACCCATGTCGAGAAGCTAGCTTTAGTCATCGTCCATGTGGTTCAACGTTTGAGGCATTACATCCTCCTTCGCCAAAATTTGGTCGTAGCTCACATTAATCCATTTCAATTCATCCTCACCTGAAGGATGATTAGGGGAAAGTAGAATAAATAGATTGTGATATTGTAGGAGTTTGATCTCCAATTTGTTTCGGAAAAATCAAAGAAATCATTAATCTTTGCCGAGCTCAAATCATATTTTCCAAATTTTGATGAAGGGGAGGTTCATGAGGATTCTCTTGTTGATGAGCATATTAATATCAACCCAAATGGCACTTCTCCGTCCAAGTGCCAACACTTCACTTGTTGGCACACAAAAGGAAATTTATGGATTGAAGGTTGCCTAAAACACTATAGATGGGCATGTTATGAAATACATTCACTATCCATCTAGCTTGCCATTTTTACCTTTTCATATGTCAATTGTTGTATGCGACTTTTCCTATAAGCAACCCACATACATACGTGACTTTTCCTACAGCATATCACGTACGGTAGGCGAGTATTGTCATTGCAACCTGCATACAAATCTGTACATGGGTTTCCCTTATAGCAACTTGTAGAAGGAGCCAGTCGACATAAGTCAACTTGAATGAAGACTGACTTAGTAAGCCGACTAAGTCAATGGGCCGACTAGTCGATCAGCCGACTAAGTCGGTCGACCGACTAAACTAAAGGATTAGTCGACTTAACTAACAGTCGTGTCGGTTCACCGAAACGATAGGTAGTTATCTGTAACTATTTTGTAACCTGTATATATTAGGCTGTTGAGCCAAGCAAGAACTCAGTTCAGTTCTGTGCCTTGTATGAACTCACTACATTATTATAATCTGTTTTCCTATCTGTTCTTGTCTCTTGTCTCTTATTTATGGTTATGTTTTAGTATGTATTATTGGTACCCTTATGTGATATGTGAGATTACAACATTGGTTCCGTTGCCAGTAGTACATGTCTAAAATATAGGCTCACATATGATAACAGAGTAGGAGATCAAGGACTGGTGGAACCGTAAAGTTGCGAACTACTTGCAAAATTACGCCAGACGAAACAGATTAACAGTCGCTAAAGCTAGAGCCATATTTTTCACAGAGACACATGAAAAATTTGTCGAGTCTGTACCACAACTGTTGAAGCAACTTCTGGATGAGAAGACCGGACGCCACTAAAGAACAACAGTTGCTAGATAAACTGTTCCGAGGGGGATGTACAAATCTGTCGGAGTGGTTTGAGAAAATCGCCGACGACTTCTGTGAGGAGCAAGCGGTCGAAGACATGACGTCAATGGAAACTGTCAAAGAAAAATTCTACACAGATTTCACCAAACAATTCTTGTGCTCCCTGCCGACATTGCTGTTCAAATTCTTGATAGAGAATGGAGTAGGCCACATCGTCAAACCTAGACCACCATTGTGCGAACAGCCACCAAACACCAACTGGGTGGAAAAGCAGAGGAAGTGGGAGAAATTTATTGCAGAAAGGGATTGGGAATACTTCCTGAGCAAGTGATTTGAACTATCTGGGCTTTCTAAAAGCATCGTGTAGGCTATGGGGGGGTAGCTGGTCATGTGTCGGAGGTAGAGTATAGTGGATCCTAGTCGACCTAAAATGGATAGCTGTCACCAGTGATGAAAAGTTGACCGTAGAGGACCTGAAGACAATAGTACAGTATGAAAGTATGTCGAACATTCAGAAATGAGAAAGGGACGAAAGACAGCAGAGAAGGGAAGCCAGACGTGAAAGAGCCAAAGAGCTGCACAGAGAACAAAACCCTAGGGAGACCGACCGTGAAGAGAATCCGCCAACGTCGGGTCATGACCGACAGGAAGAGGGCATCAAACAAAAGGTGTCCCCTATGGAGGAAGAAGTGTGGATAGAGTAGCTAGAAGCTCTCCAATTAAGAGCTCCCGATGACGGAATAACCCTTTCCCCGACATATCTGTATACTAGAATACAGAATATTGTTGAAGAAGACCTTCGAATACAAGCTAGTGACATTACTATCTGGAGTCGACTAGGTGACGAGCCATACCCGGGATGACATATTGTCATATGCTGACCAGTCGAAGGGAACTGGGTGACCTTTCAAATGGCACCATCCTTTCGGAGTATCCACTTGCTCTTACCGACACATGAAGGAGCACCCCCCCGCCAAGTATAGCTTTTGAAGGAATAGAACACGCAGACCTGCGCACACAATATTTCAGTGGACCATCAACAGTAGAAATCCACAACAACCCACTGTACAACACAGATGAATCGACCACCGACGGAGGTAGCAGTTCTGTCGACCAAAATTTCGCAGGAGTGACTTCATCAACAATCCCACCACTTTAACCACCACCCACACCTCCGACCCCACCAACTTCGGAGAGCAGTGAAAGCAACTCAGACATGGGTCATGGAACTGCTCACATTCCTCTATACGAGGGGGATGAAGATCCCAGATGACATTGGTTCATCTGCGAGTCCATCTGGGATGCAAACCAGGTGAAGGATGAAGACCGACAGATGGCTCAGTTCACAGGAGCCTTACGAAAAAGCGATCTGACCTGGTATATGACCTTTTCAGAATGACAACCTAGAGCAATGAAATCTGAGATTAAAGCACAGTTTCTATCCTTTTTCAAGACCCCAGACGCTAAGCACCTAGCCGCCAAAAAGCTCAAGACGATGCAGCAAAAGCCAGGGGAGACTGTCCGCAATTACGACAAATGATGGAAGGACCTATTGAGTCAATTAGATTATGTTATTGATGAGCAATTACTAATTCAATGGTTCCTTGCAGGCTTATCACAAAAAATCCGCAGACACATCAGTCTGGAAACCTTCAAGACATATGAAGATGCACTGACCAAAGATCTGCAGGTGGAAATGGATGAAGATATACCTGCCTATCCGACGGACCACAGGATCGAAGAATAGCTGGAAAGTGTCGAGAAGTCCTTGAAAGAACTGTCCCTCAAAAATCAATAAATCTGGTGTACTAAATGTTCGACGGCCAGACACTCGAAAGACAATTGTCGACATGAATACAGCTGACAAGACGTCCGATTTGTGTAAACTAAAGTCTTTTGCGATATTTTCCAGGAGACCGGAGATCATTCTAAGAAGGAATGTGTGTTTAACATGAAGAATGCAAAAGCTTCCTGGTGCGCCATCTGTGAGACAAAAAGTCACAATACGGCCGACTGTCAACTAAACCTGAAAAATAGACAGAATTATCAGGCAGTCTACCAGATGAATGCAGTGGCGCAGAGCAACGAGCAAAATAATCCCAATGACCAGAACGGGAAACGATATGAAGGCCGATGATATGAGCACCGGTATGACAATCGATGACAAGGGTTTGGAGGAAGAGGTCGATTCGTCGGGAATTGTGACATCCAACCACGTCGATCTAGTCAGTGCTTCATCTGCTATAAAGAAGGCCACATATGTACAGACTGTCCTTACAAGGATAGAACTGACCTTAAATTCTGTACCCATTGTGGTGTAGGAAACCACTCTATGGAGGATTGTCCTACCATGTTAGAAAAAATCAATAATAATAAGAATGTTAATGTCTTGTCTTGTGGACAAAAGCATGATATATTAACCACTAAGAATCTGCACATTGTCACTCGCCAAGGAACAAAAACAGGACCTGATAACCCCCAAATTAGTAAAATTAAAAACACAAACGGTTATCCGGATCCTCTGAAGGAAAACAAACTGATAAATAAGCCACACACATATTTCAAGACATTGCACAGCAAGAAGACAGTATTACCAGTCGACTTAGCATGACCCAGCAATTAACTCATCTCATCCAAACCGACAAATCCGTAGCCCAGTTTATTGATTTATTACATGAAACAAAAAGCACTAACTGTGGAAAACAAACTAAAAACATTTGTAGCCTCAATCAAAAAGACAAAAACGATGTTGACCCACTTGTCGACCTGGAAATCAAAGGTTATCACATCCGACCAGTGGTGCTCGATTTCGGGTCTCAGGTAAATATCATGACCAGAGATACATGGGAGAAGATGGGCCGACCTCGACTCTATGAGTCAGGCATTTACCTAAAACTCACCGAACAAGGCCTTATTGAACCCATTGGGGTTTGGAAATATGTCGACACAACCATCAAAGGAATATCGACTAAGGTTGATTTTGAAATCATCGACCCGAAAGAAGGATCTAGCTCCTTCCCAGCGCTAGTTGGTCGACCTTGGGGACGAAAGATGAAAGCCTCCATATCCCTAGACAAAGAACGAATTAGGTTAAAAGGAAATGGTCAAAAAGTCATTGTACCCATTAATCCTTCTCAAGGAGCACCTTGGACCGAACAGATTGATGAGGAAGTCGATGTCAGACAGCTTTACTAGATCCATAATAATACGGACTATACCGATCCAAACATTTATGGGGAGCTTCACTTAGGTAACCAAGACTCAGTTGGTTACAATTCAGATGCCGAATTATATGACTGGGAGATGGAAAATTATGAAACACAAGCAAGAGGGTGCTAGACTATACAAAAAGTACAGAAAAAACCCACCCGACAGTGCTTCACTGTATCAATTATCCCCAAAGTCTTTGAAAACAAAATGAGGGAATGACCTACATTACAACCGACCAACTTACATAATACCCAACTATCCAGGTATAAGGAAAGAGAATCCCCAATAATGCATCTTGAACAATTCTCTAAAAATATCGGAGAACATGGCAGACTTCAAAGCTTAGTGGAAACATTTACAGGTCAAGCAGCTAGATGGTGGAACACCCATCAGACAAAATTGCAGACCTGGACAACTGCTTCAACTTTCTTTGTCGAACGATTTGGTGGGAAAAAGTTAACTCAGGAAGCTCAAATCCCTATCTTTGTCCAAGGCCACGACCCAAAAGAACACATCAAGCTTTGTGAAAAGGAGTGGAGACGGCTTGGACACAAAGATGAGCGAGCCTGGCCACATTTGTTCCCTTCAACCCTAGCCGACTTACCTACTAAATGGTATAAGATGGAGGAAGCTAGAGGAGAAACTTTATTTTGGAATGAACTCAAAGAAAATTTTATTAAGGACTTACAGTTCATACCTCAAAATGAAAATTTGGCTGGAACAACACACCAAATCAAACAGTTTCTTCAACCGACAGAGAAACAACACATCCAAGACCATCGACAAATCTAGGACTGTAACAAGATACAAGCTGAATCAAAATCATAGTCGACATGTTTACACTTGGAAAATGAATACACAGAAGGTAAGA
Organism: Pseudotsuga menziesii; assembly: GCA_001517045.1. NCBI lineage: Eukaryota > Viridiplantae > Streptophyta > Pinopsida > Pinales > Pinaceae > Pseudotsuga > Pseudotsuga menziesii. The sequence goes on from LPNX010763360.1 coordinate 1,261,866, forward strand.
GCTTTAGATGGAAGACCGACCACATTGAAACAACCAAACCGATCTACTCAATCCTAAAAGTCCAGACCACTAACAAACCAGACATAGACAGAATGACTGCAGCTGACTTTTCGGCTACATTCTCACAGTTTAAAGAAGGAAGTCGGTCGATCAATGAAGCTAAAGCACCAGAGTGGCTGGATGCCAAAGTGAAAACTATGGAGGTCGACATTTCAAATGACGACCGTCCAAAAATAGCTAAGATTGGAGACTACTGGAACGAACACCAAACCACCGAAATCATCAACTTACTAAAAGAATTCCAAGATGTATTTGCAAGGGATTACAAAGACTTAAAAGGGTTAGTACAAGAAATGGGAGAAATGAAAATAGATACTAAACCTGATGTCCAACCTTTCAAGAAATGACCTTACAAACTAGCTCATAAGTATAAGGAGATAGTTAAGAAGGAAATAGACAACATGTTAGCAACAGGGATCATTTACCCCATCGACCAGTCGGAATGGGCAAGTCCCATGGTCGTCTAGCCCAAGAAACATGACCTGACCAGGTTAATAATTTGTGTCGACTTTAGGGAACTCAACAAAGTCACACTTACAGATCCATTCCCCACCCCCTATGCTGATGAAATCCTGAATGAAGTTGCAGGCCATGAATTTTATTCATTTACAGATGGATTTTTAGGATATAATCAGGTACCCATAGCCAAAGAGGATCAAAAGAAAACAACATTTGTATGTGAATTTGGGTCCTTTGCATACAGAGTTATGCCTTTTGGGTTGAAGAATGCACCTGCAGTATTCTCACGAATTGTTGTCAAGACATTCCAAGAGTATATCTATAGGACCATGGAAGTATACTTCGACGACTGGACCATATATTCCACCCTAAAGGATCACTGTACATGGCTCTGACTTATGCTGGAGAGATGTCGACAGATACAACTCTCCTTAAATATTAAGAAATGCACTTTTATGACACCCATAGGCATACTCTTAGGGCATATTGTCTGCAAAGACGGTATAAAGGTCGACTTTGCCAAAATAAAAATCATCCTCGACCTAAAACCCCCAATAAACCCTAAATAGGTCCGGGTGTTATTGGGCCATACAGGATATTATTCAGATATGACTTACCCTCTGGAGCAACTGTTAAAAGAAGATCAGGAGTTTATATGGACAGAGGAATGCCAAATATCCTTCGACAAATTGAAAATAAAACTGGTCGAAGCACCCATACTTAAATTTCCAAACTGGTCGACTAAATTTCATGTGCATATTGATGCATCAGGCATTGCAGTCGGAGCCATCATTACTCAACCAGGGGAGGATGGGATGGATTACCCTATAGTCTACAGCAGTCAAAAATTAAATAAAGCTGAAAGGAACTACTCGACCACTGAACGAGAATCCCTAGGTATGGCTTTTTCTCTCCAGAAATATCGACATTACCTACTAGCCAACCCTTTCATATTTTATACCGACCATCAAGCTTTGAAGTACCTTGTTAATAAACCCCTTCATCATGGACAAATTTTTCGATGGTTAATTCTTTTTCAAGAATTTGATTTTGAAGTAATGGTCCAACCAGGAAAGCTAAATGTCGGCCCTGACCACCTATCACGTATCGACACAGGGGAGGAACCGACCGGAATCGACGACGACTTGCCGGATGCACATCTATTTCGCATAGAAGTAGTACCCAAAGAACTAGAATAAATAGCTCAGTTCTTAGAGACAGGTCAGGCACCCGAAGGTCCGAATACCAAGAAGAAACAAATCTTAGCTATGAAGGCTGCACCTTACAGCCTCATCAATGGATTTTTGTACAAAATGGGGTTAGACGACATTCTCAGACGTTGTGTACTCGATCATGAAAGAGAACAAATCATGCATGAAGCACACTATGGACCTACAGGAGGACATTTTCAAGTGGATACAACTGCAAGAAAAATCCAACAGTCGGGCTTATGGTGGCTGACCATCCACAAGGATTGCAAAAACTTTGTTAGTCGATGCGATAGATGTCAATGACTTGGTCGACCTCTGCCGAGAACAGAAATTCCCTTGATATCTGTAAACCCTAGTCTCACATTTGAACTATGGGCTATATATTTCATAGGACCTTTTCCTATCCCAGCCAAACGATCAGGTGCCAGATATATTATCACGGCAGTGGAATATGTCACTAAATGGGCAGAAGCTAAACCCGTCGATACATGTTCAAGTGAGGTAGCTGCTAAGTTTATCTACGAAAACATTATCACCCGATTTGGATGCCCACTCACATTGATTAGCGACCAAGGATCACACTTTATCAACAAAACCATCAAAAACTTGACCGACCAGTTTCACATCGACCACCGACGAAGCACTGCATACCACCCTCAGTCAAACGGCGCGATTGAAGATTTTAACAAAACACTAACCAAAGGGTTAACCAAAATATGCAACACTGACAAAGATGACTGGGATGAGAAAATACCTGCAGTTCTCTGGGCATATAGGACAACATATAAACGATCGACCGACCAAACCCCCTTTCGACTAGTCTACGGGCAGGAAGCAGTCGTCCCCCTCCATTTCCGACAACAGACACCTATTATTTCACAGATACTACATGTCGATGTCAAACAGGAAAGAAAGGACCGACTATTTCAACTCAGTAAGCTAGAAGAACATAGAATCATGGCTATTCAGCATCAGGAAATTCATAAATAACAACAGAAATCCTGGCACGACCGTAACATCAAAAACAAAAACCTCTCGATCGGCGACCTTGCTTTACTTTATAACAGTCGAGTCAAGGGAAAACCCAAGAAATTACACATAGAATGGATGGGACCTTACGTTGTCGAAGAAATACATTCCAACGGTTCATTCCGAATGAAAACGTTACAGGGCCTAGTATTCCGGAAGCTCTTTAATGGAGCCCGACTCAAACTCTACAAAAAATGGAAAGAAAAAAAATCAAATAACGACCTTAACCGTCAATCAAAACCCATAAAAGGATAGAAAAATTCCAAAACCAAATAACACATCCGACACAACAAGCCATGATAGAAACTCACTACTTCGACCACCGACATCACCACCATCGACCAGTCAAGCCGACCGTTTTCACCCACAACACTGACCATCAACTTCGAAAGTCCCATCATGCATTGATGGCCTCGAGCACCGAAACAAATCCTCCATTAAGTCGCACTCGAGTATTGCAGTTGGACTGTCAAGTCCACCATTAATACACCCATTTCGACACTCAACCCCAACCACGCCTATAAATAATGGACAGTCAACGGTTCATTCACCACACTAATTACCCTTAGCGCATCCGCAATCTCAGTCGACCAAAGCACCAGCACCCTGTCAAAACTCCGACCAGTCCGACACAATGGCACCCAAACTAACCAGAGTTGCGGCCAAAGCAAAGGAGTTGCAAGCCGAGGACACCCCCTTGCTCAACCGTCTCAAGAACATAAAAAACGCAAAGGTCCAGGAGGGCCCATTTCAGAAACTCTGGCAAGAGATCCAAGAGTGGGCCTATATCGACAATAGAATGACCCCAGCTGCTGAGAAAATTCGGAAGAGCTCCATCCTCTAGTACCCTAACGCACCACTGATGGCAAGCTTCGGTGGGACGAAGGAAGAAGCTATTAAATTCATTATCAGTTGCTACCAGAACGGCCGATTCTACTTCGACCAGCCGATTGATATCACCGGGGATGTTATCTCCAAGCTTACCGGTCTGTCCAACCAGGGAAGCCCTGTTCCTATTGGGATCAAGGAAGGGTTAGTCCAAGAGCTTACGGGCTCACCGTCGGGCAAGAACTCCAAAGGATTAATGATCGGCCAGATTGCAAAAAGGACACCACAAATCATGGATAAAATTATAGCAATCACCCTTACCTTGGTAGGTCAGGGCAGCGACCTTAAACTGGAGATGTTGGAAGCGGTCAACACAATCGTGACCGACAGACAGATCTACCAATGGGGAGATTATGTTGCAGACATGATCAAAACCATCTGTGAACGCTGCCAGGAGATGAGAGGTATGATCAAGTTCCCCTCTCTCATTATCTGGATTGTTATGTATCACATTTGTCCCGAAGGAAGTCCAGTATTCCGGGAGTCGACCAAGTTCCAAATGCACCAATTTAAGCCCTTTTCACAAAAAGGCACCCTACATGAGCTAGCACAAGGAAAAGTATTCCTAGAAAACTGGTTCCAGCAGCTGAAGGTTCGCACGACGAGGTGGAGGGTGCCCCAGAACATCCGATGAAACCTCCCTGCTAAGTCTCACATCTAGTTAGAACTTGACCATACATCAGTATGGTACATGCGAGGTCAGGACCCCAAAGCATAGGACCTCGACTACTATCCAATGGTCGAGCAAATTTTCTAAGAGTTGACCAAACAAGCGCAGACAAAGATACCCATTCCAGAGGCTGCCAAACAGGTCAACTTCTCCATCATAGAGCCCCTCACCGACCAGGAAAAAGAAGAGGACTACGAACTAAATTTATACATCAGCACATTTGTGTCGGAGGACACCCCGATCGTGCCCACTAGTCAGGTACACATCACTATTAAACCCTCGACTGTAAAATTAGTCAACCCCCGACCGATAGAACCACAACAACCAACAGTAGAACCACAACAATAGACAACTCCTTCGGCTCCCGCAATCATCGACCCCACTCAAGAACCGACAGGTGAAGTCGAATTCGACGACCCGAAATATGCTTTATCGAGAAGCATTATTAAAAAGCTGGCTAAAGAGATACCTGTCACCAGGAAAAAAATCAAAGTCCAAAAACAACAACAAGGGAGGGGTAAGCGTAAGCTTATTCTGGCTGACTTGTCCGACGATGAGGAGGAACTAGCATCCGCGGCCATCGACATTGTTGAGGATGCCCGTGCAAACAAAGTATCTGTTGAAGTTCAGTTTCAACGGTATCTGGACACAGGAGCTCCAAAGGGGCGGCCAAAGAAAGAAAAAATGGCACAGACACCCGAAAATGTGGTCGAGCTTGTGTCGACACCTCCCCCTCCATCCCCGATAACCATAGTCAAGGAACAAGCACAAGTACAACAGATAGGAAGTCCCCCTAAGGAATATCAACACGTCATTCCGAAGGCACTCAGAGCCAAGGTCGCCCAAGACGCTGAGCTTCAAGCTTTCTTCGCGACACTTCTTGGACTGTTTAAGTCAGCCCAGAAAATACAGACACAATCCCCTCTCTATGTAAGTAGAAATCCATATGCAACTGTTACGACGAAATTCACCCGCGACAAACAGGGTGACGTAATAGGAACATCAAGGTCTATCACCGAGCCAATCGACACCGACGCACAGGATGACCTACCCTCTACACCTTCGGAAGTAGGTATCTCTTCCGACAAAAGCTCACAACACACTCCTGTCAACCCTTTGACCCTTGTCCATACCCCCACTCTGTCCCCAACACCCCCATCATCACAACCTCCTTCACCACCACCACCACCGTCAAAATCCCCACCACCCGAATTACAGCCGAACCCATCCCAACCACCATTATCTTCACACCCGGAAGTGGTCATACCACCTCCTCAAAAAGAAAAACGCTCGTCCCCCATACCTCCTCCTCAAACAGAAATACCCACCACATCCTCACCACATACTCAAAAAGAAACACAGTCTTCTTCGGTACCACTTAACCAACCAGAAAAACCTTCAGCCTCCATTCCATCAACCACAGACCCAACCTCAACTACTACAGATACCCAAGAGCAACAGATAGACAAGCAGAAGAAAAAGAAAGAGCAGCATAGAACATCCGGTCTCCATATTAGTCTAAGGGATGCAAGTTCCTTAGACGACACAGAGGTCGGTCAACTCCTTAAAACTGTGGCCAAAGAGTCAAAGAAAAGGACAGATCAAAAAAATAAAGAGCTTGTAGCCAAAAATGCAGAAGAAGTCAAGTTTCTTGGCAGATGCAGAGCTCTAGTCTAGACCGTGATACCAGGCCCTATCGACGTCAACACAGATCGACCACTTGAAAGAGCATATCAACTCTTCGAGACAATGGTATCAACCGTCCAGACCCAACTGCAAGAGACTAAAGAAGGACAAAAGGAGGAGACTGTTCGACTGCTCCTGGCCCAACACACTGCATTCTCGAAAGCTTACAAAGTTCTCCAGGATCATATGGAAGAATCCGTGGTCACTGAGGAAGTATTACGAGACTGGCCTAATCACTACGGGCAAGTCTATCAGCAGACCAGGAAGGCAAGGCAGGGCATTCAGGCTTTGGAGAGTCGAAATTCGACAGAGGCAGAACTGAGGCAGACCATTGAAGAACAAATTGTGATGGAGACTAACAAACTGCAGAAGCTAGAACGTGAGGCACATCAGTGGATTCAACAGGCCCTTCCAAATTTAGAGAGATTCGACAACATCTGTCCACAGATGAAACGACTCATTACTACTGCAGAAGAGAAAAACCAACTGTTGGGTCCCAACATGGAAAACATAGCAGAAATTCCCATGTCCGAAAACATGTCGATCCTTTCAAGTATTACAACCTTAACGATCGATATCCAGAAGTCATTATAGAGTTGGACTGACTTTTAGCATCATCTGGCTATCACAGCTCCAGCTATCGTCGAAGTCTGTGTACAAAGGAGAATGACCATCCGGCTGCACAGTCCCCAGCATGTGCACGTATGACTGCATCCACAAGGGTTCGTTTTTTGTACCTCCCTGTTTCTTCAGGATGAAGAAACGTTTTGTTCGTGGGGGAGATGTAGAAGGATCCAGTTGACATAAGTCGACCTGAACGAAGACCGACTTAGTAAGCCGACTAAGTCGATGGGCCGACTAGTTGATCAGCCGACTAAGTCGGTCGACCGACTAAACTAAAGGATTAGTCGACTTAACTAACAGTCGTGTCAGTTCACCGAACCGACAGGTAGTTATTTGTAACTGTTTTGTAACCTGTATATATTAGGCTATTGAGCCAAGCAAGAACTCAGTTCAGTTCTATGCCTTGTATGAACTCACTACATTAATATAATCTGTTTTCCTATTTGTTCTTGTCTCTTGTCTCTTATTTATGGTTATGTTTTAGTATGTATTATTGGTACCCTTATGTGATATGTGAGATTACAACACAACTCGCGTGTCATATGCAGATTTCCAGTATCAATACTTGCGTACGCCTTCCTTTGACATTAAAAATAATAAATCATGATTAATGGAGATGTGTTAATCCCTAATCAATAACTATCTTAACTATCTCAGTATCCTCAACCTTCAAAACTGCTCTATTTCCCTAAGAATAAATAGAGGCCTTGGGGAGGGCATTAATCAATCATACTTGGAAAGCAAAGTTATGCTGGTGGTATCTATTCAGAATTATTTGGAGCAGCATAACTTAGAATCCTTTGGTTGTAGAGGAGTCCTTGTTTTAGTTGTTGGGTTGTAATCTTATCTCATTCACTATTGTTAAAAAAGAGAATCCTTATTCCAAATGTGTGTTGAATATATTTCATGTATCATGGTTGGATGAATATATATGATTAAGCACTCTATATATTGTTTATCTAACTTGTCAAACATACATTTATAAGTTTGCATTCGGAGGATTTCCTCTTTGCAGGTGAAGGAGAAACATCCCTGAAAGCTTCGGAGGAGAAGCAGAGCGGGAGAAGACAAAGCTTGGATCAACCGTCATGAATCAGGTGAGTCCATCCTATATTCCTATTTCCTTTCTGTACTTCGAAGCTGATTGTTTGCAAGTTTTAAGAGTGTGTTGGTAACCCCAGACCTTCAGTTATAAGGTGTTTATTCCTGAACAACAAGACTGGTGACTTCGCCGGGGAGCCCAGACTGTTGTAGGTTATTTCTGTTACCCTTGAATAGTCTTTGCTTTGAGTTTGTGTGTGGTATCTTCTGCTGGTTCATGCTTACCATAGTGTTTGAATACCTTGTGAATTTTCATTATTTCTAGAAAATTTTGTACCTGTATGCAGGTTGCTCTTGCATACAGTCGCATACAAAGTCTTGCGTACTCGGGTTGCTCTGTAGGATAGTCGCGTACGGTACGCGAGTTGCCCTTATACACAGTCGTATACAAGCCTTCGAATAGGAATTTTTGGGCTAGGGTTTGCTTGTCCTTGTCCCTTTATAAATTATGTTTGTTGGTTGGTCTTCCTTATAAGCACTGCGTTGTTAGTCTGATGACCTTGTTGGCCACACCTTCTGCTTTCTTGTAAAGCCCTTGAGTTCTCTTGTTTGGATTTTCATTATGTTTGCAAGTTTTAAGTGGATTTGCCTGTTTGAGTTATAGGTTTAAGTGTTGTTTGTCTAAAGCAGTGATCATGTTTCTAGGCATTGTTTATCCCAGCCTATTTTCAAGTAGTGTTTGGTGTGCCACTTACCTTTGTGTGATTTCAATGTCTTGTTACATTGTGTCTGCCCAAGATAGGGTTCCAAGTCTTAGGTGGTTGATTTCTTGGTCTTTATAATCTATTTAATTTGCTTTGCTTACTTTATACAGTTTGTTAAATTCAAGCATACTCAAGTTTTTGTTCATTTTAGGTGCATAAGTAGTCTTTGAGCATTTTAAAAAGTGAAGAGAAAAGCATTGTTAAATATTTTTGCATTTTTTTTTGCATAGAGTAGTTTTATTTTCAGTTTTAAAATATAATCTCAAAACTACAAAAATATAGTCTTAGTATTCTCTTTATCGTTGCATTTGTTCATAAATTTATATACACCTTTGCATTTTTATTTCTTATCGAGTCTAAAACACCATAGTCCATCACTCCATTTCCTTCTAAGCAAGAAATAGCCCTTTAAAATGAACTCAACAATTAAAATTTACTAGTAATTTTTATTTTCAAGGGCCATTCACCTACTAGCTTAGGCTAGACTTGTGGGATAGGAAGTGTAAACTTCCCATAAGTTTTAAAATTTAGACGTAGTGGACCATTCGATATGTAAATCCTTATCTTTATCAACTGTATCTGGGAAGCTCCTCTCAAAAAGGAGTCAAGCACGAGGCCACGTGGAGGCAAGTGATTGAGGAGATAACCCTCCAATTCCTTGTCAAAACGTAAATCAGGACTTCTACGCATCTACGGATTCTATCCTAGACAGAGTTTCGGGCTTCGCTACCTTGCCCATGTGTATGAGTCAGGCTTACGACTGTCCCACCAGACTGTTGGTATAGCTAAGGTAGCCTTTAGTCTCTTGACATCTACGATTCATACTTAGGTAAACCAGAAGGCTATTTCTGGTTCACCTTGGACAGGCTTGGAAGGTAACCCTTGTTGAAAGTGTAGGAGGGTGGTGGATGATTCCTCTTCTTGTGCCTAAGAACCACTTCAAGGATGCCAAGTAACTGTTCTTCAGCTTTCTTCAGGAAAGCATATCTTTTACCCTTGTTGACTGTTTGAGACTTTAGGAAATTTCGTAGTGAGTGCTCTTTGGTTTCTCTGTGTTTAGCCAACCTTAGGGTTTTGATTTGTCAAAAATTTCAATCGTGGAGGACCAACCTATAAGAAGGTCATGAAGGTTGCAAAACCTTCCTCCTCTCATCACATTGGAACCTCCACCTCCACCCGAAAGACAGAGATTGGACACGGATGGTTCATTTGAATTGATAGGAGTAAGTGAAGTTCCAATTGAACCATCACTTATTGCTAACCATTTTTATTTTGATACAGTTGATATAGAATACTTGCAGACTAGCGAGTTTGCAAGGACTTTTAACACACCCTTGAATGACTTAAACGATCCTGTGATTGTCCAGGTTAGACCTTTTGATTCAACTGTTTTAGGTGTCCCTGTGGGTAGGATTATGTCTATTGTAGGAGAAATTTCTTTTGTTTTCACCTCAGCCATTTCAGCTGAAGGGGTGCTACCTCCCCCAGTTAGTACCCTTATATCTAGCATACCTACTACGCCATTGACTCCAGTGAGCTGGGTGGTTCAATCACGGGTTCATGTAAGCTTACCAGGTGCTTCTGGTGACATGGTTACTGGGATTCCTAGTATACCTACTGTTCCTTCCTCCTTCACATACACTGCCCAGAGTGGTCCGGTAGGATCCTGAGCTTTCGTCCAAGGATTTCCTTGGAATGGGGGGAACATTCCCCCATACACTCCATACATAGGCCCATCACCTTCTTATGTAGGAGTGTAGTTTGTAAACAATACCTCTTATGGGCAAAGTTTTCAAACTCCGGTCTCGGCCCCGTTTATGAGCTCTCCCTTTGCGTTGTTTAGCGAAGGGATACCTGCTCTTGTTTTTCAAACCCTAGTTTCGATTGGGATGGTTCAAACCTATTATACTACACCTCCCACTCACAAACCTGTGGCTTACAGATGGAATCTATTTCAAAGTAATCCATCCACTTCGCAACTAGTGGCAGGGGGCAACCCCACCTTTACCTATGTGCATTCGGGGGCAGGTCCCTCTAATCCCCAAACTGGCACTTTTAGTGCCCCGGTTTGACCCAAGATTTTGTTCCTGGAAACGTTAAACTTTCTAGAATTTTCTAAGTTGATGAATGACCCAGTGAGGCATGACCCCTTGTGGCCACCTGTTCCCACCAAATTGCCATCGGGCATCCCTAAATTTGAGGGCAAAGTTGGTGAAGATCCTGGGGCTCATGCCACCACATTTCATTTATGGTGTTCTTCAAATTCAATGAATGAAGATTCAGTTAGGTTGAGGTTGTTCCAGAGAACCTTAACAAGTATCACAGCAAAATGGTACATCGAGTTGCCTTCTACCATGTTCAGTAGTTTTTGGCACTTGGCTAGTGCATTCCTTAGCCACTTTTAGCTTCCAGTCTGATACAATTTCGGAATGGACTTGTTATCTACCTTTAGGTAGAATAAGGATACCCACATCTTGGATCATATCCAAGAGTGGAGGAGGAAAAAGAGCCTTATAAAAGCCACCATTCCTCCTGAGTTCTTACTAGAATGGTTCCTTAAATCCTTGTTGCCCTACATATCTAAGGACGTATCCACTTCAGGAGTAACGAATGAAGAAGAAACCATTCTTAGGGCCCAACAATTGGATTTGATTTATTTGCAATCTGAGAACTTGTATGAGATTATCCCTAAGGCACCGAGGCCTACCCACGATGCAGAGAAGCCTAAGCTTGGACCCCATGCCGATCGTGTGGTTGGATCCGTAAACTCTCCCACTATAGAGTCTTTGGCCAAACAACTTCATTAGCTGTTTGTCAAGCATTCTATGGAAGAGGCAGCAAAGGCTGCCCCCTCCCCCTAGAGTGAAATTTTTTTTGCACAGACCTCTCATAAGGGCAATCAGTAGCTCGATGGGAAGAAAAACGGAGGAAAGAAAGGAGAGGGAAATCAAAACAAGCAGAAGCCCATGAACAATGCTGATGGGGGTAGGAAAGAAAGGAAAAAGGTCAAACTCCCATGTAATTTGTGCCATGAGGATCACCTCACTCACCTTTGTCCCCTTATGGAACAAGCCCAGAAGCTGCTTAAAGCTCAACAATCGGCTGTCCTGAAGGATCGTTTTCCCCAAGAGCAGAACTATGCTTCAGCTTCTAATGCAGTAGGGGGCACTCCAAATGCCCTTGACCCAAACTATATCAACATGGTTTGATCTTTGACTTTACTACAGACTAGGAATAAAAATTATGAGAAAGAGACTTATGAGAAGGGTAAGGCTATAGGTGAAACTTCTAACCCTCTCATGATCGAGAAGCCTACTGAAACTATGCCAAAGATATCGAAAGGTGTATTTAAGAAGACCTTGCATAACCCTAAAGCTAGGGATGCTTCAAACTACTTCGTGGTTGAAGACCTAGCCCAAACCCCGTGTGCAATGTCAGCTTTAGAGGTGTTATAGAGCTCTCTCGCTCAGTGAGATGCCCTCTTAGTATCCTTAGGCAGCATGGGCTCGTCGAGTCTCATTGTGAAATTTCTTTTGTCTGATGTTAAAATTTTCCTACCTTACCATGTAGCCTTATCAATATATGTCATCCATGGTGGAAATACCATTGGAAGGGAATTTGTTGATGAGGGTGATTCTACATGCTTTATGTCCTTGTCCTGTTGGAAAGTTCTCGGATCCCCAAGGTTGGTCCCATCAAACACTCTACTTACTGCTTTCGATGGGAGGTCATTCCATTCACATGGTATCCTACCAGCTTTTGAACATAAGCTGGCAGGGAAAGCAATGTATGTTGAGATGGAAGTGATTGATGCACCTTTAGACTATAATTTGCTTCTAGGAAGAAGTTGGACTTATGCCATGTCCACTATTGCGTCGACCGTCTTTCGGGTGGTAGTATTTGCACAAGAAGGGAAGTTGGTTACTGTTGACCAACTCGATTTTACTCGAAAAGGCCATTTAGAGTCTAATGAGTCCACTATGACATTGGTTGATCAGGTTAAAACTACTAAACAGAGATTGGGGGATGGAATGTACACATCACTGATGGGCACATTTGATCTTCCAGCCCCGATTAACTATATTGGTTCTACTAGTGTGGGGAATTCCATAGCCACAGTTGTTGATAGGACTGATCCTTGGGTTCTCCCTTCCTCCCATGAACCGGAAGTGCCCCTATCGACAGTGGAAGTAGCTTACCAAGATATCACTCAAACCACTATTGATCCAATTCCAGACCCTCTCTTAGTCTCAGAGGACATGGAAGAAGTCTATTCACCCGCTTGGGCGAAAAACTCTTTGCACTCTACGGACTATTTAGATATAGTTTTACCTTCTGATGAAGCCATTCTGGAAGCCATGTGTGGGTGTGGTAATATCTGTGAATATCTTCACCATCGATCCTATTTTCTTCCAGATCTAAGCAGGATAGAAAATCAAGAGTTTCATATGAGACTGTCAGATGATGTTGATACACCCATCAATCCCTTACCCAAGGAAGGAATGTTTGCCGAGGGGAATATGGCAAATATTTCTGCTACTATCCCTATCAACATCTATGTGAATCCAGATGTCATGGAAAATATATACATAGGTGAAAACTACTCTCCTGAGGAGATTGATATCTATACAACCCTGTTTAAGGAATTCTATGATGTCTTTTCCTAGTCATATGAGGAGATGCCAGGCATTGATCCATCAATTGTTGAACATGAGATCCAAACTTACCTTGATGCCAAACCTACTTGGAAAATGTTAAGACCTATTAACCCGCGTAAAGTGGCGGCTGTGAAGGATGAAGTTGAAAAATTGTTGAAGGCTGGTTTTATTTATTCTTGTTGATAAGAAGCAAGGGACCATATGCCTCTATACTAACTTCAGATATTTGAATAAATCATGTCCTAAGGACAACTATCCCATGCCATTTATAGACCAGATTGTAGATGCTTGCACAGGAAGTGAAGCGTTCTCATTTATGGATGGTTTCTCTGGATACAATCAAATTCAAATAAAACCGAAAGACCAACATAAAAATATTTTCATTTGTCCTTGGGGTACCTTCGCGTACAAAAAATGCCCTTTGGATTGAAAAATGTTGGGGAAACCTTTCAATGGGCTATGAACTTTGCCTTCCATGATAACAAAGACATTGTCGAACCTTACCTTGATGATCTCCCTGCACATTCTCGTAAGAGGATTGACCATCCATATCACTTACGGTTGATATTTGAGAGATGCAGATACTATAAGATCAGCTTGAATCCCCACAAGTGTGTGTTCTGTGTCAAGTCAGGGAGACTACTTGAGTTCATTGTCTCTAATAGAGGCATCCAGGTGGATCCATTAAAAGTAGAGGCCATTGTAAATCTGCCTCCTCCTCATTCTATCAGGAAACTTCAAAGCCTGTAAGGAAAGTCTAATTTTCTTCGACGTTTTATCATTAACTATGCCAATATTACCAAGGGTTTCATGCACCTACTTAAACAATACACCCCATTTGTATGGGATGAAACTGCACAACTCGCTTTCGAGGCATTGAAAAAAGCTTTGTTGTTGGGACCTTTATTGTGTCTGCCATATTACTCTAGGGATTTTATATTGTATCTGGCCGCATTCGAGTCAACCATTGGGGTAGTACTAGTCCACGAGGACGATAATCTCATAGAGCATGTCGTTTACTATCTTAGCCGAGCTTTATCCAGACCTGAACTCAGGTACCAGAGGTTACATTACTACATTTTACTGAGGACCACAACAGTAGTGGCGGATTTTAATCCCTTTCAATATGTTTTGTCTCGACGGATTGTTGGGGGAAAATTCAACAAGTGGATAGTCATTCTCCAAGAGTTTGACTTGGATTTTCAATCCGCTAAGTCTAAAAAGTCATTAGTTTTTGCTGAGCTTATAGCATAATTTCCTACTGAAGAAGATGTAGTCGTTGAAGATGACTCATTCCCATATGAGCATATCTTTCTAATATCCACCTCTGATCCCTGGTACGGAGATATACTCATATATCTCCAGACTTTAAAGTACCCTGCAGCTTCCTCATGGGAGGAATGACGTAAATTATGCCTTCATGCTAATAACTACCTCATCATAGGAGATACGTTATATCGAACAGGGGTAGATTCCATTTTGCATCAATGTATTACCCATGAGGAAGCAGATATTGTCCTAAATGATTCCCATAGTGGAGCGTGTGGGGGTCATTTATCTGGGTTAGCAATGGCCCAAAAGATATTATGTGCCGGTTATTTCTGGCCCACAATCTTCAAGTATTGTGTGGAAGCAGTGAAGCGTTGTCATCCTTGTCAGCTTTACACCAGGAAAATGCTGTCACATCCTGCTCTGTTGTTTCCCATTGTCTCGGTAGGCCCCTTCATGAAATGGGGGATTGATTACATGACATGCAACCTAGCCTCATCAGGGGGGCACAAATATATCATTGTCACTATTGACTATTTTACAAAATGGGTAGAGGAAATGGCTACTTTTAAATCCGACGAGGAAACCACAGCTTTCTTCGTATTCAATTAGATTATAGCACGGTTTGGTATACCTAAAGTGATTGTCACTGACCATGGAAGTCAGTTTCAAAATAGCATGATGAAGGAACTGACCACTATGCTTAGATTCAGACAAGAACATTCATCTTCGTATTATCCTCAAGAAAATGGTCAGGTTGAGGCTGTAAACCAGAATTTGAAGACTATCCTCAAACGTACAATTGAGACAGCCCATTCTAACTAGCATATCATGCTATACCCTACCCTTTGGGCATACCGAACTAATATAAAAACTTCTACGGGTTTCTCCCCCTTCCAACTCGTTCATTGAGTGGAATCCGTTACCCTGGTTGAGTGTGAAATCCCGTCCTTGAAAATAGCTATTCATGTGTTACCCGATACGGTAGATCTTGAGGAACATCTGGTACACTTAAAACACCTTGATTAACAGTGTAGAGATGCGCTGACTGCTAATCAAGCCCACAAGAATAGGGTCAAAAACCAATATGATAACTCAATCAAACCTCAGATTTTCTCTGAGGGGGACCTTGTTTTACTTTGGGACAAAGACAAAGAACCCTTGGGGGCAGGAAAATTCAAGGCCATGTGGTTAGGGCCTTATGTCGTGTCGAAGGTCTTAAAGAAGGGTGCATATGAGTTAATTTATTTTGATGGGAACAAGCTTCCTAAGCTTAGAAATGGGATCTACCTAAAAAAGTACTATTCTTAGGCTTAGTGATTTTTCTTGTATTTTATTATATGTATTTTTGTGTACATTACTTTGTCGATTTTGTTTTTTATACTATCTGCTGGTTGTTGTAGATATCTCCTAAGAGGTACATAGGTTTCATTGATGGCAGCAACCGCCACACTTGTAATCTAGCCTCAACAACATGGGTCATTTATTCTCCCTCGGGACAGCTAATTGCCTCGAGAGGCACTTACCTAGGTCCTGCTTCTAATAATGTTGCTGAGTATAGGGCTGTAATTGAGCTTATATGGGATGCTTTGTCATGGGGTATAACCCAGCTAGAAGTCTAACTGGACTCTCAACTGGTGGTTTCCTATCTCAATCATGCTTACCAGGTGCGGAACCCTATTCTATTACATCAATTCATGCAAGTTAGGTTATCGGAAAGAAATTTTGAATTCATTATATTCAATCACATTCTAATAAATTAGAATTCATTAACTGATGCATATGCACATAAAAAACACTTGTAAATAAATCAACAACAATATATATATATATATATATATATATATATATATATATATATATATCTGTGAATATCTGTCTATAGATAGGTCGAGTCTGATCCTCAGATCCAGTCATAACTGTATAATATAAAACAAATATACAAAAATGTGGATTGTAGTCCATGAAAATGTCCTAGATCTATGTTGTACCACCCTGGTCCTCTTGGTCCCTCTGCACTCTGGATTCCTTAGCCTCTTCGGCTTTGGCAGCCTCTACAACATCCATGTACACCAAAAGAGCTCTGGCTACCTGCCTGTTGGTAGGAAACACCCTTCAGAGCATTTTCTTTTTTGACACAAATAATTTGAAGATTAATAATGTTCAAGCAATATTGATTCTTTTGTTTGGATAGGAAAACTCATCATTGATATCTTAGGAGTGCCCTAAGAATCTTTGATTCTTAAGGCACTCCTGATAGTGTTGGAGACATTTACCATAATACACACTCTTCAGTCAAATTGGCCTAGTTAAACCACTATCCTAAGTTTAATTGACATCAAGGAGCATTAATTACCATCATCCCAGTCACTCCCTACAGTCAAGGAGGCTAACTTAGCCTTTCCTACAGTCAAGGAGGCTAACTGGAGCACGCCAGGGGTGATCTGGTTGACATTCATGCACCTAATTGCTAACTGGGGGTTACTTTCAGTTCAACCAATCAGTTACAGTCAGTTAAGGCGCCTCCATGCATTAAATATATTATTTAATCATTATTTATTGATTATTTTATTATTATTTAATGAACTGGAGTGAACTAGGCGCTTTCACCAACTTCTGATGGTCAGTTCAGCTTTAGTTAACCTCATCAAGGTTTATTGGAGTCATGCAGTACTAGCACTTGATGGTTGGTTGCTATGACATGTGTTTGATCTCCTTCAGTTGAGATTAAGTCATTTATTGCACTCCAACTTCAGTTAGGATTGGTGAGTCAATTAAGGTTTTTGGCAAGTGGTTAACTGAGTGGTATTGCATGGCAAAGAGTCAGTTAAGCTAGACTCATGCATGGGAATTCGAATTGTCCCTTAGTTATTCGAATTCTTCATTGAGTTAAGCTATGGCTTATGCATGGAATTGTAATCCTTTATTGTTTATATAATATACAGAGAGGAAACTTATTTGGTTCCTGAAAATTTCCAATTCATGAGTAATTGTTAATAATTCTTTGATGAGATTGAATCTTAGTTCCTAGATCATGTGCAAGAATTAATATGGTATCAGAGCCTACGGTGGGACGAAGATCAATTTCTCCATGAAATGTGAGCAATAGCTCAATCTGACCTTACGGTGCCCTTTTTGTTTTGATTTGCAGGTCTTAACAGGTACAACTTCGAATGGACTCATCAATCCCTCTTCTCACCCCATTCACAAGCTATTCGGAATGGAAGTTGAAGATGATTGCATATCTCAAGAGAGGAGGTCTTTATGAGGTCTCCATTGGAATTGGAAGAGAGTCTTATGAGAATGATAATGACTGGCTAAATGACAGTGACAAAGCTTTTGGATCAATGTGTCTGGCCCTTGATGATAGCTTGTACTACCTTATTCCTAATCAGGCTGAATACCAAAAGAAATTCTGGCCAATATTGGACAGAACCTTTGGCAAGAACAATGAGGATCATAATAGTACTTTGGATATTGCAGCCAGCACCACAAGAGTTCTTCACTCAAAAGTCACGGCCACTAATCTCTCTGATGAAGTTGTTCAAGATGAAGATGAAGCAGAATCTTCTACACATTCAATTCGAATTGAAGAAAGTCTCCATGAAGTGACTCCTTCTCCTGATGCTTCGGAAGTTCATGAGATATCTGATATTTCATCTTCTCATATTGCTGAAACAAAATAAGACATTCGAATCTCTGATATTGAAGAAAAACTCTGCTGCACTTCCATGCAAACATTCACCGGTGATTTTCCTTTGAATTCTGTGCAAAATTTACCAGTAATTGCTTCCGAAAGTGAAGAGAAATTTGATTTTTCTCCCGCTAATGTTGTTGCTGGTGTGAAAATATGTGATACCTTGGATATTTTGGAAGAAATATCATATTACCAGAGTGATCCCTTCACTCCCCATGATCTAGATCTTCCAGCAAATTCCTGCAGGATTGCATGCACCAAAATTCAGAATTTTGAAGAAGAAGAACACTGTGCATCCACCATCTCGGTTGACCATAATTTTGGATCTGATATGAACCTTATTGGATCTGATATGATATTATTTGGATCTGATCTAATATTTCTTGGTTCAAAATTTCAGGTTCGTAAACCTTCAGTACTGCTTGTAGCTGTTCTCATCAACGGTGTGAAGAAACAAGTACCGCAAGTCTCCTACAAAACTGCTGCTGGGGATTTGATTTCAATTCATA